>OY754936.1:32944510-33495590 GCA_963576515.1 Cryptocephalus primarius | reverse complement strand
ACACACACCCGAACACACACCCGAACACACACCCGAATACAACCCGAATACACACCCGAACACACACCCGAATACAACCCGAATACAACCCGAACACACCCGAACACACACCCGAACACACCCCCGACTACAACCCAAATACACACTCGAACACACACCCGAATACACACCCGAACACACCCGAATACTCACCCGAACACACAACCGAACACACACCCGAACACACACCCGAACACATACCCGAATACAACCCGAATACACACCCGAATGCAACCCGAATACACACCCGAAGACACACCCGAACCCACCCGAACACACACCCGACTACAACCCGAATACACACTAGAACACACTCCCGAACACACCCGAATACAACACGAACACACACCCGAACACACACCCGAATACAACCCGAATACACACCCGAACACACACCCGAACACACACCCGAATACACACCCGAACACACACCCGAATACAACCCGAATACACACCCGAACACTCACCCGAATACACACCCGAACACACCCGAATACTCACCCGAACACACAACCGAACACACAACCGAACACACACCCGAACACACACCCGAACACACACCCGAATACAACCCGAACACACACCCGAACACACACCCGAACACACATCCGAATACAACCCGACTACACACCCGAACACACACCCGAATACACACCCGAACACACCCGAACACACTCCCGACTACAACCCGAATACACACCCGAACACATACCCGAACACACACCCGAATACAACCCGAATACACACCCGAACACACACCCGAACACACACCCGAATACACACCTGAACACACACCCGAATACAACCCGAATACACACCCGAACACTCACCCGAATACACACCCGAATACACACCCGAACACACACCCGAACACACACCCGAATACACACCCGAACACACACCCGAATGCAACCCGAATACACACCCGAAGACACACCCGAACCCACCCGAACACACACCCGACTACAACCCGAATACACACTAGAACACACTCCCGAACACACACCCGAATACAACACGAACACACACCCGAACACACACCCGAATACAACCCGAATACACACCCGAACACACACCCGAACACACACCCGAATACACACCCGAACACACACCCGAATACAACCCGAATACACACCCGAACACTCACCCGAATACACACCCGAACACACCCGAATACTCACCCGAACACACAACCGAACACACAACCGAACACACACCCGAACACACACCCGAACACACACCCGAATACAACCCGAACACACACCCGAACACACACCCGAATACAACCCGACTACACACCCGAACACACACCCGAATACACACCCGAACACACCCGAACACACTCCCGACTACAACCCGAATACACACCCGAACACATACCCGAACACACACCCGAATACAACCCGAATACACACCCGAACACACACCCGAATACACACCCGAACACACACCCGAATGCACACCCGAACACACACCCGAATACAACCCGAATACACACCCGAACACACACCCGAACACACTCCCGAACAGACACCCGAATACAACCCGAATACACACCCGAACACACACCCGAATACAACCCGAATACACACCCGAACACACACCCGAACACACACCCGATCACACACCCGAACACACACCCGAATACAACCCGAATACACACCCGAACACACACCCGAATACACACCCGAACACACACCCGAATACACACCCGAACACACACCCGAATACAACCCGAACACACACCCGAACACACACCCGAATACAACCCGAACACACCCGAACACACACCCGAATACAATTCGAATACACACTCGAACACACACCCGAATACACACTCGAACACACCCGAACACACACCCGACTGCAACCCGAATACAACCCGAATACAACCCGAATACACACCCGAACACACACCCGAATACAACCCGAATCCACACCCGAACACACACCCGAACACACAACCGAACACACACCCGAACACACACCCGAATACAACCCGAACACACACCCGAACACACACCCGAATACAATCCGAATACACACCCGAACACACACCCGAATATACACCCAAACACACCCGAACACACACCCGAATACAACCCGAATACACACCCGAACACACACCCGAACACACACACGAATACAACCCGAATACAACCCGAATACACACCCGAACACACACCCGAACACACACCCGAATACACACCCGAACACACAACCGAACACACACCCGAACACACACCCGAATACAACCCGAATACACACCCGAACACACACCCGAATACACACCCGAACACACACCCGACTACAACCCGAATACACACCCGAACACACAACCGAACACACACCCGAACACACACCCGAACACACACCCGAATACAACCCGAATACACACCCGAACACACACCCGAATACACACCCGAACACAAAACCGAACACACACCCGAACACACACCCGAACACACACCCGAATACAACCCGAATACACACCCGAACACACACCCGAATACAACCCGAATACAACCCGAACACACCCGAACACACACCCGAACACACCCCCGACTACAACCCAAATACACACTCGAACACACACCCGAATACACACCCGAACACACCCGAATACTCACCCGAACACACAACCGAACACACACCCGAACACACACCCGAACACATACCCGAATACAACCCGAATACACACCCGAATGCAACCCGAATACACACCCGAAGACACACCCGAACCCACCCGAACACACACCCGACTACAACCCGAATACACACTAGAACACACTCCCGAACACACCCGAATACAACACGAACACACACCCGAACACACACCCGAATACAACCCGAATACACACCCGAACACACACCCGAACACACACCCGAATACACACCCGAACACACACCCGAATACAACCCGAATACACACCCGAACACTCACCCGAATACACACCCGAACACACCCGAATACTCACCCGAACACACAACCGAACACACAACCGAACACACACCCGAACACACACCCGAACACACACCCGAATACAACCCGAACACACACCCGAACACACACCCGAACACACATCCGAATACAACCCGACTACACACCCGAACACACACCCGAATACACACCCGAACACACCCGAACACACTCCCGACTACAACCCGAATACACACCCGAACACATACCCGAACACACACCCGAATACAACCCGAATACACACCCGAACACACACCCGAACACACACCCGAATACACACCTGAACACACACCCGAATACAACCCGAATACACACCCGAACACTCACCCGAATACACACCCGAATACACACCCGAACACACACCCGAACACACACCCGAATACACACCCGAACACACACCCGAATGCAACCCGAATACACACCCGAAGACACACCCGAACCCACCCGAACACACACCCGACTACAACCCGAATACACACTAGAACACACTCCCGAACACACACCCGAATACAACACGAACACACACCCGAACACACACCCGAATACAACCCGAATACACACCCGAACACACACCCGAACACACACCCGAATACACACCCGAACACACACCCGAATACAACCCGAATACACACCCGAACACTCACCCGAATACACACCCGAACACACCCGAATACTCACCCGAACACACAACCGAAACACACAACCGAACACACACCCGAACACACACCCGAACACACACCCGAATACAACCCGAACACACACCCGAACACACACCCGAATACAACCCGACTACACACCCGAACACACACCCGAATACACACCCGAACACACCCGAACACACTCCCGACTACAACCCGAATACACACCCGAACACATACCCGAACACACACCCGAATACAACCCGAATACACACCCGAACACACACCCGAATACACACCCGAACACACACCCGAATGCACACCCGAAACACACACCCGAATACAACCCGAATACACACCCGAACACACACCCGAACACACTCCCGAACAGACACCCGAATACAACCCGAATACACACCCGAACACACACCCGAATACAACCCGAATACACACCCGAACACACACCCGAACACACACCCGATCACACACCCGAACACACACCCGAATACAACCCGAATACACACCCGAACACACACCCGAATACACACCCGAACACACACCCGAATACACACCCGAACACACACCCGAATACAACCCGAACACACACCCGAACACACACCCGAATACAACCCGAACACACCCGAACACACACCCGAATACAATTCGAATACACACTCGAACACACACCCGAATACACACTCGAACACACCCGAACACACACCCGACTGCAACCCGAATACAACCCGAATACAACCCGAATACACACCCGAACACACACCCGAATACAACCCGAATCCACACCCGAACACACACCCGAACACACAACCGAACACACACCCGAACACACACCCGAATACAACCCGAACACACACCCGAACACACACCCGAATACAATCCGAATACACACCCGAACACACACCCGAATATACACCCAAACACACCCGAACACACACCCGAATACAACCCGAATACACACCCGAACACACACCCGAACACACACACGAATACAACCCGAATACAACCCGAATACACACCCGAACACACACCCGAACACACACCCGAATACACACCCGAACACACAACCGAACACACACCCGAACACACACCCGAACACACACCCGAATACACACCCGAAACACACCCGAATACTCACCCGAACACACAACCGAACACACAGCCGAACACACCCAAACACACACCCGAATACAACCCGAACGCTCACCCGAATACACACCCGAATACACACCCGAACACACACCCGAATACACACCCGAACACACACCCGAACACACACCCTAATACAACCCGAATACACACCCGAATACAGAGCCCAAAACACACCCGAATACACACCCGAACACACACCCGAATGCAACCCGAATACACACCCGAACACACACCCGAATACACACACGAACACACACCCGAATACACACCCGAACACACTCCCGAATACAACCCGAACACACACCCGAATACAACCCGAAGACACACCCGAACACACACCCGAATACAACCCGAATACACACCCGAACACACACCCGAATACACACCCCAACACACACCCGACTACAACCCGAATACACACCCGAACACACACCCGAACACATACCCGAATACAACCCGAATACACACCCGAACACACACCCGAATACACACCCGAACACATCCGAACACACACCCGTACACACACCCGAACACACACCCGAATACAACCCGAACACACACCCGAACACACACCCGAATACAACCCGAATACACACCCGAACACACCCGAATATACACCCGAACACACCCGAACACACACCCGACTACAACCCGAATACACACCCGAACACACACCCGAACACACACCCGAATACAACCCGAACACACACCCGACTACAACTCGAATACAACCCGAATACACACCCGAACACACACCCGAACACACAACCGAACACACACCCGAACACACACCCAAATACAACCCGAACACACACCCGAACACACCCGAATACAACCCGAATACACACCCGAACACACCCGAATATACACCCGAACACACCCGAACACACACCCGACTACAACCCGAATACACACCCGAACACACACCCGAACACACACCCGAATACAACCCGAATACACAACCGAACACACACCCGAACACACACCCGAATACACACCCGAACACACAACCGAACACACACCCGAACACACACCCGAACACACACCCGAATACAACCCGAATACACACCCGAACAAACACCCGAATACACACCCGAACACACACCCGAACACACACCCGAATGCAACCCGAATACACACCCGAACACACACCCGAACACATACCCGAACACACACCCGAACACACACCCGAATACAACCCGAATACACACCCGAAGACACACCCGAATACACACCCGAACACACACCCGAATACACACCCGAACGCACACCCGAATACAACCCGAACACACACCCGAACACACACCCGAATACAACCCGAACACACACCCGAACACACACCCGAATACAACCCGAATACACACCCGAACACACACCCGAATACAACCCGAATACACACACGAACACACACCCGAATACACTCCCGAACACACAACCGAACACACACCCGTACACACACCCGAACAACACACACCCGAATACAACCCAAATACACACCCGAACACACAACCGAACACAACCCGAATACACACCCGAACACACTCCCGAACACACACCCGAATACAACCCGAATACACACCCGAACACACACCCGAATACAACCCGAATACACATCCGAACACACACCCGAACACACACCCGAACACACAAACGAATACAACCCGAATACACACCCGAACACACACCCGAATACAACCCGAATACACACCCGAACACACACCCGAATACACACCCGAACACACCCGAACACAGACCCGACTACAACCCGAATACAACCCGAATACACACCCGAACACACACCCGAATACATCCCGAATACACACCCGAACACACACCCGAACACACACCCGAACACACACCCGAACACACACCCGAATACAACCCGAATACACACCCGAACACACACCCGAATACACACCCGAACACACACCCGAATACACACCCGAACACACACCCGAATACAACCCGAACACACACCCGAACACACACCCGAATACAACCCGAATACACACCCGAACACACACCCGAATACACACCCGAACACACCCGAACACACACCCGACTACAACCCGAATACACACCCGAACACACACCCGAACACACACCCGAATATACACCCGTACACACACCCGAACACACACCCGAACACACACCCGGACACACCCCCGAATACAACCCGAATACACACCCGAACACACACCCGAATACACACCTGAACATACACCCGACTACAACCCGAATACACACCCGAACACACACCCGAATACAACCCGAATACACACCCGAACACACACCCGAATACACACCCGAACACACAACCGAACACACACCCGTACACACACCCGAACAACACACACCCGAATACAACCCAAATACACACCCGAACACACAACCGAACACACACTCGAACACACACCCGAACACACACCCGAATACAACCCGAATACACACCCGAACACACACCCGAACACAACCCGAATACACACCCGAACACACTCCCGAACACACACCCGAATACAACCCGAATACACACCCGAACACACACCCGAATACAACCCGAATACACACCCGAACACACACCCGAACACACAAACGAATACAACCCGAATACACACCCGAACACACACCCGAATACAACCCGAATACACACCCGAACACACACCCGAATACACACCCGAACACACCCGAACACAGACCCGACTACAACCCGAATACAACCCGAATACACATCCGAACACACACCCGAATACATCCCGAATACACACCCGAACACACACCCGAACACACACCCGAACACACACCCGAACACACACCCGAATACACACCCGAACACACACCCGAATACAACCCGAACACACACCCGAACACACACCCGAATACAACCCGAATACACACCCGAACACACACCCGAATACACACCCGAACACACACCCGAATGCACACCCGAACACACACCCGAATACAACCCGAATACACACCCGAACACACACCCGAACACACTCCCGAACAGACACCCGAATACAACCCGAATACACACCCGAACACACACCCGAATACAACCCGAATACACACCCGAACACACACCCGAACACACACCCGATCACACACCCGAACACACACCCGAATACAACCCGAATACACACCCGAACACACACCCGAATACACACCCGAACACACACCCGAATACACACCCGAACACACACCCGAATACAACCCGAACACACACCCGAAGACACACCCGAATACAACCCGAACACACCCGAACACACACCCGAATACAATTCGAATACACACTCGAACACACACCCGAATACACACTCGAACACACCCGAACACACACCCGACTGCAACCCGAATACAACCCGAATACAACCCGAATACACACCCGAACACACACCCGAATACAACCCGAATCCACACCCGAACACACACCCGAACACACAACCGAACACACACCCGAACACACACCCGAATACAACCCGAACACACACCCGAACACACACCCGAATACAATCCGAATACACACCCGAACACACACCCGAATATACACCCAAACACACCCGAACACACACCCGAATACAACCCGAATACACACCCGAACACACACCCGAACACACACACGAATACAACCCGAATACAACCCGAATACACACCCGAACACACACCCGAACACACACCCGAATACACACCCGAACACACAACCGAACACACACCCGAACACACACCCGAACACACACCCGAATACACACCCGAACACACCCGAATACTCACCCGAACACACAACCGAACACACAGCCGAACACACCCAAACACACACCCGAATACAACCCGAACGCTCACCCGAATACACACCCGAATACACACCCGAACACACACCCGAATACACACCCGAACACACACCCGAACACACACCCTAATACAACCCGAATACACACCCGAATACAGAGCCCAAAACACACCCGAATACACACCCGAACACACACCCGAATGCAACCCGAATACACACCCGAACACACACCCGAATACACACACGAACACACACCCGAATACACACCCGAACACACACCCGAATACAACCCGAACACACACCCGAACACACACCCGAACACACACCCGAACACACACCCGAATACAACCCGAATACACACCCGAACACACACCCGAATACACACCCGAACACACACCCGACTACAACCCGAATACACACCCGAACACACACCCGAACACACACCCGAACACACACCCGAATACAACCCGAATACACACCCGAACACACACCCGAACACACACCCGAATACACACCCGAACACACACCCGAACACACACCCGAACACACACCCGAACACACACCCGAATACAACCCGAATACACACCCGAACACACACCCGAATAGAACCCGAATACACACCCGAACACACACCCGAATACACACCCGAACACACACCCGAATACACACCCGAACACACACCCGAACACACACCCGAACACACACCCGAATACAACCCGAATACACACCCCAACAAACACCCGAATACACACCCGAACACACCCGAACACAGACCCGACTACAACCCGAATACAACCCGAATACACACCCGAACACACACCCGAATACATCCCGAATACACACCCGAACACACACCCGAACACACACCCGAACACACACCCGAACACACACCCGAACACACACCCGAATACAACCCGAATACACACCCGAACACACACCCGAATACACACCCGAACACACACCCGAATACACACCCGAACACACACCCGAATACAACCCGAAAACACACCCGAACACACACCCGAATACAACCCGAACACACACCCGAACACACACCCGAATACAACCCGAATACACACCCGAACACACACCCGAATACACACCTGAACATACACCCGACTACAACCCGAATACACACCCGAACACACACCCGAATACAACCCGAATACACACCCGAACACACACCCGAACACATCCCGAATAAAACCCGAACACACACCCGAACACACACCCGACTACAACCCGAATACACACCCGAACACACACCCGACTACAACCCGAATACACACCCGAACACACTCCCGAACACACACCCGAATACAACCCGAATACACACCCGAACACACACCCGAATACACACCCGAACACACCCGAATACAACCCGAACACACACCCGAACGCACACCCGAATACAACCCGAACACACACCCGAACACACACCCGAAAACACACCCGAATACACACCCGAACACACACCCGAATACACCCCCGAACACACACCCGAATACAACCCGAACACACACCCGAACACACACCCGAATACAACCCGAACACACACCCGAACACACACCCGAATACAACCCGAATACACACCCGAACACACACCCGAATACACACCCGAACACACCCGAACACACACCCGACTACAACCCGAATACACACCCGAACACACACCCGAACACACACCCGAACACACACCCGAACACACACCCGAACACAACCCTAATACACACCCGAACACACACCCGAATACAAACCCGAACACACACCCGAATACACACTCGAACACACCCGAACACACACCCGACTACAATCCGAATACAACCCGAATACACACCCGAACACACACCCGAATACAACCCGAATACACACCCGAACACACACCCGAATACACACCCGAACACACCCGAATACAACCCGAACACACACCCGAACGCACACCCGAATACAACCCGAACACACACCCGAACACACACCCGAATACAACCCGAATACACACCCGAACACACACCCGAATACACACCCGAACACACACCCGAACACAAACCCGAATACAACCCGAACACACACCCGAACACACACCCGAATACAACCCGAATACACACCCGAACACACACCCGAATATACACCCGAACACACACCCGAATATACACCCGAACACACCCGAACACACACCCGACTACAACCCGAATACACACCCGAACACACACCCGAACACACACCCGAATACAACCCGAATTCACACCCGAACACACACCCGAACACACACTCGAACACACACCCGAATACAACCCGAATACACACCCGAACACACACCCGAATACACACCCGAACACACGCGAATACTCACCCGAACACACAACCGAACACACACCCGAACACACCCGAACACACACCCGAATACAACCCGATAACTCACCCGAATACACACCCGAATACACACCCGAATACAACCCGAATACACACCCGAATAGAGAGCCGAAAACACACCCGAATACACACCCGAACACACACCCGAATGCAACCCGAATACACACCCGAACACACACCCGAATACACACCCGAACACACACCAGAACACATACCCGAACACACACCCGAACACACACCCGAATACAACCAGAATACACACCCGAACACACACCCGAATACACACCCGAACACACACCCGAATACACACCCGAACACACCCGAATACAACCCGAACACACACCCGAACGCACACCCGAATACAACCCGAACACACACCCGAACACACACCCGAATACAACCCGAATACACACCCGAACACACACCCGAATACACACCCGAACACACACCCGAACACATACCCGAATACAACCCGAATACACACCCGAACTCACACCCGAATACACACCCGAACACACAACCGAACACACACCCGAACACACACCCGAATACAACCCGAATACACACCCGAACACACACCCGACTACAACCCGAATACACACCCGAACACACACCCGAACACACACCCGAATACAACCCGAATTCACACCCGAACACACACCCGAACACACACCCGAACACACACCCGAATACAACCCGAATACACACCCGAACACACACCCGAATACACACCCGAACACACGCGAATACTCACCCGAACACACAACCGAACACACACCCGAACACACCCGAACACACACCCGAATACAACCCGATAACTCACCCGAATACACACCCGAATACACACCCGAATACAACCCGAATACACACCCGAATAGAGAGCCGAAAACACACCCGAATACACACCCGAACACACACCCGAATGCAACCCGAATACACACCCGAACACACACCCGAATACACACCCGAACACACACCAGAACACATACCCGAACACACACCCGAACACACACCCGAATACAACCAGAATACACACCCGAACACACACCCGAATACACACCCGAACACACACCCGAATACACACCCGAACACACACCCAAATACAACCCGAACACACACCCGAATACAACCCGGATACACACCCGAAAACACACCCGAACACACACCCGAACACACACCCGAACACACACCCGAATACAACCCGAATACACACCCGAACACACACCCGAATACACACCCGAACACACACCCGAACACACACCCGAATACAACCCGAATACACACCCGAACACACACCCGAATACACACCCGAACACACCCGAACACAGACCCGACTACAACCCGAATACAACCCGAATACACTCCCGAACACACACCCGAACACACACCCGAACACACACCCGAACACACACCCGAATACACACCCGAACACACACCCGAACACACACACGAATACAACCCGAATACACACCCGAACACACACCCGAATACACACCCGAACACACACCCGAATACACACCCGAACACACACCCGAACACACACCCGAATACAACCCGAATACACACCCGAACACACACCCGAATACACACCCGAACACACACCCGACTACAACCCGAATACACACCCGAACACACAACCGAACACACACCCGAACACACACCCGAACACACACCCGAATACAACCCGAATACACACCCGAACACACACCCGAATACACACCCGAACACAAAACCGAACACACACCCGAACACACACCCGAACACACACCCGAATACAACCCGAATACACACCCGAACACACACCCGAATACAACCCGAATACAACCCGAACACACCCGAACACACACCCGAACACACCCCCGACTACAACCCAAATACACACTCGAACACACACCCGAATACACACCCGAACACACCCGAATACTCACCCGAACACACAACCGAACACACACCCGAACACACACCCGAACACATACCCGAATACAACCCGAATACACACCCGAATGCAACCCGAATACACACCCGAAGACACACCCGAACCCACCCGAACACACACCCGACTACAACCCGAATACACACTAGAACACACTCCCGAACACACCCGAATACAACACGAACACACACCCGAACACACACCCGAATACAACCCGAATACACACCCGAACACACACCCGAACACACACCCGAATACACACCCGAACACACACCCGAATACAACCCGAATACACACCCGAACACTCACCCGAATACACACCCGAACACACCCGAATACTCACCCGAACACACAACCGAACACACAACCGAACACACACCCGAACACACACCCGAACACACACCCGAATACAACCCGAACACACACCCGAACACACACCCGAACACACATCCGAATACAACCCGACTACACACCCGAACACACACCCGAATACACACCCGAACACACCCGAACACACTCCCGACTACAACCCGAATACACACCCGAACACATACCCGAACACACACCCGAATACAACCCGAATACACACCCGAACACACACCCGAACACACACCCGAATACACACCTGAACACACACCCGAATACAACCCGAATACACACCCGAACACTCACCCGAATACACACCCGAATACACACCCGAACACACACCCGAACACACACCCGAATACACACCCGAACACACACCCGAATGCAACCCGAATACACACCCGAAGACACACCCGAACCCACCCGAACACACACCCGACTACAACCCGAATACACACTAGAACACACTCCCGAACACACACCCGAATACAACACGAACACACACCCGAACACACACCCGAATACAACCCGAATACACACCCGAACACACACCCGAACACACACCCGAATACACACCCGAACACACACCCGAATACAACCCGAATACACACCCGAACACTCACCCGAATACACACCCGAACACACCCGAATACTCACCCGAACACACAACCGAACACACAACCGAACACACACCCGAACACACACCCGAACACACACCCGAATACAACCCGAACACACACCCGAACACACACCCGAATACAACCCGACTACACACCCGAACACACACCCGAATACACACCCGAACACACCCGAACACACTCCCGACTACAACCCGAATACACACCCGAACACATACCCGAACACACACCCGAATACAACCCGAATACACACCCGAACACACACCCGAATACACACCCGAACACACACCCGAATGCACACCCGAACACACACCCGAATACAACCCGAATACACACCCGAACACACACCCGAACACACTCCCGAACAGACACCCGAATACAACCCGAATACACACCCGAACACACACCCGAATACAACCCGAATACACACCCGAACACACACCCGAACACACACCCGATCACACACCCGAACACACACCCGAATACATCCCGGATACACACCCGAACACACACCCGAATACACACCCGAACACACACCCGAATACACACCCGAACACACACCCGAATACAACCCGAACACACACCCGAACACACACCCGAATACAACCCGAACACACCCGAACACACACCCGAATACAATTCGAATACACACTCGAACACACACCCGAATACACACTCGAACACACCCGAACACACACCCGACTGCAACCCGAATACAACCCGAATACAACCCGAATACACACCCGAACACACACCCGAATACAACCCGAATCCACACCCGAACACACACCCGAACACACAACCGAACACACACCCGAACACACACCCGAATACAACCCGAACACACACCCGAACACACACCCGAATACAATCCGAATACACACCCGAACACACACCCGAATATACACCCAAACACACCCGAACACACACCCGAATACAACCCGAATACACACCCGAACACACACCCGAACACACACACGAATACAACCCGAATACAACCCGAATACACACCCGAACACACACCCGAACACACACCCGAATACACACCCGAACACACAACCGAACACACACCCGAACACACACCCGAACACACACCCGAATACACACCCGAACACACCCGAATACTCACCCGAACACACAACCGAACACACAGCCGAACACACCCAAACACACACCCGAATACAACCCGAACGCTCACCCGAATACACACCCGAATACACACCCGAACACACACCCGAATACACACCCGAACACACACCCGAACACACACCCTAATACAACCCGAATACACACCCGAATACAGAGCCCAAAACACACCCGAATACACACCCGAACACACACCCGAATGCAACCCGAATACACACCCGAACACACACCCGAATACACACACGAACACACACCCGAATACACACCCGAACACACTCCCGAATACAACCCGAACACACACCCGAATACAACCCGAAGACACACCCGAACACACACCCGAATACAACCCGAATACACACCCGAACACACACCCGAATACACACCCCAACACACACCCGACTACAACCCGAATACACACCCGAACACACACCCGAACACATACCCGAATACAACCCGAATACACACCCGAACACACACCCGAATACACACCCGAACACATCCGAACACACACCCGTACACACACCCGAACACACACCCGAATACAACCCGAACACACACCCGAACACACACCCGAATACAACCCGAATACACACCCGAACACACCCGAATATACACCCGAACACACCCGAACACACACCCGACTACAACCCGAATACACACCCGAACACACACCCGAACACACACCCGAATACAACCCGAACACACACCCGACTACAACTCGAATACAACCCGAATACACACCCGAACACACACCCGAACACACAACCGAACACACACCCGAACACACACCCAAATACAACCCGAACACACACCCGAACACACCCGAATACAACCCGAATACACACCCGAACACACCCGAATATACACCCGAACACACCCGAACACACACCCGACTACAACCCGAATACACACCCGAACACACACCCGAACACACACCCGAATACAACCCGAATACACAACCGAACACACACCCGAACACACACCCGAATACACACCCGAACACACAACCGAACACACACCCGAACACACACCCGAACACACACCCGAATACAACCCGAATACACACCCGAACAAACACCCGAATACACACCCGAACACACCCGAATACTCACCCGAATACAGACCCGAAAACACACCCGAATACACACCCGAACACACACCCGAATGCAACCCGAATACACACCCGAACACACACCCGAACACATACCCGAACACACACCCGAACACACACCCGAATACAACCCGAATACACACCCGAAGACACACCCGAATACACACCCGAACACACACCCGAATACACACCCGAACGCACACCCGAATACAACCCGAACACACACCCGAACACACACCCGAATACAACCCGAACACACACCCGAACACACACCCGAATACAACCCGAATACACACCCGAACACACACCCGAATACAACCCGAATACACACACGAACACACACCCGAATACACTCCCGAACACACAACCGAACACACACCCGTACACACACCCGAACAACACACACCCGAATACAACCCAAATACACACCCGAACACACAACCGAACACAACCCGAATACACACCCGAACACACTCCCGAACACACACCCGAATACAACCCGAATACACACCCGAACACACACCCGAATACAACCCGAATACACATCCGAACACACACCCGAACACACACCCGAACACACAAACGAATACAACCCGAATACACACCCGAACACACACCCGAATACAACCCGAATACACACCCGAACACACACCCGAATACACACCCGAACACACCCGAACACAGACCCGACTACAACCCGAATACAACCCGAATACACACCCGAACACACACCCGAATACATCCCGAATACACACCCGAACACACACCCGAACACACACCCGAACACACACCCGAACACACACCCGAATACAACCCGAATACACACCCGAACACACACCCGAATACACACCCGAACACACACCCGAATACACACCCGAACACACACCCGAATACAACCCGAACACACACCCGAACACACACCCGAATACAACCCGAATACACACCCGAACACACACCCGAATACACACCCGAACACACCCGAACACACACCCGACTACAACCCGAATACACACCCGAACACACACCCGAACACACACCCGAATATACACCCGTACACACACCCGAACACACACCCGAACACACACCCGGACACACCCCCGAATACAACCCGAATACACACCCGAACACACACCCGAATACACACCTGAACATACACCCGACTACAACCCGAATACACACCCGAACACACACCCGAATACAACCCGAATACACACCCGAACACACACCCGAATACACACCCGAACACACAACCGAACACACACCCGTACACACACCCGAACAACACACACCCGAATACAACCCAAATACACACCCGAACACACAACCGAACACACACTCGAACACACACCCGAACACACACCCGAATACAACCCGAATACACACCCGAACACACACCCGAACACAACCCGAATACACACCCGAACACACTCCCGAACACACACCCGAATACAACCCGAATACACACCCGAACACACACCCGAATACAACCCGAATACACACCCGAACACACACCCGAACACACAAACGAATACAACCCGAATACACACCCGAACACACACCCGAATACAACCCGAATACACACCCGAACACACACCCGAATACACACCCGAACACACCCGAACACAGACCCGACTACAACCCGAATACAACCCGAATACACATCCGAACACACACCCGAATACATCCCGAATACACACCCGAACACACACCCGAACACACACCCGAACACACACCCGAACACACACCCGAATACACACCCGAACACACACCCGAATACAACCCGAACACACACCCGAACACACACCCGAATACAACCCGAATACACACCCGAACACACACCCGAATACACACCCGAACACACACCCGAATGCACACCCGAACACACACCCGAATACAACCCGAATACACACCCGAACACACACCCGAACACACTCCCGAACAGACACCCGAATACAACCCGAATACACACCCGAACACACACCCGAATACAACCCGAATACACACCCGAACACACACCCGAACACACACCCGATCACACACCCGAACACACACCCGAATACAACCCGAATACACACCCGAACACACACCCGAATACACACCCGAACACACACCCGAATACACACCCGAACACACACCCGAATACAACCCGAACACACACCCGAACACACACCCGAATACAACCCGAACACACCCGAACACACACCCGAATACAATTCGAATACACACTCGAACACACACCCGAATACACACTCGAACACACCCGAACACACACCCGACTGCAACCCGAATACAACCCGAATACAACCCGAATACACACCCGAACACACACCCGAATACAACCCGAATCCACACCCGAACACACACCCGAACACACAACCGAACACACACCCGAACACACACCCGAATACAACCCGAACACACACCCGAACACACACCCGAATACAATCCGAATACACACCCGAACACACACCCGAATATACACCCAAACACACCCGAACACACACCCGAATACAACCCGAATACACACCCGAACACACACCCGAACACACACACGAATACAACCCGAATACAACCCGAATACACACCCGAACACACACCCGAACACACACCCGAATACACACCCGAACACACAACCGAACACACACCCGAACACACACCCGAACACACACCCGAATACACACCCGAACACACCCGAATACTCACCCGAACACACAACCGAACACACAGCCGAACACACCCAAACACACACCCGAATACAACCCGAACGCTCACCCGAATACACACCCGAATACACACCCGAACACACACCCGAATACACACCCGAACACACACCCGAACACACACCCTAATACAACCCGAATACACACCCGAATACAGAGCCCAAAACACACCCGAATACACACCCGAACACACACCCGAATGCAACCCGAATACACACCCGAACACACACCCGAATACACACACGAACACACACCCGAATACACACCCGAACACACTCCCGAATACAACCCGAACACACACCCGAATACAACCCGAAGACACACCCGAACACACACCCGAATACAACCCGAATACACACCCGAACACACACCCGAATACACACCCCAACACACACCCGACTACAACCCGAATACACACCCGAACACACACCCGAACACATACCCGAATACAACCCGAATACACACCCGAACACACACCCGAATACACACCCGAACACATCCGAACACACACCCGTACACACACCCGAACACACACCCGAATACAACCCGAACACACACCCGAACACACACCCGAATACAACCCGAATACACACCCGAACACACCCGAATATACACCCGAACACACCCGAACACACACCCGACTACAACCCGAATACACACCCGAACACACACCCGAACACACACCCGAATACAACCCGAACACACACCCGACTACAACTCGAATACAACCCGAATACACACCCGAACACACACCCGAACACACAACCGAACACACACCCGAACACACACCCAAATACAACCCGAACACACACCCGAACACACACCCGAATACAACCCGAATACACACCCGAACACACCCGAATATACACCCGAACACACCCGAACACACACCCGACTACAACCCGAATACACACCCGAACACACACCCGAACACACACCCGAATACAACCCGAATACACAACCGAACACACACCCGAACACACACCCGAATACACACCCGAACACACAACCGAACACACACCCGAACACACACCCGAACACACACCCGAATACAACCCGAATACACACCCGAACAAACACCCGAATACACACCCGAACACACCCGAATACTCACCCGAATACAGACCCGAAAACACACCCGAATACACACCCGAACACACACCCGAATGCAACCCGAATACACACCCGAACACACACCCGAACACATACCCGAACACACACCCGAACACACACCCGAATACAACCCGAATACACACCCGAAGACACACCCGAATACACACCCGAACACACACCCGAATACACACCCGAACGCACACCCGAATACAACCCGAACACACACCCGAACACACACCCGAATACAACCCGAACACACACCCGAACACACACCCGAATACAACCCGAATACACACCCGAACACACACCCGAATACAACCCGAATACACACACGAACACACACCCGAATACACTCCCGAACACACAACCGAACACACACCCGTACACACACCCGAACAACACACACCCGAATACAACCCAAATACACACCCGAACACACAACCGAACACACACTCGAACACACACCCGAACACACACCCGAATACAACCCGAATACACACCCGAACACACACCCGAACACAACCCGAATACACACCCGAACACACTCCCGAACACACACCCGAATACAACCCGAATACACACCCGAACACACACCCGAATACAACCCGAATACACATCCGAACACACACCCGAACACACACCCGAACACACAAACGAATACAACCCGAATACACACCCGAACACACACCCGAATACAACCCGAATACACACCCGAACACACACCCGAATACACACCCGAACACACCCGAACACAGACCCGACTACAACCCGAATACAACCCGAATACACACCCGAACACACACCCGAATACATCCCGAATACACACCCGAACACACACCCGAACACACACCCGAACACACACCCGAACACACACCCGAATACAACCCGAATACACACCCGAACACACACCCGAATACACACCCGAACACACACCCGAATACACACCCGAACACACACCCGAATACAACCCGAACACACACCCGAACACACACCCGAATACAACCCGAATACACACCCGAACACACACCCGAATACACACCCGAACACACCCGAACACACACCCGACTACAACCCGAATACACACCCGAACACACACCCGAACACACACCCGAATATACACCCGTACACACACCCGAACACACACCCGAACACACATCCGGACACACCCCCGAATACAACCCGAATACACACCCGAACACACACCCGAATACACACCTGAACATACACCCGACTACAACCCGAATACACACCCGAACACACACCCGAATACAACCCGAATACACACCCGAACACACACCCGAATACACACCCGAACACACAACCGAACACACACCCGTACACACACCCGAACAACACACACCCGAATACAACCCAAATACACACCCGAACACACAACCGAACACACACTCGAACACACACCCGAACACACACCCGAATACAACCCGAATACACACCCGAACACACACCCGAACACAACCCGAATACACACCCGAACACACTCCCGAACACACACCCGAATACAACCCGAATACACACCCGAACACACACCCGAATACAACCCGAATACACACCCGAACACACACCCGAACACACAAACGAATACAACCCGAATACACACCCGAACACACACCCGAATACAACCCGAATACACACCCGAACACACACCCGAATACACACCCGAACACACCCGAACACAGACCCGACTACAACCCGAATACAACCCGAATACACATCCGAACACACACCCGAATACATCCCGAATACACACCCGAACACACACCCGAACACACACCCGAACACACACCCGAACACACACCCGAATACACACCCGAACACACACCCGAATACAACCCGAACACACACCCGAAAGCACACCCGAATACAACCCGAATACACACCCGAACACACACCCGAATACACACCCGAACACACCCGAACACACACCCGACTACAACCCGAATACACACCCGAACACACACCCGAACACACACCCGAACACACACCCGAATATACACCCGAACACACACCCGAACACACACCCGGACACACCCCCGAATACAACCCGAATACACACCCGAACACACACCCGAATACAAAACGAATACACACCCGAACACACACCCGAATACACACCCGAACACACCCGAACACACACCCGACTACAACCCGAATACACACCCGAACACACTCCCGAACACACACCCGAACACACACCCGAACACACACCCGAACACACACCCGAATACAACCCTAATACACACCCGAACACACCCCCGAATACAAACCCGAACACACACCCGAATACACACTCGAACACACCCGAACACACACCCGAATACACACCCGAACACACACCCGAATACAACCCGAATACACACCCGAACACACACCCGAACACACAACCGAACACACACCCGAACACACACCCGAATACAACCCGAACACACACCCGAACACACACCCGAATACAACCCGAATACACACCCGAACACACACCCGAACACACACCCAAATACACACCCGAACACACAACCGAACACACACCCGAAGACACACCCGAATACAACCCGAATATCGCCATGAAACTAAGCGCGTTGGAATCAGCGTCCCCTTTTACATAAAGATATACCAACAAAGGTACTGTTTCTTGACTTTGAATTTTTCGGCAAAGTTCAATGTGGTGGTATAGGGACTTTTCAAAATGTTTTATCGTCTCTATTTCCCTTAATACTCGTTCTATCGCCATGAAACTAGGCGCGTTGGAATCAGCGTCCCCTTTTACATAAAGATATACCAACAAAGGTACTGTTTCTTGACTTTGAATTTTTCGGCAAAGTTCAATGGGGTTGGTATAGGGACTTTTCAAAATGTTTTGTCGCCTCTATTTCCCTTAATACTCGTCCTATCGCCATGAAACTAAGCGCGTTGGAATCAGCGTCCCCTTTTACATAAAGATATACCAACACAGGTACTGTTTCTTGACTTTGAATTTTTCGGCAAAGTTCAATGGGGTGGTATATGGATTTTTCAAAATATTTTGTCGCCTCTATTTCCCTTAATACTCGTCCTATCGCCATGAAACTAGGCGCGTTGGAATCAGCGTCCCCTTTTACATAAAGATATACCAACAAAGGTACTGTTTCTTGACTTTGAATTTTTCGGCAAAGTTCAATGTGGTGGTATAGGGACTTTTCAAAATGTTTTGTCGCCTCTATTTCCCTTAATACTCGTCCTATCGCCATGAAACTAAGCGCGTTGGAATCAGCGTCCCCTTTTACATAAAGATATACCAACACAGGTACTGTTTCTTGACTTTGAATTTTTCGGCAAAGTTCAATGGGGTGGATAGGGACTTTTCAAAATGTTTTATCGTCTCTATTTCCCTTAATACTCGTTCTATCGCCATGAAACTAGGCGCGTTGGAATCAGCGTCCCCTTTTACATAAAGATATACCAACAAAGGTACTGTTTCTTGACTTTGAATTTTTCGGCAAAGTTCAATGGGGTTGGTATAGGGACTTTTCAAAATGTTTTGTCGCCTCTATTTCCCTTAATACTCGTCCTATCGCCATGAAACTAAGCGCGTTGGAATCAGCGTCCCCTTTTACATAAAGATATACCAACACAGGTACTGTTTCTTGACTTTGAATTTTTCGGCAAAGTTCAATGGGGTGGTATATGGATTTTTCAAAATATTTTGTCGCCTCTATTTCCCTTAATACTCGTCCTATCGCCATGAAACTAGGCGCGTTGGAATCAGCGTCCCCTTTTACATAAAGATATACCAACAAAGGTACTGTTTCTTGACTTTGAATTTTTCGGCAAAGTTCAATGTGGTGGTATAGGGACTTTTCAAAATGTTTTGTCGCCTCTATTTCCCTTAATACTCGTCCTATCGCCATGAAACTAAGCGCGTTGGAATCAGCGTCCCCTTTTACATAAAGATATACCAACAAAGGTACTGTTTCTTGACTTTGAATTTTTCGGCAAAGTTCAATGTGGTGGTATAGGGACTTTTCAAAATGTTTTGTCGCCTCTATTTCCCTTAATACTCGTCCTATCGCCATGAAACTAAGCGCATTGGAATCAGCGTCCCCTTTTACATAAAGATATACCAACACAGATACTGTTTCTTGACTTTGAATTTTTCGGCAAAGTTCAATGTTGTGGTATAGGGACTTTTCAAAATGTTTTGTCGCCTCTATTTCCCTTAATACTCGTCCTATCGCCATGAAACTAAGCGCGTTGGAATCAGCGTCCCCTTTACATAAAGACATACCAACAAAAGTACTGTTTCTTGACTTTGAATTTTTCGGCAAAGTTCAATGTGTTGGTATAGGGACTTTTCAAAATGTTTTGTCGCCTCTATTTCCCTTAATACTCGTCCTATCGCCATGAAACTAAGCGCGTTGGAATCAGCGTCCCCTTTTACATAAAGATATACCAACAAAGGTACTGTTTCTTGACTTTGAATTTTTCGGCAAAGTTCAATGTGGTGGTATAGGGACTTTTCAAAATGTTTTGTCGCCTCTATTTCCCTTAATACTCGTCCTATCGCCATGAAACTAAGCGCATTGGAATCAGCGTCCCCTTTTACATAAAGATATACCAACAAAGGTACTGTTTCTTGACTTCGAATTTTTCGGCAAAGTTCAATGTGGTGGTATAGGGACTATTCAAAATGTTTTGTCGCCTCTATTTCCCTTAATACTCGTCCTATCGCCATGAAACTAAGCGCGTTGGAATCAGCGTCCCCTTTTACATAAAGATATACCAACAAAGGTACTGTTTCTTGACTTTGAATTTTTCGGCAAAGTTCAATGGGGTGGTATATGGACTTTTCAAAATGTTTTGTCGCCTCTATTTCCCTTAATACTCGTCCTATCGCCATGAAACTAGGCGCGTTGGAATCAGCGTCCCCTTTTACATAAAGATATACCAACAAAGGTACTGTTTCTTGACTTTGAATTTTTCGGCAAAGTTCAATGTGGTGGTATATGGACTTTTCAAAATGTTTTGTCGCCTCTATTTCCCTTAATACTCGTTCTATCGCCATGAAACTAGGCGCGTTGGAATTAGCGTCCCCTTTTACATAAAGATATACCAACAAAGGTACTGTGTCTTGACTTTGAATTTTTCGGAAAAGTTCAATGTGGTGGTATAGGGACTTTTCAAAATGTTTTGTCGCCTCTCTTTCCCTTAATACTCGTCCTATCGCCATGAAACTAAGCGCGTTGGAATCAGCGTCCCCTTTTACATAAAGATATACCAACAAAGGTACTGTTTCTTGACTTTGAATTTTTCGGCAAAGTTCAATGTGGTGGTATAGGGACTTTTCAAAATGTTTTGTCGCCTCTCTTTCCCTTAATACTCGTCCTATCGCCATGAAACTAAGCGCGTTGGAATCAGCGTCCCCTTTTACATAAAGATATACCAACAAAGGTACTGTTTCTTGACTTTGAATTTATCGGCAAAGTTCAATGTGGTGGTATAGGGACTTTTCAAAATGTTTTGTCGCCTCTCTTTCCCTTAATACTCGTCCTATCGCCATGAAACTAAGCGCGTTGGAATCAGCGTCCCCTTTTACATAAAGATATACCAACAAAGGTATTGTTTCTTGACTTTGAGTTTTTCGGCAAAGTTCAATGGGGTGGTATATGGACTTTTCAAAATGTTTTGTCGCCTCTATTTCCCTTAATACTCGTCCTATCGCCATGAAACTAGGCGCGTTGGAATCAGCGTCCCCTTTTACATAAAGATATACCAACACAGGTACTGTTTCTTGACTTTGAATTTTTCGGCAAAGTTCAATGGGGTGGTATAGGGACTTTTCAAAATGTTTTATCGCCTCTATTTCCCTTAATGCTCGTCCTATCGCCATGAAACTAGGCGCGTTGGAATCAGCGCCCCCTTTTACATAAAGATATACCAACAAAGGTACTGTTTCTTGACTTTGAATTTTTCGGCAAAGTTCAATGGGTTGTATAGGAAAGTATAGGGACTTTTCAAAATGTTTTGTCGCCTCCATTTCCCTTAATACTCGTCCTATCGCCATGAAACTAAGCGCGTTGGAATCAGCGTCTCCTTTTACATAAAGACATACCAACAAAAGTACTGTTTCTTGACTTTGAATTTTTCGGCAAAGTTCAATGTGGTGGTATAGGGACTATTCAAAATGTTTTGTCGCCTCTATTTCCCTTAATACTCGTCCTATCGCCATGAAACTAAGCGCGTTGGAATCAGCGTCCCCTTTTACATAAAGATATACCAACACAGGTACTGTTTCTTGACTGAATTTTTCGGCAAAGTTCAATGTGGTGGTATAGGGACTTTTCAAAATGTTTTGTCGCCTCTCTTTCCCTTAATACTCGTCCTATCCCCATGAAACTAAGCGCGTTGGAATCAGCGTCCCCTTTTACATAAAGATATACCAACAAAGGTACTGTTTCTTGACTTTGAATTTTTCGGCAAAGTTCAATGGGGTGGTATATGGACTTTTCAAAATGTTTTGTCGCCCCTATCTCTCTTAATACTCGTCCTATCGCCATGAAACTAGGCGCGTTGGAATTAGCGTCCCCTTTTACATAGAGGTATACCAACAAAAGTACTGTGTCTTGACTTTGAATTTTTCGGCAAAGTTCAATGTGGTGGTATAGGGACTTTTCAAAATGTTTTGTCGCCTCTCTTTCCCTTAATACTCGTCCTATCGCCATGAAACTAAGCGCGTTGGAATCAGCGTCCCCTTTTACATAAAGATATACCAACAAAGGTACTGTTTCTTGACTTTGAATATTTCGGCAAAGTTCAATGTGGTGGTATAGGGACTTTTCAAAATGTTTTGTCGCCTCTCTTTCCCTTAATACTCGTCCTATCGCCTTGAAACTAAGCGCGTTGGAATCAGCGTCCCCTTTTACATAAAGATATACCAACAAAGGTACTGTTTCTTGACTTTGAATTTTTCGGGCAAAGTTCAATGGGGTGGTATATGGACTTTTCAAAATGTTTTGTCGCCTCTATTTCCCTTAATACTCGTCCTATCGCCATGAAACTAGGCGCGTTGGAATCAGCGTCCCCTTTTACATAAAGATATACCAACACAGGTACTGTTTCTTGACTTTGAATTTTTCGGCAAAGTTCAATGGGGTGGTATAGGGACTTTTCAAAATATTTTATCGCCTCTATTTCCCTTAATACTCGTCCTATCGCCATGAAACTAAGCGCGTTGGAATCAGCGTCCCCTTTTACATAAAGATATACCAACAAAGGTACTGTTTCTTGACTTTGAATTTTTCGGCAAAGTTCAATGTGGTGGTATAGGGACTTTTCAAAATGTTTTGTCGCCTCTCTTTCCCTTAATACTCGTCCTATCGCCATGAAACTAAGCGCGTTGGAATCAGCGTCCCCTTTTACATAAAGATATACCAACAAAGGTACTGTTTCTTGACTTTGAATTTTTCGGCAAAGTTCAATGGGATGTATAGGAAAGTATAGGGACTTTTCAAAATGTTTTGTCGCCTCCATTTCCCTTAATACTCGTCCTATCGCCATGAAACTAAGCGCGTTGGAATAAGCGTCTCCTTTTACATAAAGACATACCAACAAAAGTACTGTTTCTTGACTTTGAATTTTTCGGCAAAGTTCAATGTGGTGGTATAGGGACTATTCAAAATGTTTTGTCGCCTCTATTTCCTTTAATACTCGTCCTATCGCCATGAAACTAAGCGCGTTGGAATCAGCGTCCCCTTTTACATAAAGATATACCAACACAGGTACTATTTCTTGACTTTGAATTTTTCGGCAAAGTTCAATGTGGTGGTATAGGGACTTTTCAAAATGTTTTGTCGCCTCTCTTTCCCTTAATACTCGTCCTATCGCCATGAAACTAAGCGCGTTGGAATCAGCGTCCCCTTTTACATAAAGATATACCAACAAAGGTACTGTTTCTTGACTTTGAATTTTTCGGCAAAGTTCAATGGGGTGGTATATGGACTTTTCAAAATGTTTTGTCGCCTCTATTTCCCTTAATACTCGTCCTATCGCCATGAAACTGGGCGCGTTGGAATCAGCGTCCCCTTTTACATAAAGATATACCAACACAGGTATTGTTTCTTGACTTTGAATTTTTCGGCAAAGTTCAATGGGGTGGTATAGGGACTTTTCAAAATGTTTTATCGCCTCTATTTCCCTTAATACTCGTCCTATCGCCATGAAACTAAGCGCGTTGGAATCAGCGTCCCCTTTTACATAAAGATATACCAACAAAGGTACTGTGTCTTGACTTTGAATTTTTCGGCAAAGTTCAATGTGGTGGTATAGGGACTTCTCAAAATGTTTTGTCGCCTCTATTTCCCTTAATACTCGTCCTATCGCCATGAAACTAGGCGCGTTGGAATTAGCGTACCCTTTTACATAAAGATATACCAACAAAAGTACTGTGTCTTGACTTTGAATTTTTCGGCAAAGTTCAATGTGGTGGTATAGGGACTTCTCAAAATGTTTTGTCGCCTCTATTTCCCTTAATACTCGTCCTATCGCCATGAAACTAAGCGCGTTGGAATCAGCGTCCCCTTTTACATAAAGATATACCAACAAAGGTACTGTTTCTTGACTTTGAATTTTTCGGCAAAGTTCAATGGGATGTATAGGAAAGTATAGGGACTTTTCAAAATGTTTTGTCGCCTCCATTTCCCTTAATACTCGTCCTATCGCCATGAAACTAAGCGCGTTGGAATCAGCGTCTCCTTTTACATAAAGACATACCAACAAAAGTACTGTTTCTTGACTTTGAATTTTTCGGCAAAGTTCAATGTGGTGGTATAGGGACTATTCAAAATGTTTTGTCGCCTCTATTTCCTTTAACACTCGTCCTATCGCCATGAAACTAAGCGCGTTGGAATCAGCGTCCCCTTTTACATAAAGATATACCAACACAGGTACTATTTCTTGACTTTGAATTTTTCGGCAAAGTTCAATGTGGTGGTATAGGGACTTTTCAAAATGTTTTGTCGCCTCTCTTTCCCTTAATACTCGTCCTATCGCCATGAAACTAAGCGCGTTGGAATCAGCGTCCCCTTTTACATAAAGATATACCAACAAAGGTACTGTTTCTTGACTTTGAATTTTTCGGCAAAGTTCAATGGGATGTATAGGAAAGTATAGGGACTTTTCAAAATGTTTTGTCGCCTCCATTTCCCTTAATACTCGTCCTATCGCCATGAAACTAAGCGCGTTGGAATCAGCGTCTCCTTTTACATAAAGACATACCAACAAAAGTACTGTTTCTTGACTTTGAATTTTTCGGCAAAGTTCAATGTGGTGGTATAGGGACTATTCAAAATGTTTTGTCGCCTCTATTTCCTTTAATACTCGTCCTATCGCCATGAAACTAAGCGCGTTGGAATCAGCGTCCCCTTTTACATAAAGATATACCAACACAGGTACTATTTCTTGACTTTGAATTTTTCGGCAAAGTTCAATGGGGTGGTATATGGACTTTTCAAAATGTTTTGTCGCCTCTATTTCCCTTAATACTCGTCCTATCGCCATGAAACTGGGCGCGTTGGAATCAGCGTCCCCTTTTACATAAAGATATACCAACACAGGTATTGTTTCTTGACTTTGAATTTTTCGGCAAAGTTCAATGGGGTGGTATAGGGACTTTTCAAAATGTTTTATCGCCTCTATTTCCCTTAATACTCGTCCTATCGCCATGAAACTAAGCGCGTTGGAATCAGCGTCCCCTTTTACATAAAGATATACCAACAAAGGTACTGTGTCTTGACTTTGAATTTTTCGGCAAAGTTCAATGTGGTGGTATAGGGACTTCTCAAAATGTTTTGTCGCCTCTATTTCCCTTAATACTCGTCCTATCGCCATGAAACTAGGCGCGTTGGAATTAGCGTACCCTTTTACATAAAGATATACCAACAAAAGTACTGTGTCTTGACTTTGAATTTTTCGGCAAAGTTCAATGTGGTGGTATAGGGACTTTTCAAAATGTTTTGTCGCCTCTCTTTCCCTTAATACTCGTCCTATCGCCATGAAACTAAGCGCGTTGGAATCAGCGTCCCCTTTTACATAAAGATATACCAACAAAGGTACTGTGTCTTGACTTTGAATTTTTCGGCAAAGTTCAATGTGGTGGTATAGGGACTTCTCAAAATGTTTTGTCGCCTCTATTTCCCTTAATACTCGTCCTATCGCCATGAAACTAGGCGCGTTGGAATTAGCGTCCCCTTTTACATAAAGATATACCAACAAAGGTACTGTTTCTTGACTTTGAATTTTTCGGGCAAAGTTCAATGGGGTGGTATATGGACTTTTCAAAATGTTTTATCGCCTCTATTTCCCTTAATACTCGTCCTATCGCCATGAAACTAAGCGCGTTGGAATCAGCGTCCCCTTTTACACAAAGATATACCAACAAAGGTACTGTTTCTTGACTTTGAATTTTTCGGCAAAGTTCAATGTGGTGGTATAGTGACTTTTCAAAATGTTTTGTCGCCTCTATATCCCTTAATACTCGTCCTATCGCCATGAAACTAAGCGCGTTGGAATCAGCGTCCCCTTTTACATAAAGATATACCAACAAAGGTATTGTTTCTTGACTTTGAATTTTTCGGCAAAGTTCAATGGGGTGGTATATGGACTTTTCAAAATGTTTTGTCGCCTCTATTTCCCTTAATACTCGTCCTATCGCCATGAAACTAGGCGCGTTGGAATCAGCGTCCCCTTTTACATAAAGATATACCAACACAGGTACTGTTTCTTGACTTTGAATTTTTCGGCAAAGTTCAATGTGGTGGTATAGGGACTTTTCAAAATGTTTTGTCGCCTCTCTTTCCCTTAATACTCGTCCTATCGCCATGAAACTAAGCGCGTTGGAATCAGCGTCCCCTTTTACATAAAGATATACCAACAAAGGTACTGTTTCTTGACTTTGAATTTATCGGCAAAGTTCAATGTGGTGGTATAGGGACTTTTCAAAATGTTTTGTCGCCTCTCTTTCCCTTAATACTCGTCCTATCGCCATGAAACTAAGCGCGTTGGAATCAGCGTCCCCTTTTACATAAAGATATACCAACAAAGGTATTGTTTCTTGACTTTGAGTTTTTCGGCAAAGTTCAATGGGGTGGTATATGGACTTTTCAAAATGTTTTGTCGCCTCTATTTCCCTTAATACTCGTCCTATCGCCATGAAACTAGGCGCGTTGGAATCAGCGTCCCCTTTTACATAAAGATATACCAACACAGGTACTGTTTCTTGACTTTGAATTTTTCGGCAAAGTTCAATGGGGTGGTATAGGGACTTTTCAAAATGTTTTATCGCCTCTATTTCCCTTAATGCTCGTCCTATCGCCATGAAACTAGGCGCGTTGGAATCAGCGCCCCCTTTTACATAAAGATATACCAACAAAGGTACTGTTTCTTGACTTTGAATTTTTCGGCAAAGTTCAATGGGTTGTATAGGAAAGTATAGGGACTTTTCAAAATGTTTTGTCGCCTCCATTTCCCTTAATACTCGTCCTATCGCCATGAAACTAAGCGCGTTGGAATCAGCGTCTCCTTTTACATAAAGACATACCAACAAAAGTACTGTTTCTTGACTTTGAATTTTTCGGCAAAGTTCAATGTGGTGGTATATGGACTTTTCAAAATGTTTTGTCGCCTCTATTTCCCTTAATACTCGTCCTATCGCCATGAAACTAGGCGCGTTGGAATCAGCGTCCCCTTTTACATAAAGATATACCAACACAGGTACTGTTTCTTGACTTTGAATTTTTCGGCAAAGTTCAATGTGGTGGTATAGGGACTTTTCAAAATGTTTTGTCGCCTCTCTTTCCCTTAATACTCGTCCTATCGCCATGAAACTAAGCGCGTTGGAATCAGCGTCCCCTTTTACATAAAGATATACCAACAAAGGTACTGTTTCTTGACTTTGAATTTTTCGGCAAAGTTCAATGGGGTGGTATATGGACTTTTCAAAATGTTTTGTCGCCCCTATCTCTCTTAATACTAGTCCTATCGCCATGAAACTAGGCGCGTTGGAATTAGCGTCCCCTTTTACATAAAGGTATACCAACAAAAGTACTGTGTCTTGACTTTGAATTTTTCGGCAAAGTTCAATGTGGTGGTATAGGGACTTTTCAAAATGTTTTGTCGCCTCTCTTTCCCTTAATACTCGTCCTATCGCCATGAAACTAAGCGCGTTGGAATCAGCGTCCCCTTTTACATAAAGATATACCAACAAAGGTACTGTTTCTTGACTTTGAATATTTCGGCAAAGTTCAATGTGGTGGTATAGGGACTTTTCAAAATGTTTTGTCGCCTCTCTTTCCCTTAATACTCGTCCTATCGCCTTGAAACTAAGCGCGTTGGAATCAGCGTCCCCTTTTACATAAAGATATACCAACAAAGGTACTGTTCCTTTACTTTGAATTTTTCGGGCAAACTTCAATGGGGTGGTATATGGACTTTTCAAAATGTTTTGTCGCCTCTATTTCCCTTAATACTCGTCCTATCGCCATGAAACTAGGCGCGTTGGAATCAGCGTCCCCTTTTACATAAAGATATACCAACACAGGTACTGTTTCTTGACTTTGAATTTTTCGGCAAGGTTCAATGGGGTGGTATAGGGACTTTTCAAAATGTTTTATCGCCTCTATTTCCCTTAATACTCGTCCTATCGCCATGAAACTAAGCGCGTTGGAATCAGCGTCCCCTTTTACATAAAGATATACCAACAAAGGTACTGTTTCTTGACTTTGAATTTTTCGGCAAAGTTCAATGTGGTGGTATAGGGACTTTTCAAAATGTTTTGTCGCCTCTCTTTCCCTTAATACTCGTCCTATCGCCATGAAACTAAGCGCGTTGGAATCAGCGTCCCCTTTTACATAAAGATATACCAACAAAGGTACTGTTTCTTGACTTTGAATTTTTCGGCAAAGTTCAATGGGATGTATAGGAAAGTATAGGGACTTTTCAAAATGTTTTGTCGCCTCCATTTCCCTTAATACTCGTCCTATCGCCATGAAACTAAGCGCGTTGGAATCAGCGTCTCCTTTTACATAAAGACATACCAACAAAAGTACTGTTTCTTGACTTTGAATTTTTCGGCAAAGTTCAATGTGGTGGTATAGGGACTATTCAAAATGTTTTGTCGCCTCTATTTCCTTTAATACTCGTCCTATCGCCATGAAACTAAGCGCGTTGGAATCAGCGTCCCCTTTTACATAAAGATATACCAACACAGGTACTATTTCTTGACTTTGAATTTTTCGGCAAAGTTCAATGTGGTGGTATAGGGACTTTTCAAAATGTTTTGTCGCCTCTCTTTCCCTTAATACTCGTCCTATCGCCATGAAACTAAGCGCGTTGGAATCAGCGTCCCCTTTTACATAAAGATATACCAACAAAGGTACTGTTTCTTGACTTTGAATTTTTCGGCAAAGTTCAATGGGGTGGTATATGGACTTTTCAAAATGTTTTGTCGCCTCTATTTCCCTTAATACTCGTCCTATCGCCATGAAACTGGGCGCGTTGGAATCAGCGTCCCCTTTTACATAAAGATATACCAACACAGGTATTGTTTCTTGACTTTGAATTTTTCGGCAAAGTTCAATGGGGTGGTATAGGGACTTTTCAAAATGTTTTATCGCCTCTATTTCCCTTAATACTCGTCCTATCGCCATGAAACTAAGCGCGTTGGAATCAGCGTCCCCTTTTACATAAAGATATACCAACAAAGGTACTGTGTCTTGACTTTGAATTTTTCGGCAAAGTTCAATGTGGTGGTATAGGGACTTCTCAAAATGTTTTGTCGCCTCTATTTCCCTTAATACTCGTCCTATCGCCATGAAACTAGGCGCGTTGGAATTAGCGTACCCTTTTACATAAAGATATACCAACAAAAGTACTGTGTCTTGACTTTGAATTTTTCGGCAAAGTTCAATGTGGTGGTATAGGGACTTTTCAAAATGTTTTGTCGCCTCTCTTTCCCTTAATACTCGTCCTATCGCCATGAAACTAAGCGCGTTGGAATCAGCGTCCCCTTTTACATAAAGATATACCAACAAAGGTACTGTGTCTTGACTTTGAATTTTTCGGCAAAGTTCAATGTGGTGGTATAGGGACTTCTCAAAATGTTTTGTCGCCTCTATTTCCCTTAATACTCGTCCTATCGCCATGAAACTAGGCGCGTTGGAATTAGCGTCCCCTTTTACATAAAGATATACCAACAAAGGTACTGTGTCTTGACTTTGAATTTTTCGGCAAAGTTCAATGTGGTGGTATAGGGACTTTTCAAAATGTTTTGTCGCCTCTCTTTCCCCTAATACTCGTCCTATCGCCATGAAACTAAGCGCGTTGGAATCAGCGTCCCCTTTTACATAAAGATATACCAACAAAGGTACTGTTTCTTGACTTTGAATTTTTCGGCAAAGTTCAATGTGGTGGTATAGGGACTTTTAAAAATATTTTGTCGCCTCTCTTTCCCTTAATACTCGTCCTATCGCCATGAAACTAAGCGCGTTGGAATCAGCGTCCCCTTTTACATAAAGATATACCAACAAAGGTACTGTTTCTTGACTTTGAATTTTTCGGGCAAAGTTCAATGGGGTGGTATATGGACTTTTCAAAATGTTTTATCGCCTCTATTTCCCTTAATACTCGTCCTATCGCCATGAAACTAAGCGCGTTGGAATCAGCGTCCCCTTTTACACAAAGATATACCAACAAAGGTACTGTTTCTTGACTTTGAATTTTTCGGCAAAGTTCAATGTGGTGGTATAGTGACTTTTCAAAATGTTTTGTCGCCTCTATATCCCTTAATACTCGTCCTATCGCCATGAAACTAAGCGCGTTGGAATCAGCGTCCCCTTTTACATAAAGATATACCAACAAAAGTATTGTTTCTTGACTTTGAATTTTTCGGCAAAGTTCAATGGGGTGGTATATGGACTTTTCAAAATGTTTTGTCGCCTCTATTTCCCTTAATACTCGTCCTATCGCCATGAAACTAGGCGCGTTGGAATCAGCGTCCCCTTTTACATAAAGATATACCAACACAGGTACTGTTTCTTGACTTTGAATTTTTCGGCAAAGTTCAATGGGGTGGTATAGGGACTTTTCAAAATGTTTTATCGCCTCTATTTCCCTTAATACTCGTCCTATCGCCATGAAACTAGGCGCGTTGGAATCAGCGTCCCCTTTTACATAAAGATATACCAACAAAGGTACTGTTTCTTGACTTTGAATTTTTCGGCAAAGTTCAATGGGTTGTATAGGAAAGTATAGGGACTTTTCAAAATGTTTTGTCGCCTCCATTTCCCTTAATACTCGTCCTATCGCCATGAAACTAAGCGCGTTGGAATCAGCGTCTCCTTTTACATAAAGATATACCAACAAAGGTACTGTTTCTTGACTTTGAATTTTTCGGCAAAGTTCAATGTGGTGGTATAGGGACTATTCAAAATGTTTTGTCGCCTCCATTTCCCTTAATACTCGTCCTATCGCCATGAAACTAAGCGCGTTGGAATCAGCGTCCCCTTTTACATAAAGATATACCAACACAGGTACTGTTTCTTGACATTGAATTTTTCGGCAAAGTTCAATGTGGTGGTATAGGGACTATTCAAAATGTTTTGTCGCCTCTATTTCCCTTAATACTCGTCCTATCGCCATGAAACTAAGCGCGTTGGAATCAGCGTCCCCTTTTACATAAAGATATACCAACACAGGTACTGTTTCTTGACTTTGAATTTTTCGGCAAAGTTCAATGGGGTGGTATAGGGACTTTTCAAAATGTTTTATCGCCTCTATTTCCCTTAGTACTCGTCCTATCGCCATGAAACTAAGCGCGTTGGAATCAGCGTCCCCTTTTACATAAAGATATACCAACAAAGGTACTGTTTCTTGACTTTGAATTTTTCGGCAAAGTTCAATGTGGTGGTATAGGGACTTCTCAAAATGTTTTGTCGCCTCTATTTCCCTTAATACTCGTCCTATCGCCATGAAACTAGGCGCGTTGGAATTAGCGTCCCCTTTTACATAAAGATATACCAACAAAGGTACTGTGTCTTGACTTTGAATTTTTCGGCAAAGTTCAATGTGGTGGTATAGGGACTTTTCAAAATGTTTTGTCGCCTCTCTTTCCCCTAATACTCGTCCTATCGCCATGAAACTAAGCGCGTTGGAATCAGCGTCCCCTTTTACATAAAGATATACCAACAAAGGTACTGTTTCTTGACTTTGAATTTTTCGGCAAAGTTCAATGTGGTGGTATAGGGACTTTTAAAAATATTTTGTCGCCTCTCTTTCCCTTAATACTCGTCCTATCGCCATGAAACTAAGCGCGTTGGAATCAGCGTCCCCTTTTACATAAAGATATACCAACAAAGGTACTGTTTCTTGACTTTGAATTTTTCGGGCAAAGTTCAATGGGGTGGTATATGGACTTTTCAAAATGTTTTATCGCCTCTATTTCCCTTAATACTCGTCCTATCGCCATGAAACTAAGCGCGTTGGAATCAGCGTCCCCTTTTACACAAAGATATACCAACAAAGGTACTGTTTCTTGACTTTGAATTTTTCGGCAAAGTTCAATGTGGTGGTATAGTGACTTTTCAAAATGTTTTGTCGCCTCTATATCCCTTAATACTCGTCCTATCGCCATGAAACTAAGCGCGTTGGAATCAGCGTCCCCTTTTACATAAAGATATACCAACAAAGGTATTGTTTCTTGACTTTGAATTTTTCGGCAAAGTTCAATGGGGTGGTATATGGACTTTTCAAAATGTTTTGTCGCCTCTATTTCCCTTAATACTCGTCCTATCGCCATGAAACTAGGCGCGTTGGAATCAGCGTCCCCTTTTACATAAAGATATACCAACACAGGTACTGTTTCTTGACTTTGAATTTTTCGGCAAAGTTCAATGGGGTGGTATAGGGACTTTTCAAAATGTTTTATCGCCTCTATTTCCCTTAATACTCGTCCTATCGCCATGAAACTAGGCGCGTTGGAATCAGCGTCCCCTTTTACATAAAGATATACCAACAAAGGTACTGTTTCTTGACTTTGAATTTTTCGGCAAAGTTCAATGGGTTGTATAGGAAAGTATAGGGACTTTTCAAAATGTTTTGTCGCCTCCATTTCCCTTAATACTCGTCCTATCGCCATGAAACTAAGCGCGTTGGAATCAGCGTCTCCTTTTACATAAAGATATACCAACAAAGGTACTGTTTCTTGACTTTGAATTTTTCGGCAAAGTTCAATGTGGTGGTATAGGGACTATTCAAAATGTTTTGTCGCCTCCATTTCCCTTAATACTCGTCCTATCGCCATGAAACTAAGCGCGTTGGAATCAGCGTCCCCTTTTACATAAAGATATACCAACACAGGTACTGTTTCTTGACATTGAATTTTTCGGCAAAGTTCAATGTGGTGGTATAGGGACTATTCAAAATGTTTTGTCGCCTCTATTTCCCTTAATACTCGTCCTATCGCCATGAAACTAAGCGCGTTGGAATCAGCGTCCCCTTTTACATAAAGATATACCAACACAGGTACTGTTTCTTGACTTTGAATTTTTCGGCAAAGTTCAATGGGGTGGTATAGGGACTTTTCAAAATGTTTTATCGCCTCTATTTCCCTTAGTACTCGTCCTATCGCCATGAAACTAAGCGCGTTGGAATCAGCGTCCCCTTTTACATAAAGATATACCAACAAAGGTACTGTTTCTTGACTTTGAATTTTTCGGCAAAGTTCAATGTGGTGGTATAGGGACTTTTCAAAATGTTTTGTCGCCTCTCTTTCCCTTAATACTCGTCCTATCGCCATGAAACTAAGCGCGTTGGAATCAGCGTCCCCTTTTACATAAAGATATACCAACAAAGGTACTGTTTCTTGACTTTGAATTTTTCGGCAAAGTTCAATGGGATGTATAGGAAAGTATAGGGACTTTTCAAAATGTTTTGTCGCCTCCATTTCCCTTAATACTCGTCCTATCGCCATGAAACTAAGCGCGTTGGAATCAGCGTCTCCTTTTACATAAAGACATACCAACAAAAGTACTGTTTCTTGACTTTGAATTTTTCGGCAAAGTTCAATGTGGTGGTATAGGGACTATTCAAAATGTTTTGTCGCCTCTATTTCCCTTAATACTCGTCCTATCGCCATGAAACTAAGCGCGTTGGAATCAGCGTCCCCTTTTACATAAAGATATACCAACACAGGTACTATTTCTTGATTTTGAATTTTTCGGCAAAGTTCAATGTGGTGGTATAGGGACTTTTCAAAATGTTTTGTCGCCTCTCTTTCCCTTAATACTCGTCCTATCGCCATGAAACTAAGCGCGTTGGAATCAGCGTCCCCTTTTACATAAAGATATACCAACAAAGGTACTGTTTCTTGACTTTGAATTTTTCGGCAAAGTTCAATGGGGTGGTATATGGACTTTTCAAAATGTTTTGTCGCCTCTATTTCCCTTAATACTCGTCCTATCGCCATGAAACTAGGCGCGTTGGAATCAGCGTCCCCTTTTACATAAAGATATACCAACACAGGTATTGTTTCTTGACTTTGAATTTTTCGGCAAAGTTCAATGGGGTGGTATAGGGACTTTTCAAAATGTTTTATCGCCTCTATTTCCCTTAATACTCGTCCTATCGCCATGAAACTAAGCGCGTTGGAATCAGCGTCCCCTTTTACATAAAGATATACCAACAAAGGTACTGTGTCTTGACTTTGAATTTTTCGGCAAAGTTCAATGTGGTGGTATAGGGACTTCTCAAAATGTTTTGTCGCCTCTATTTCCCTTAATACTCGTCCTATCGCCATGAAACTAGGCGCGTTGGAATTAGCGTACCCTTTTACATAAAGATATACCAACAAAAGTACTGTGTCTTGACTTTGAATTTTTCGGCAAAGTTCAATGTGGTGGTATAGGGACTTTTCAAAATGTTTTGTCGCCTCTCTTTCCCTTAATACTCGTCCTATCGCCATGAAACTAAGCGCGTTGGAATCAGCGTCCCCTTTTACATAAAGATATACCAACAAAGGTACTATGTCTTGACTTTGAATTTTTCGGCAAAGTTCAATGTGGTGGTATAGGGACTTCTCAAAATGTTTTGTCGCCTCTATTTCCCTTAATACTCGTCCTATCGCCATGAAACTAGGCGCGTTGGAATTAGCGTCCCCTTTTACATAAAGATATACCAACAAAGGTACTGTGTCTTGACTTTGAATTTTTCGGCAAAGTTCAATGTGGTGGTATAGGGACTTTTCAAAATGTTTTGTCGCCTCTCTTTCCCCTAATACTCGTCCTATCGCCATGAAACTAAGCGCGTTGGAATCAGCGTCCCCTTTTACATAAAGATATACCAACAAAGGTACTGTTTCTTGACTTTGAATTTTTCGGCAAAGTTCAATGTGGTGGTATAGGGACTTTTCAAAATGTTTTGTCGCCTCTCTTTCCCTTAATACTCGTCCTATCGCCATGAAACTAAGCGCGTTGGAATCAGCGTCCCCTTTTACATAAAGATATACCAACAAAGGTACTGTTTCTTGACTTTGAATTTTTCGGGCAAAGTTCAATGGGGTGGTATATGGACTTTTCAAAATGTTTTATCGCCTCTATTTCCCTTAATACTCGTCCTATCGCCATGAAACTAAGCGCGTTGGAATCAGCGTCCCCTTTTACACAAAGATATACCAACAAAGGTACTGTTTCTTGACTTTGAATTTTTCGGCAAAGTTCAATGTGGTGGTATAGTGACTTTTCAAAATGTTTTGTCGCCTCTATATCCCTTAATACTCGTCCTATCGCCATGAAACTAAGCGCGTTGGAATCAGCGTCCCCTTTTACATAAAGATATACCAACAAAGGTATTGTTTCTTGACTTTGAATTTTTCGGCAAAGTTCAATGGGGTGGTATATGGACTTTTCAAAATGTTTTGTCGCCTCTATTTCCCTTAATACTCGTCCTATCGCCATGAAACTAGGCGCGTTGGAATCAGCGTCCCCTTTTACATAAAGATATACCAACACAGGTACTGTTTCTTGACTTTGAATTTTTCGGCAAAGTTCAATGGGGTGGTATAGGGACTTTTCAAAATGTTTTATCGCCTCTATTTCCCTTAATACTCGTCCTATCGCCATGAAACTAGGCGCGTTGGAATCAGCGTCCCCTTTTACATAAAGATATACCAACACAGGTACTGTTTCTTGACTTTGAATTTTTCGGCAAAGTTCAATGGGGTGGTATAGGGACTTTTCAAAATGTTTTATCGCCTCTATTTCCCTTAATACTCGTCCTATCGCCATGAAACTAGGCGCGTTGGAATCAGCGTCCCCTTTTACATAAAGATATACCAACAAAGGTACTGTTTCTTGACTTTGAATTTTTCGGCAAAGTTCAATGGGTTGTATAGGAAAGTATAGGGACTTTTCAAAATGTTTTGTCGCCTCCATTTCCCTTAATACTCGTCCTATCGCCATGAAACTAAGCGCGTTGGAATCAGCGTCTCCTTTTACATAAAGACATACCAACAAAAGTACTGTTTCTTGACTTTGAATTTTTCGGCAAAGTTCAATGTGGTGGTATAGGGACTATTCAAAATGTTTTGTCGCCTCTATTTCCCTTAATACTCGTCCTATCGCCATAAAACTAAGCGCGTTGGAATCAGCGTCCCCTTTTACATAAAGATATACCAACACAGGTACTGTTTCTTGACTTTGAATTTTTCGGCAAAGTTCAATGTGGTGGTATAGGGACTATTCAAAATGTTTTGTCGCCTCTATTTCCCTTAATACTCGTCCTATCGCCATGAAACTAAGCGCGTTGGAATCAGCGTCCCCTTTTACATAAAGATATACCAACACAGGTACTGTTTCTTGACTTTGAATTTTTCGGCAAAGTTCAATGTGGTGGTATAGGGACTTTTCAAAATGTTTCGTCGCCTCTATTTCCCTTAATACTCGTCCTATCGCCATGAAACTAAGCGCGTTGGAATCAGCGTCCCCTTTTACATAAAGATATACCAACAAAGGTACTGTTTCTTGACTTTGAATTTTTCGGCAAAGTTCAATGTGGTGGTATAGGGACTTTTCAAAATGTTTTGTCGCCTCTCTTTCCCTTAATACTCGTCCTATCGCCACGAAACTAAGCGCGTTGGAATCAGCGTCCCCTTTTACATAAAGATATACCAACAAAGGTACTGTTTCTTGACTTTGAATTTTTCGGCAAAGTTCAATGTGGTGGTATAGGGACTTTTCAAAATGTTTTGTCGCCTCTATATCCCTTAATACTCGTCCTATCGCCATGAAACTAGGCGCGTTGGAATTAGCGTCCCCTTTTACATAAAGGTATACCAACAAAAGTACTGTGTCTTGACTTTGAATTTTTCGGCAAAGTTCAATGTGGTGGTATAGGGACTTTTCAAAATGTTTTGTCGCCTCTCTTTCCCTTAATACTCGTCCTATCGCCATGAAACTAAGCGCGTTGGAATCAGCGTCCCCTTTTACATAAAGATATACCAACACAGGTACTGTTTCTTGACTTTGAATTAATCGGCAAAGTTCAATGTGGTGGTATAGGGACTTTTCAAAATGTTTTGTCGCCTCTCTTTCCCTTAATACTCGTCCTATCGCCATGAAACTAAGCGCGTTGGAATCAGCGTCCCCTTTTACATAAAGATATACCAACAAAAGTACTGTTTCTTGACTTTGAATTTTTCGGGCAAAGTTCAATGGGGTGGTATATGGACTTTTCAAAATGTTTTGTCGCCTCTATTTCCCTTAATACCCCTCCTATCGCCATGAAACTAGGCGCGTTGGAATCAGCGTCCCCTTTTACATAAAGATATACCAACACAGGTACTGTTTCTTGACTTTGAATTAATCGGCAAAGTTCAATGGGGTGGTATAGGGACTATTCAAAATGTTTTATCGCCTCTATTTCCCTTAATACTCGTCCTATCGCCATGAAACTAAGCGCGTTGGAATCAGCGTCCCCTTTTACATAAAGATATACCAACAAAGGTACTGTTTCTTGACTTTGAATTTTTCGGCAAAGTTCAATGTGGTGGTATAGGGACTTTTCAAAATGTTTTGTCGCCTCTCTTTCCCTTAATACTCGTCCTATCGCCATGAAACTAAGCGCGTTGGGATCAGCGTCCCCTTTTACATAAAGATATACCAACAAAGGTACTGTTTCTTGACTTTGAATTTTTCGGCAAAGTTCAATGGGGTGGTATAGGGACTTTTCAAAATGTTTTATCGCCTCTATTTCCCTTAATACTCGTCCTATCGCCATGAAACTAGGCGCGTTGGAATCAGCGTCCCCTTTTACATAAAGATATACCAACACAGGTACTGTTTCTTGACTTTGAATTTTTCGGCAAAGTTCAATGGGGTGGTATAGGGACTTTTCAAAATGTTTTGTCGCCTCTATTTCCCTTAATACTCGTCCTATCGCCATGAAACTAGGCGCGTTGGAATCAGCGTCACCTTTTACATAAAGATATACCAACAAAGGTACTGTTTCTTGACTTTGAATTTTTTGGCAAAGTTCAATGTGGTGGTATAGGGACTTTTCAAAATGTTTTGTCGCCTCTCTTTCCCTTAATACTCGTCCTATCGCCATGAAACTAAGCGCGTTGGAATCAGCGTCCCCATTTACATAAAGATATACTAACAAAGGTACTGTTTCTTGACTTTGAATTTTTCGGCAAAGTTCAATGTGGTGATATAGGGACTTTTCAAAATGTTTCGTCGCCTCTATTTCCCTTAATACTCGTCCTATCGCCACGAAACTAAGAGCGTTGGAATCAGCGTCCCCTTTTACATAAAGATACCAACAAAGGTACTGTTTCTTGACTTTGAATTTTTCGGCAAAGTTCAATGTGGTGGTATAGGGACTTTTCAAAATGTTTTGTCGCCTCTACATCCCTTAATACTCGTCCTATCGCCATGAAACTAAGCGCGTTGGAATCAGCGTCCCCTTTTACATAAAGATATACCAATAAAGGTACTGTTTCTTGACTTTGAATTTTTCGGCGAAGTTCAATGTGGTGGTATAGGGACTTTTCAAAATGTTTCGTCGCCTCTATTTCCCTTAATACTCGTCCTATCGCCATGAAACTAAGCGCGTTGGAATTAGCATCCCCTTTTACATAAAGATATATCAACAAAGGTACTGTTTCTTGACTATGAATTTTTCCGCAAAGTTCAATGGGCACCGTATAGGGACTTTTCAAAATGTTTTGTCGCCTCTCTTTCCCTTAATACTCGTCCTATCGCCATGAAGCTAAGCGCGTTGGAATCAGCGTCCCCTTTTACATAAAGATATACTAACAAAGGTACTGTTTCTTGACTTTGAATTTTTCGGCAAAGTTCAATGTGGTGATATAGGGACTTTTCAAAGTGTTTTGTCGCCTCTCTTTCCCTTAATACTTGTCCTATCGCCACGAAACTAAGAGCGTTGGAATCAGCGTCCCCTTTTACATAAAGATACCAACAAAGGTACTGTTTCTTGACTTTGAATTTTTCGGCAAAGTTCAATGTGGTGGTATAGGGACTTTTCAAAATGTTTTGTCGCCTCTATTTCCCTTAATACTCGTCCTATCGCCATGAAACTAGGCGCGTTGGAATCAGCGTCACCTTTTACATAAAGATATACCAACAAAGGTACTGTTTCTTGACTTTGAATTTTTTGGCAAAGTTCAATGTGGTGGTATAGGGACTTTTCAATATGTTTTGTCGCCTCTCTTTCCCTTAATACTCGTCCTATCGCCATGAAACTAAGCGCGTTGGAATCATCGTCCCCATTTACATAAAGATATACTAACAAAGGTACGGTATCTTGACTTTGAATTTTTCGGCAAAGTTCAATGTGGTGATATAGGGACTTTTCAAAATGTTTCGTCGCCTCTATTTCCCTTAATACTCGTCCTATCGCCACGAAACTAAGAGCGTTGGAATCAGCGTCCCCTTTTACATAAAGATACCAACAAAGGTACTGTTTCTTGACTTTGAATTTTTCGGCAAAGTTCAATGTGGTGGTATAGGGACTTTTCAAAATGTTTTGTCGCCTCTATATCCCTTAATACTCGTCCTATCGCCATGAAACTAAGCGCGTTGGAATCAGCGTCCCCTTTTACATAAAGATATACCAATAAAGGTACTGTTTCTTGACTTTGAATGTTTCGGCGAAGGTCAATGTGGTGGTATAGGGACTTTTCAAAATGTTTCGTCGCCTCTAATTCCCTTAATACTCGTCCTATAGCCATGAAACTAAGCGCGTTGGAATTAGCATCCCCTTTTACATAAAGATATATCAACAAAGGTACTGTTTCTTGACTATGAATTTTTCGGCAAAGTTCAATGGGCACCGTATAGGGACTTTTCAAAATGTTTTGTCGGCTCTCTTTCCTTTAATACTCGTCCTATCGCCATGAAACTAAGCGCGTTGGAATCAGCGTCCCCTTTTACATAAAGATATACTAACAAAGGTACTGTTTCTTGACTTTGAATTTTTGGGCAAAGTTCAATGTGGTGATATAGGGACTTTTCAAAATGTTTTGTCGCCTCTCTTTCCCTTAATACTCGTCCTATCGCCAAGAAACTAAGAGCGTTGGAATCAGCGTCCCCTTTTACATAAAGATACCAGCAAAAGTACTGTTTCTTGACTTTGAATTTTTCGGCAAAGTTCAATGTGGTGGTATCGGGACTTTTCAAAATGTTTTGTCGCCTCTATTTTCCTTAATACTCGTCCTATCGCCATGATACTAGGCGCGTTGGAATCAGCGTCACCTTTTACATAAAGATATACCAACAAAGGTACTGTTTCTTGACTTTGAATTTTTTGGCAAAGTTCAATGTGGTGGTATAGGGACTTTTCAAAATGTTTTGTCGCCTCTCTTTCCTTTAATACTCGTCCTATCGCCATGAAACTAAGCGCGTTGGAATCAGCGTCCCCATTTACATAAAGATATACTAACAAAGGTACTGTTTCTTGACTTTGAATTTTTCGGCAAAGTTCAATGTGGTGATATAGGGACTTTTCAAAATGTTTCGTCGCCTCTATTTCCCTTAATACTCGTCCTATCGCCACGAAACTAAGAGCATTGGAATCAGCGTCCCCTTTTACATAAAGATACCAACAAAGGTACTGTTTCTTGACTTTGAATTTTTCGGCAAAGTTCAATGTGGTGGTATAGGGACTTTTCAAAATGTTTTGTCGCCTCTATATCCCTTAATACTCGTCCTATCGCCATGAAACTAAGCGCGTTGGAATCAGCGTCCCCTTTTACATAAAGATATACCAACAAAGGTACTGTTTCTTGACTTTGAATTTTTCGGCAAAGTTGAATGTGGTGGTATAGGGACTTTTCAAAATGTTTTGTCGCCTCTATATCCCTTAATACTCGTACTATCGCCATGAAACTAAACGCGTTGGAATCAGCGTCCCCTTTTACATAAAGATATACCAATAAAGGTACTGTTTCTTGACTTTGAATTTTTCGGCAAAGTTCAATGTGGTGGTATAGGGACTTTTCAAAATGTTTTGTCGCCTCTATTTCCCTTAATACTCGTCCTACCGCCATGAAACTAAGCGCGTTGGAATCAGCGTCCCATTTTACATAAAGATATACCAACAAAGGCACTGTTTCTTGACTTTGAATTTTTCGGCAAAATTCAATGTGGTGGTATAGGGACTTTTCAAAATGTTTTGTCGCCTCTATTTCCCTTAATACTCGTCCTATCGCCATGAAACTAAGCGCGTTGGAATCAGCGTCCCCTTTTACATAAAGATATACCAACACAGGTACTGTTTCTTGACATTGAATCTTTCGGCAAAGTTCAATGGGGTGGTATATGGACTTTTCAAAATGTTTTGTCGCCTCTATTTCCCTTAATACTCGTCCTATCGCCATGAAACTAGGCGCGTTGGAATCAGCGTCCCCATTTACATAATGATATACCAACAAAGGTACTGTTTCTTGACTTTGAATTTTTCGGCGAAGTTCAATGTGGTGGTATAGGGACTTTTCAAAATGTTTCGTCGCCTCTATTTCCCTTAATACTCGTCCTATCGCCATGAAACTAAGCGCGTTGGAATCAGCGTCCCCTTTTACATAAAGACATACCAACAAAGGTACTGTTTCTTGACTTTGAATTTTTCGGCAAAGTTCAATGTGGTGGTATAGGGACTTTTCAAAATGTTTTGTCGCCTCTCTTTCCCTTAATACTCGTCCTATCGCCAGGAAACTAAGCGCGTTGGAATCAGCGTCCCCTTTTACATACAGATATACCAACAAAGGTACTGTTTCTTGACTATGAATTTTTCGGCAAAGTTCAATGTGGTGGTATAGGGACTTTTCATAATGTTTTGTCGCCTCTCTTTCCCTTAATACTCGTCCTATCGCCACGAAACTAAGCGCGTTGGAATCAGCGTCCCCTTTTACATACAGATATACCAACAAAGGTACTGTTTCTTGACTATGAATTTTTCGGCAAAGTTCAATGTGGTGGTATAGGGACTTTTCAAAATGTTTCGTCGCCTCTATTTCCCTTAATACTCGTCCTATCGCCATGAAACTAAGCGCGTTGGAATTAGCATCCCCTTTTACATAAAGATATATCAACAAAGGTACTGTTTCTTGACTATGAATTTTTCGGCAAAGTTCAATGGGCACCGTATAGGGACTTTTCAAAATGTTTTGTCGCCTCTCTTTCCCTTAATACTCGTCCTATCGCCACGAAACTAAGGGCGTTGGAATCAGCGTCCCCTTTTACATAAAGATACCAACAAAGGTACTGTTTCTTGACTTTGAATTTTTCGGCAAAGTTCAATGTGGTGATATCGGGACTTTTCAAAATGTTTTGTCGCCTCTCTTTCCCTTAATACTCGTCCTATCGCCACGAAACTAAGGGCGTTGGAATCAGCGTCCCCTTTTACATAAAGATACCAACAAAGGTACTGTTTCTTGACTTTGAATTTTTCGGCAAAGTTCAATGTGGTGGTATAGGGACTTTTCAAAATGTTTTGTCGCCTCTATATCCCTTAATACTCGTCCTATCGCCATGAAACTAAGCGCGTTGGAATCAGCGTCCCCTTTTACATAAAGATATACCAATAAAGGTACTGTTTCTTGACTTTGAATTTTTCGGCGAAGTTCAATGTGGTGGTATAGGGACTTTTCAAAATGTTTCGTCGCCTCTATTTCCCTTAATACTCGTCCTATCGCCATGAAACTAAGCGCGTTGGAATTAGCATCCCCTTTTACATAAAGATATATCAACAAAGGTACTGTTTCTTGACTATGAATTTTTCGGCAAAGTTCAATGGGCACCGTATAGGGACTTTTCAAAATGTTTTGTCGCCTCTCTTTCCCTTAATACTCGTCCTATCGCCATGAAACTAAGCGCGTTGGAATCAGCGTCCCCTTTTATATAAAGTTATACTAACAAAGGTACTGTTTCTTGACTTTGAATTTTTCGGCAAAGTTCAATGTGGTGATATCGGGACTTTTCAAAATGTTTTGTCGCCTCTCTTTCCCTTAATACTCGTCCTATCGCCACGAAACTAAGGGCGTTGGAATCAGCGTCCCCTTTTACATAAAGATACCAACAAAGGTACTGTTTCTTGACTTTGAATTTTTCGGCAAAGTTCAATGTGGTGATATAGGGACTTTTCAAAATGTTTCGTCGCCGCTATTTCCCTTAATACTCGTCCTATAGCCACGAAACTAAGAGCGTTGGAATCAGCGTCCCCTTTTACATAAAGATATACCAACAAAGGTACTGTTTCTTGACATTGAATTTTTCGGCAAAGTTCAATGGGGTGGTATATGGACTTTTCAAAATGTTTTGTCGCCTCTATTTCCCTTAATACTCGTCCTATCGCCATGAAACTAGGCGCGTTGGAATCAGCGTCCCCATTTACATAATGATATACCAACAAAGGTACTGTTTCTTGACTTTGAATTTTTCGGCGAAGTTCAATGTGGTGGTATAGGGACTTTTCAAAATGTTTCGTCGCCTCTATTTCCCTTAATACTCGTCCTATCGCCATGAAACTAAGCGCGTTGGAATCAGCGTCCCCTTTTACATAAAGATATACCAACAAAGGTACTGTTTCTTGACTTTGAATTTTTCGGCAAAGTTCAATGTGGTGGTATAGGGACTTTTCAAAATGTTTTGTCGCCTCTCTTTCCCTTAATACTCGTCCTATCGCCACGAAACTAAGCGCGTTGGAATCAGCGTCCCCTTTTACATACAGATATACCAACAAAGGTACTGTTTCTTGACTATGGATTTTTCGGCAAAGTTAAATGTGGTGGTATAGGGACTTTTCATAATATTTTGTCGCCTCTCTTTCCCTTAATACTCGTCCTATCGCCATGAAACTAAACGCGTTGGAATCAGCGTCCCCTTTTACATGAAGATATACCAACACAGGTACTGTTTCTTGACTTTGAATTTTTCGGCAAAGTTCAATGGGGTGGTATAGGGACTTTTCAAAATATTTTGTGGCCTCTCTTTCCCTTAATACTCGTCCTATCGCCACGAAACTAAGCGCGTTGGAATCAGCGTCCCCTTTTACATACAGATATACCAACAAAGGTACTGTTTCTTGACTATGAATTTTTCGGCAAAGTTAAATGTGGTGGTATAGGGACTTTTCATAATGTTTTGTCGCCTCTCTTTCCCTTAATAATCGTCCTATCGCCACGAAACTAAGCGCGTTGGAATCAGCGTCCCCTTTTACATACAGATATACCAACAAAGGTACTGTTTCTTGACTATGAATTTTTCGGCAAAGTTCAATGTGGTGGTATAGGGACTTTTCAAAATGTTTTGTCGCCTCTCTTTCCCTTAATACTCGTCCTATCGCCATGAAACTAAACGCGTTGGAATCAGCGTCCCCTTTTACATGAAGATATACCAACACAGGTACTGTTTCTTGACTTTGAATTTTTCGGCAAAGTTCAATGGGGTGGTATAGGGACTTTTCAAAATATTTTGTGGCCTCTCTTTCCCTTAATACTCGTCTTATCGCCATGAAACTAAGCGCGTTGGAATCAGCGTCCCCTTTTACATAAATATATACCAACAAAGGTACTGTTTCTTGACTTTGAATTTTTCGGCAAAGTTCAACGTTTTGGTATAGGGACTTTTCAAAATGTTTTGTCGCCTCTATTTCCCTTAATACTCGTCCTATCGCCATGAAACTAAGCGCGTTGAAATCAGCGTCCCCTTTTATATAAAGATATACTAACAAAGGTACTGTTTCTTGACTTTGAATTTTTCGGCAAAGTTCAATGTGGTGATATCGGGACTTTTCAAAATGTTTTGTCGCCTCTCTTTCCCTTAATACTCGTCCTATCGCCACGAAACTAAGGGCGTTGGAATCAGCGTCCCCTTTTACATAAAGATACCAACAAAGGTACTGTTTCTTGACTTTGAATTTTTCGGCAAAGTTCAATGTGGTGGTATAGGGACTTTTCAAAATGTTTTGTCGCCTCTATTTCCCTTAATACTCGTCCTATCGCCATGAAACTAGGCGCGTTGGAATCAGCGTCACCTTTTACATAAAGATACCAACAAAGGTACTGTTTCTTGACATTGAATTTTTCGGCAAAGTTCAATGGGGTGGTATATGGACTTTTCAAAATGTTTTGTCGCCTCTATTTCCCTTAATACTCGTCCTATCGCCATGAAACTAGGCGCGTTGGAATCAGCGTCCCCATTTACATAATGATATACCAACAAAGGTACTGTTTCTTGACTTTGAATTTTTCGGCGAAGTTCAATGTGGTGGTATAGGGACTTTTCAAAATGTTTCGTCGCCTCTATTTCCCTTAATACTCGTCCTATCGCCATGAAACTAAGCGCGTTGGAATCAGCGTCCCCTTTTACATAAAGATATACCAACAAAGGTACTGTTTCTTGACTTTGAATTTTTCGGCAAAGTTCAATGTGGTGGTATAGGGACTTTTCAAAATGTTTTGTCGCCTCTCTTTCCCTTAATACTCGTCCTATCGCCACGAAACTAAGCGCGTTGGAATCAGCGTCCCCTTTTACATACAGATATACCAACAAAGGTACTGTTTCTTGACTATGGATTTTTCGGCAAAGTTAAATGTGGTGGTATAGGGACTTTTCATAATATTTTGTCGCCTCTCTTTCCCTTAATACTCGTCCTATCGCCATGAAACTAAACGCGTTGGAATCAGCGTCCCCTTTTACATGAAGATATACCAACACAGGTACTGTTTCTTGACTTTGAATTTTTCGGCAAAGTTCAATGGGGTGGTATAGGGACTTTTCAAAATATTTTGTGGCCTCTCTTTCCCTTAATACTCGTCTTATCGCCATGAAACTAAGCGCGTTGGAATCAGCGTCCCCTTTTACATAAATATATACCAACAAAGGTACTGTTTCTTGACTTTGAATTTTTCGGCAAAGTTCAACGTTTTGGTATAGGGACTTTTCAAAATGTTTTGTCGCCTCTATTTCCCTTAATACTCGTCCTATCGCCATGAAACTAAGCGCGTTGGAATCAGCGTGCCCTTTTATATAAAGATATACTAACAAAGGTACTGTTTCTTGACTTTGAATTTTTCGGCAAAGTTCAATGTGGTGATATCGGGACTTTTCAAAATGTTTTGTCGCCTCTCTTTCCCTTAATACTCGTCCTATCGCCACGAAACTAAGGGCGTTGGAATCAGCGTCCCCTTTTACATAAAGATACCAACAAAGGTACTGTTTCTTGACTTTGAATTTTTCGGCAAAGTTCAATGTGGTGGTATAGGGACTTTTCAAAATGTTTTGTCGCCTCTATTTCCCTTAATACTCGTCCTATCGCCATGAAACTAGGCGCGTTGGAATCAGCGTCACCTTTTACATAAAGATATACCAACAAAGGTACTGTTTCTTGACTTTGAATTTTTTGGCAAAGTTCAATGTGGTGGTATAGGGACTTTTCAAAATGTTTTGTCGCCTCTCTTTCCCTTAATACTCGTCCTATCGCCATGAAACTAAGCGCGTTGGAATCAGCGTCCCCATTTACATAAAGATATACTAACAAAGGTACTGTTTCTTGACTTTGAATTTTTCGGCAAAGTTCAATGTGGTGATATAGGGACTTTTCAAAATGTTTCGTCGCCTCTATTTCCCTTAATACTCGTCCTATCGCCACGAAACTAAGAGCGTTGGAATCAGCGTCACCTTTTACATAAAGATATACCAACAAAGGTACTGTTTCTTGACTTTGAATTTTTTGGCAAAGTTCAATGTGGTGATATAGGGACTTTTCAAAATGTTTCGTCGCCTCTATTTCCCTTAATACTCGTCCTATCGCCACGAAACTAAGAGCGTTGGAATCAGCGTCACCTTTTACATAAAGATATACCAACAAAGGTACTGTTTCTTGACATTGAATTTTTCGGCAAAGTTCAATGGGGTGGTATATGGACTTTTCAAAATGTTTTGTCGCCTCTATTTCCCTTAATACTCGTCCTATCGCCATGAAACTAAGCGCGTTGGAATCAGCGTCCCCTTTTACATAAAGATATACCAACAAAGGTACTGTTTCTTGACTTTGAATTTTTCGGCAAAGTTCAATGTGGTGGTATAGGGACTTTTCAAAATGTTTTGTCGCCTCTCTTTCCCTTAATACTCGTCCTATCGCCACGAAACTAAGCGCGTTGGAATCAGCGTCCCCTTTTACATACAGATATACCAACAAAGGTACTGTTTCTTGACTATGGATTTTTCGGCAAAGTTAAATGTGGTGGTATAGGGACTTTTCATAATGTTTTGTCGCCTCTCTTTCCCTTAATAATCGTCCTATCGCCACGAAACTAAGCGCGTTGGAATCAGCGTCCCCTTTTACATACAGATATACCAACAAAGGTACTGTTTCTTGACTATGAATTTTTCGGCAAAGTTCAATGTGGTGGTATAGGGACTTTTCAAAATGTTTTGTCGCCTCTCTTTCCCTTAATACTCGTCCTATCGCCATGAAACTAAACGCGTTGGAATCAGCGTCCCCTTTTACATGAAGATATACCAACACAGGTACTGTTTCTTGACTTTGAATTTTTCGGCAAAGTTCAATGGGGTGGTAGAGGGACTTTTCAAAATATTTTGTGGCCTCTCTTTCCCTTAATACTCGTCTTATCGCCATGAAACTAAGCGCGTTGGAATCAGCGTCCCCTTTTACATAAAGATATACCAATAAAGGTACTGTTTCTTGACTTTGAATTTTTCGGCAAAGTTCAATGTGGTGGTATAGGGACTTTTCAAAATGTTTTGTCGTCTCTATTTCCCTTAATACTCGTCCTATCGCCATGAAACTAAGCGCGTTGGAATCAGCGTCCCCTTTTACATAAAGATATACCAACAAAGGTACTGTTTCTTGACTTTGAATTTTTCGGCAAAGTTCAATGGGGTGGTATATGGACTTTTCAAAATGTTTTGTCGCCTCTATTTCCCTTAATACTCGTCCTATCGCCATGAAACTAGGCGCGTTGGAATCAGCGTCACCTTTTACATAATGATATACCAACAAAGGTAGTGTTTCTTGACTTTGAATTTTTTGGCAAAGTTCAATGTGGTGGTATAGGGACTTTTCAAAATGTTTTGTCGCCTCTCTTTCCCTTAATACTCGTCCTATCGCCATGAAACTAAGCGCGTTGGAATCAGCGTCTCCTCTTACATAAAGATATACCAACAAAGGCATTGTTTCTTGACTATGAATTTTTCGGCAAAGTTCAATGTGGTGGTATAGGGACTTTTCAAAATGTTTTGTCGCCTCTCTTTCCCTTAATACTCGTCCTATCGCCACGAAACTAAGCGCGTTGGAATCAGCGTCCCCTTTTACATACAGATATACCAACAAAGGTACTGTTTCTTGACTATGGATTTTTCGGCAAAGTTAAATGTGGTGGTATAGGGACTTTTCATAATATTTTGTCGCCTCTCTTTCCCTTAATACTCGTCCTATCGCCATGAAACTAAACGCGTTGGAATCAGCGTCCCCTTTTACATGAAGATATACCAACACAGGTACTGTTTCTTGACTTTGAATTTTTCGGCAAAGTTCAATGGGGTGGTATAGGGACTTTTCAAAATATTTTGTGGCCTCTCTTTCCCTTAATACTCGTCCTATCGCCACGAAACTAAGCGCGTTGGAATCAGCGTCCCCTCTTACATACAGATATACCAACAAAGGTACTGTTTCTTGACTATGAATTTTTCGGCAAAGTTAAATGTGGTGGTATAGGGACTTTTCATAATGTTTTGTCGCCTCTCTTTCCCTTAATAATCGTCCTATCGCCACGAAACTAAGCGCGTTGGAATCAGCGTCCCCTTTTACATACAGATATACCAACAAAGGTACTGTTTCTTGACTATGAATTTTTCGGCAAAGTTCAATGTGGTGGTATAGGGACTTTTCAAAATGTTTTGTCGCCTCTCTTTCCCTTAATACTCGTCCTATCGCCATGAAACTAAACGCGTTGGAATCAGCGTCCCCTTTTACATGAAGATATACCAACACAGGTACTGTTTCTTGACTTTGAATTTTTCGGCAAAGTTCAATGGGGTGGTATAGGGACTTTTCAAAATGTTTTGTCGCCTCTATTTCCCTTAATACTCGTCCTATCGCCATGAAACTAAGCGCGTTGGAATCAGCGTCCCCTTTTATATAAAGATATACTAACAAAGGTACTGTTTCTTGACTTTGAATTTTTCGGCAAAGTTCAATGTGGTGATATCGGGACTTTTCAAAATGTTTTGTCGCCTCTCTTTCCCTTAATACTCGTCCTATCGCCACGAAACTAAGGGCGTTGGAATCAGCGTCTCCTTTTACATAAAGATATACCAACAAAGGTACTGTTTCTTGACTATGAATTTTTCGGCAAAGTTCAATGTGGTGGTATAGGGACTTTTCAAAATGTTTTGTCGCCTCTATATCCCTTAATACTCGTCCTATCGCCATGAAACTAAGCGCGTTGGAATCAGCGTCCCCTTTTACATAAAGATATACCAACAAAGGTACTGTTTCTTGACTTTGAATTTTTCGGCAAAGTTCAATGGGGTGGTATAGGGACTTTTCAAAATGTTTTGTCGCCTCTCTTTCCCTTAATACTCGTCCTATCGCCACGAAACTAAGCGCGTTGGAATCAGCGTCCCCTTTTACATACAGATATACTAACAAAGGTACTGTTTCTTGACTTTGAATTTTTCGGCAAAGTTCAATGTGGTGATATCGGGACTTTTCAAAATGTTTTGTCGCCTCTCTTTCCCTTAATACTCGTCCTATCGCCACGAAACTAAGGGCGTTGGAATCAGCGTCCCCTTTTACATAAAGATACCAACAAAGGTACTGTTTCTTGACTTTGAATTTTTCGGCAAAGTTCAATGTGGTGGTATAGGGACTTTTCAAAATGTTTTGTCGCCTCTATTTCCCTTAATACTCGTCCTATCGCCATGAAACTAGGCGCGTTGGAATCAGCATCACCTTTTACATAAAGATATACCAACAAAGGTACTGTTTCTTGACTTTGAATTTTTTGGCAAAGTTCAATGTGGTGGTATAGGGACTTTTCAAAATGTTTTGTCGCCTCTCTTTCCCTTAATACTCGTCCTATCGCCATGAAACTAAGCGCGTTGGAATCAGCGTCCCCATTTACATAAAGATATACTAACAAAGGTACTGTTTCTTGACTTTGAATTTTTCGGCAAAGTTCAATGTGGTGATATAGGGACTTTTCAAAATGTTTCGTCGCCTCTATTTCCCTTAATACTCGTCCTATCGCCACGAAACTAAGAGCGTTGGAATCAGCGTCACCTTTTACATAAAGATATACCAACAAAGGTACTGTTTCTTGACATTGAATTTTTCGGCAAAGTTCAATGGGGTGGTATATGGACTTTTCAAAATGTTTTGTCGCCTCTATTTCCCTTAATACTCGTCCTATCGCCATGAAACTAGGCGCGTTGGAATCAGCGTCCCCATTTACATAATGATATACCAACAAAGGTACTGTTTCTTGACTTTGAATTTTTCGGCGAAGTTCAATGTGGTGGTATAGGGACTTTTCAAAATGTTTCGTCGCCTCTATTTCCCTTAATACTCGTCCTATCGCCATGAAACTAAGCGCGTTGGAATCAGCGTCCCCTTTTACATAAAGATATACCAACAAAGGTACTGTTTCTTGACTTTGAATTTTTCGGCAAAGTTCAATGTGGTTTTATAGGGACTTTTCAAAATGTTTTGTCGCCTCTCTTTCCCTTAATACTCGTCCTATCGCCACGAAACTAAGCGCGTTGGAATCAGCGTCCCCTTTTACATACAGATATACGAACAAAGGTACTGTTTCTTGACTATGGATTTTTCGACAAAGTTAAATGTGGTGGTATAGGGACTTTTCATAATGTTTTGTCGCCTCTCTTTCCCTTAATAATCGTCCTATCGCCACGAAACTAAGCGCGTTGGAATCAGCGTCCCCTTTTACATACAGATATACCAACAAAGGTACTGTTTCTTGACTATGAATTTTTCGGCAAAGTTCAATGTGGTGGTATAGGGACTTTTCAAAATGTTTTGTCGCCTCTCTTTCCCTTAATACTCGTCCTATCGCCATGAAACTAAACGCGTTGGAATCAGCGTCCCCTTTTACATGAAGATATACCAACACAGGTACTGTTTCTTGACTTTGAATTTTTCGGCAAAGTTCAATGGGGTGGTAGAGGGACTTTTCAAAATATTTTGTGGCCTCTCTTTCCCTTAATACTCGTCTTATCGCCATGAAACTAAGCGCGTTGGAATCAGCGTCCCCTTTTACATAAAGATATACCAATAAAGGTACTGTTTCTTGACTTTGAATTTTTCGGCAAAGTTCAATGTGGTGGTATAGGGACTTTTCAAAATGTTTTGTCGTCTCTATTTCCCTTAATACTCGTCCTATCGCCATGAAACTAAGCGCGTTGGAATCAGCGTCCCCTTTTACATAAAGATATACCAACAAAGGTACTGTTTCTTGACTTTGAATTTTTCGGCAAAGTTCAATGGGGTGGTATATGGACTTTTCAAAATGTTTTGTCGCCTCTATTTCCCTTAATACTCGTCCTATCGCCATGAAACTAGGCGCGTTGGAATCAGCGTCACCTTTTACATAAAGATATACCAACAAAGGTAGTGTTTCTTGACTTTGAATTTTTTGGCAAAGTTCAATGTGGTGGTATAGGGACTTTTCAAAATGTTTTGTCGCCTCTCTTTCCCTTAATACTCGTCCTATCGCCATGAAACTAAGCGCGTTGGAATCAGCGTCTCCTTTTACATAAAGATATACCAACAAAGGTATTGTTTCTTGACTATGAATTTTTCGGCAAAGTTCAATGTGGTGGTATAGGGACTTTTCAAAATGTTTTGTCGCCTCTCTTTCCCTTAATACTCGTCCTATCGCCACGAAACTAAGCGCGTTGGAATCAGCGTCCCCTTTTACATACAGATATACCAACAAAGGTACTGTTTCTTGACTATGGATTTTTCGGCAAAGTTAAATGTGGTGGTATAGGGACTTTTCATAATATTTTGTCGCCTCTCTTTCCCTTAATACTCGTCCTATCGCCATGAAACTAAACGCGTTGGAATCAGCGTCCCCTTTTACATGAAGATATACCAACACAGGTACTGTTTCTTGACTTTGAATTTTTCGGCAAAGTTCAATGGGGTGGTATAGGGACTTTTCAAAATATTTTGTGGCCTCTCTTTCCCTTAATACTCGTCCTATCGCCACGAAACTAAGCGCGTTGGAATCAGCGTCCCCTTTTACATACAGATATACCAACAAAGGCACTGTTTCTTGACTATGAATTTTTCGGCAAAGTTAAATGTGGTGGTATAGGGACTTTTCATAATGTTTTGTCGCCTCTCTTTCCCTTAATAATCGTCCTATCGCCACGAAACTAAGCGCGTTGGAATCAGCGTCCCCTTTTACATACAGATATACCAACAAAGGTACTGTTTCTTGACTATGAATTTTTCGGCAAAGTTCAATGTGGTGGTATAGGGACTTTTCAAAATGTTTTGTCGCCTCTCTTTCCCTTAATACTCGTCCTATCGCCATGAAACTAAACGCGTTGGAATCAGCGTCCCCTTTTACATGAAGATATACCAACACAGGTACTGTTTCTTGACTTTGAATTTTTCGGCAAAGTTCAATGGTGTGGTATAGGGACTTTTCAAAATGTTTTGTCGCCTCTATTTCCCTTAATACTCGTCCTATCGCCATGAAACTAAGCGCGTTGGAATCAGCGTCCCCTTTTATATAAAGATATACTAACAAAGGTACTGTTTCTTGACTTTGAATTTTTCGGCAAAGTTCAATGTGGTGATATCGGGACTTTTCAAAATGTTTTGTCGCCTCTCTTTCCCTTAATACTCGTCCTATCGCCACGAAACTAAGGGCGTTGGAATCAGCGTCCCCTTTTACATAAAGATACCAACAAAGGTACTGTTTCTTGACTTTGAATTTTTCGGCAAAGTTCAATGTGGTGGTATAGGGACTTTTCAAAATGTTTTGTCGCCTCTATTTCCCTTAATACTCGTCCTATCGCCATGAAACTAGGCGCGTTGGAATCAGCGTCACCTTTTACATAAAGATATACCAACAAAGGTACTGTTTCTTGACTTTGAATTTTTTGGCAAAGTTCAATGTGGTGGTATAGGGACTTTTCAAAATGTTTTGTCGCCTCTCTTTCCCTTAATACTCGTCCTATCGCCATGAAACTAAGCGCGTTGGAATCAGCGTCCCCATTTACATAAAGATATACAAACAAAGGTACTGTTTCTTGACTTTGAATTTTTCGGCAAAGTTCAATGTGGTGATATAGGGACTTTTCAAAATGTTTCGTCGCCTCTATTTCCCTTAATACTCGTCCTATCGCCACGAAACTAAGAGCGTTGGAATCAGCGTCACCTTTTACATAAAGATATACCAACAAAGGTACTGTTTCTTGACATTGAATTTTTCGGCAAAGTTCAATGGGGTGGTATATGGACTTTTCAAAATGTTTTGTCGCCTCTATTTCCCTTAATACTCGTCCTATCGCCATGAAACTAGGCGCGTTGGAATCAGCGTCCCCATTTACATAATGATATACCAACAAAGGTACTGTTTCTTGACTTTGAATTTTTCGGCGAAGTTCAATGTGGTGGTATAGGGACTTTTCAAAATGTTTCGTCGCCTCTATTTCCCTTAATACTCGTCCTATCGCCATGAAACTAAGCGCGTTGGAATCAGCGTCCCCTTTTACATAAAGATATACCAACAAAGGTACTGTTTCTTGACTATGGATTTTTCGGCAAAGTTAAATGTGGTGGTATAGGGACTTTTCATAATGTTTTGTCGCCTCTCTTTCCCTTAATAATCGTCCTATCGCCACGAAACTAAGCGCGTTGGAATCAGCGTCCCCTTTTACATACAGATATACCAACAAAGGTACTGTTTCTTGACTATGAATTTTTCGGCAAAGTTCAATGTGGTGGTATAGGGACTTTTCAAAATGTTTTGTCGCCTCTCTTTCCCTTAATACTCGTCCTATCGCCATGAAACTAAACGCGTTGGAATCAGCGTCCCCTTTTACATGAAGATATACCAACACAGGTACTGTTTCTTGACTTTGAATTTTTCGGCAAAGTTCAATGGGGTGGTATATGGACTTTTCAAAATGTTTTGTCGCCTCTATTTCCCTTAATACTCGTCCTATCGCCATGAAACTAGGCGCGTTGGAATCAGCGTCACCTTTTACATAAAGATATACCAACAAAGGTAGTGTTTCTTGACTTTGAATTTTTTGGCAAAGTTCAATGTGGTGGTATAGGGACTTTTCAAAATGTTTTGTCGCCTCTCTTTCCCTTAATACTCGTCCTATCGCCATGAAACTAAGCGCGTTGGAATCAGCGTCTCCTTTTACATAAAGATATACCAACAAAGGTATTGTTTCTTGACTATGAATTTTTCGGCAAAGTTCAATGTGGTGGTATAGGGACTTTTCAAAATGTTTTGTCGCCTCTATATCCCTTAATACTCGTCCTATCGCCATGAAACTAAGCGCGTTGGAATCAGCGTCCCCTTTTACATAAAAATATACCAACAAAGGTACTGTTTCTTGACTTTGAATTTTTCGGCAAAGTTCAATGGGGTGGTATAGGGACTTTTCAAAATGTTTTGTCGCCTCTCTTTCCCTTAATACTCGTCCTATCGCCACGAAACTAAGCGCGTTGGAATCAGCGTCCCCTTTTACATACAGATATACCAACAAAGGTACTGTTTCTTGACTATGAATTTTTCGGCAAAGTTCAATGTGGTGGTATAGGGACTTTTCAAAATGTTTTGTCGCCTCTCTTTCCCTTAATACTCGTCCTATCGCCATGAAACTAAACGCGTTGGAATCAGCGTCCCCTTTTACATGAAGATATACCAACACAGGTACTGTTTCTTGACTATGAATTTTTCGGCAAAGTTCAATGTGGTGGTATAGGGACTTTTCAAAATGTTTTGTCGCCTCTCTTTCCCTTAATACTCGTCCTATCGCCATGAAACTAAACGCGTTGGAATCAGCGTCCCCTTTTACATGAAGATATACCAACACAGGTACTGTTTCTTGACTATGAATTTTTCGGCAAAGTTCAATGTGGTGGTATAGGGACTTTTCAAAATGTTTCGTCGCCTCTATTTCCCTTAATACTCGTCCTATCGCCACGAAACTAAGAGCGTTGGAATCAGCGTCCCCTTTTACATAATGATACCAACAAAGGTACTGTTTCTTGACTTTGAATTTTTCGGCAAAGTTCAATGTGGTGGTATAGGGACTTTTCAAAATATTTTGTCGCCTCTATATCCCTTAATACTCGTCCTATCGCCATAAAACTAAGCGCGTTGGAATCAGCGTCCCCTTTTACATAAAGATATACCAACAAAGGTACTGTTTCTTGACTTTGAATTTTTCGGCGAAGTTCAATGTGGTGGTATAGGGACTTTTCAAAATGTTTCGTCGCCTCTATTTCCCTTAATACTCGTCCTATCGCCATGAAACTAAGCGCGTTGGAATCAGCATCCCCTTTTACATAAAGATATATCAACAAAGGTACTGTTTCTTGACTATGAATTTTTCGGCAAAGTTCAATGGGCACCGTATAGGGACTTTTCAAAATGTTTTGTCGCCTCTCTTTCCCTTAATACTCGTCCTATCGCCATGAAACTAAGCGCGTTGGAATCAGCGTCCCCTTTTACGTAAAGATATACTAACAAAGGTACTGTTTCTTGACTTTGAATTTTTCGGCAAAGTTCAATGTGGTGATATAGGGACTTTTCAAAATGTTTTGTCGTCTCTATTTCCCTTAATACTCGTCCTATCGCCATGAAACTAAGCGCGTTGGAATCAGCGTCCCCTTTTACATAAAGATATACCAACAAAGGTACTGTTTCTTGACTTTGAATTTTTCGGCAAAGTTCAATGGGGTGGTATATGGACTTTTCAAAATGTTTTGTCGCCTCTATTTCCCTTAATACTCGTCCTATCGCCATGAAACTAGGCGCGTTGGAATCAGCGTCACCTTTTACATAAAGATATACCAACAAAGGTAGTGTTTCTTGACTTTGAATTTTTTGGCAAAGTTCAATGTGGTGGTATAGGGACTTTTCAAAATGTTTTGTCGCCTCTCTTTCCCTTAATACTCGTCCTATCGCCATGAAAATAAGCGCGTTGGAATCAGCGTCTCCTTTTACATAAAGATATACCAACAAAGGTACTGTTTCTTGACTATGAATTTTTCGGCAAAGTTCAATGTGGTGGTATAGGGACTTTTCAAAATGTTTTGTCGCCTCTATATCCCTTAATACTCGTCCTATCGCCATGAAACTAAGCGCATTGGAATCAGCGTCCCCTTTTACATAAAGATATACCAACAAAGGTACTGTTTCTTGACTTTGAATTTTTCGGCAAAGTTCAATGGGGTGGTATAGGGACTTTTCAAAATGTTTTGTCGCCTCTCTTTCCCTTAATACTCGTCCTATCGCCACGAAACTAAGCGCGTTGGAATCAGCGTCCCCTTTTACATACAGATATACCAACAAAGGTACTGTTTCTTGACTATGAATTTTTCGGCAAAGTTCAATGTGGTGGTATAGGGACTTTTCAAAATGTTTTGTCGCCTCTCTTTCCCTTAATACTCGTCCTATCGCCATGAAACTAAACGCGTTGGAATCAGCATCCCCTTTTACATGAAGATATAACAACACAGGTACTGTTTCTTGACTATGAATTTTTCGGCAAAGTTCAATGTGGTGGTATAGGGACTTTTCAAAATGTTTTGTCGCCTCTCTTTCCCTTAATACTCGTCCTATCGCCATGAAACTAAACGCGTTGGAATCAGCGTCCCCTTTTACATGAAGATATACCAACACAGGTACTGTTTCTTGACTTTGAATTTTTCGGCAAAGTTCAATGGGGTGGTATAGGGACTTTTCAAAATATTTTGTCGCCTCTCTTTCCCTTAATACTCGTCTTATCGCCATGAAACTAAGCGCGTTGGAATCAGCGTCCCCTTTTACATAAATATATACCAACAAAGGTACTGTTTCTTGACTTTGAATTTTTCGGCAAAGTTCAACGTTTTGGTATAGGGACTTTTCAAAATGTTTTGTCGCTTCTATTTCCCTTAATACTCGTCCTATCGCCACGAAACTAAGAGCGTTGGAATCAGCGTCCCCTTTTACATAAAGATACCAACAAAGGTACTGTTTCTTGACTATGAATTTTTCGGCAAAGTTTAATGTGGTGGTATAGGGACTTTTCATAATGTTTTGTCGCCTCTCTTTCCCTTAATACTCGTCCTATCGCCACGAAACTAAGCGCGTTGGAATCAGCGTCCCCTTTTACATACAGATATACCAACAAAGGTACTGTTTCTTGACTATGAATTTTTCGGCAAAGTTAAATGTGGTGGTATAGGGACTTTTCAAAATGTTTTGTCGCCTCTCTTTCCCTTAATACTCGTCCTATCGCCATGAAACTAAACGCGTTGGAATCAGCGTCCCCTTTTACATGAAGATATACCAACACAGGTACTGTTTCTTGACTTTGAATTTTTCGGCGAAGTTCAATGTGGTGGTATAGGGACTTTTCAAAATGTTTCGTCGCCTCTATTTCCCTTAATACTCGTCCTATCGCCATGAAACTAAGCGCGTTGGAATCAGCGTCCCCTTTTACATAAATATATACCAACAAATGTACTGTTTCTTGACTTTGAATTTTTCGGCAAAGTTCAACGTGGTGGTATAGGGACTTTTCAAAAGGTTTTGTCGCCTCTATATCCCTTAATACTCGTCCTATCGCCATGAAACTAAGCGCGTTGGAATCAGCGTCCCCTTTTACATAACGATATACCAACAAAGGTACTGTTTCTTGACTTTGAATTTTTCGGCAAAGTTCAATGTGGTGGTATAGGGACTTTTCAAAATGTTTTGTCGCCTCTATATCCCTTAATACTCGTCCTATCGCCATGAAACTAAGCGCGTTGGAATCAGCGTCCCCTTTTACATAAAGATATACCAACAAAGGTACTGTTTCTTGACTTTGAATTTTTCGGCAAAGTTCAATGTGGTGGTATAGGGACTTTTCAAAATGTTTTGTCGCCTCTATATCCCTTAATACTCGTCCTATCGCCATGAAACTAAGCGCGTTGGAATCAGCGTCCCCTTTTACATAACGATATACCAACAAAGGTACTGTTTCTTGACTTTGAATTTTTCGGCAAAGTTCAATGTGGTGGTATAGGGACTTTTCAAAATGTTTTGTCGCCTCTATTTCCCTTAATACTCGTCCTATCGCCATGAAACTAAGCGCGTTGGAATCAGCGTCCCCTTTTACATAAAGATATACCAACACAGGTACTTTTTCTTGACATTGAATTTTTCGGCAAAGTTCAATGGGGTGGTATATGGACTTTTCAAAATGTTTTGTCGCCTCTATTTCCCTTAATACTCGTCCTATCGCCATGAAACTAGGCGCGTTGGAATCAGCGTCCCCATTTACATAATGATATACCAACAAAGGTACTGTTTCCTGACTTTGAATTTTTCGGCGAAGTTCAATGTGGTGGTATAGGGACTTTTCAAAATGTTTCGTCGCCTCTATTTCCCTTAATACTCGTCCTATCGCCATGAAACTAAGCGCGTTGGAATCAGCATCCCCTTTTACATAAAGATATATCAACAAAGGTACTGTTTCTTGACTATGAATTTTTCGGCAAAGTTCAATGGGCACCGTATAGGGACTTTTCAAAATGTTTTGTCGCCTCTCTTTCCCTTAATACTCGTCCTATCGCCATGAAACTAAGCGCGTTGGAATCAGCGTCCCCTTTTACGTAAAGATATACTAACAAAGGTACTGTTTCTTGACTTTGAATTTTTCGGCAAAGTTCAATGTGGTGATATAGGGACTTTTCAAAATGTTTTGTCGTCTCTATTTCCCTTAATACTCGTCCTATCGCCATGAAACTAAGCGCGTTGGAATCAGCGTCCCCTTTTACATAAAGATATACCAACAAAGGTACTGTTTCTTGACTTTGAATTTTTCGGCAAAGTTCAATGGGGTGGTATATGGACTTTTCAAAATGTTTTGTCGCCTCTATTTCCCTTAATACTCGTCCTATCGCCATGAAACTAGGCGCGTTGGAATCAGCGTCACCTTTTACATAAAGATATACCAACAAAGGTAGTGTTTCTTGACTTTGAATTTTTTGGCAAAGTTCAATGTGGTGGTATAGGGACTTTTCAAAATGTTTTGTCGCCTCTCTTTCCCTTAATACTCGTCCTATCGCCATGAAACTAAGCGCGTTGGAATCAGCGTCTCCTTTTACATAAAGATATACCAACAAAGGTACTGTTTCTTGACTATGAATTTTTCGGCAAAGTTCAATGTGGTGGTATAGGGACTTTTCAAAATGTTTTGTCGCCTCTATATCCCTTAATACTCGTCCTATCGCCATGAAACTAAGCGCATTGGAATCAGCGTCCCCTTTTACATAAAGATATACCAACAAAGGTACTGTTTCTTGACTTTGAATTTTTCGGCAAAGTTCAATGGGGTGGTATAGGGACTTTTCAAAATGTTTTGTCGCCTCTCTTTCCCTTAATACTCGTCCTATCGCCACGAAACTAAGCGCGTTGGAATCAGCGTCCCCTTTTACATACAGATATACCAACAAAGGTACTGTTTCTTGACTATGAATTTTTCGGCAAAGTTCAATGTGGTGGTATAGGGACTTTTCAAAATGTTTTGTCGCCTCTCTTTCCCTTAATACTCGTCCTATCGCCATGAAACTAAACGCGTTGGAATCAGCATCCCCTTTTACATGAAGATATAACAACACAGGTACTGTTTCTTGACTATGAATTTTTCGGCAAAGTTCAATGTGGTGGTATAGGGACTTTTCAAAATGTTTTGTCGCCTCTCTTTCCCTTAATACTCGTCCTATCGCCATGAAACTAAACGCGTTGGAATCAGCGTCCACTTTTACATAAAGATATAAAACACAGGTACTGTTTCTTGCCTTTGAATTTTTCGGCAAAGTTCAACGTGGTGGTATAGGGACTTTTCAAAATGTTTTGTCGCCTCTATTTGCCTTAATACTCGTCCTATCGCCACGAAACAAAGGGCGTTGGAATCAGCGTCCCCTTTTACATAAAGATACCAACAAAGGTACTGTTTCTTGACTTTGAATTTTTCGGCAAAGTTCAATGTGGTGGTATAGGGACTTTTCAAAATGTTTTGTCGCCTCTATATCCCTTAATACTCGTCCTATCGCCATGAAACTAAGCGCGTTGGAATCAGCGTCCCCTTTTACATAAAGATATACCAACAAAGGTACTGTTTCTTGACTTTGAATTTTTCGACAAAGTTCAATGTGGTGGTATAGGGACTTTTCAAAATGTTTTGTCGCCTCTATATCCCTTAATACTCGTCCTATCGCCATGAAACTAAGCGCGTTGGAATCAGCGTCCCCTTTTACATAAAGATATACCAATAAAGGTACTGTTTCTTGTCTTTGAATTTTTCGGCAAAGTTCAATGTGGTGGTATAGGGACTTTTCAAAATGTTTTGTCGCCTCTATATCCCTTAATACTCGTCCTATCGCCATGAAACTAAGCGCGTTGGAATCAGCGTCCCCTTTTACATAAAGATATACCAATAAAGGTACTGTTTCTTGACTTTGAATTTTTCGGCAAAGTTCAATGTGGTGGTATAGGGACTTTTCAAATTGTTTTGTCGCCTCTATTTCCCTTAATACTCGTCCTATCGCCATGAAACTAAGCGCGTTAGAATCAGTGTCCCCTTTTACATAAAGATATAAAACACAGGTACTGTTTCTTGACTTTGAATTTTTCGGCAAAGTTCAATGTGGTGGTATAGGGACTTTTCAAAATGTTTCGTCGCCTCTATTTCCCTTAATACTCGTCCTATCGCCATGAAACTAAGCGCGTTGGAATCAGCATCCCCTTTTACATAAAGATATATCAACAAAGGTACTGTTTCCTGACTTTGAATTTTTCGGCGAAATTCAATGTTGTGGTATAGGGACTTTTCAAAATGTTTCGTCGCCTCTATTTCCCTTAATACTCGTCCTATCGCCATGAAACTAAGCGCGTTGGAATCAGCATCCCCTTTTACATAAAGATATATCAACAAAGGTACTGTTTCTTGACTATGAATTTTTCGGCAAAGTTCAATGGGCACCGTATAGGGACTTTTCAAAACGTTTTGTCGCCTCTCTTTCCCTTAATACTCGTCCTATCGCCATGAAACTAAGCGCGTTGGAATCAGCGTCCCCTTTTACATAAAGATATACCAACACAGGTACTGTTTCTTGACACTGAATTTTTCGGCAAAGTTCAATGGGGTGGTATATGGACTTTTCAAAATGTTTTGTCGCCTCTATTTCCCTTAATACTCGTCCTATCGCCATGAAACTAGGCGCGTTGAAATCAGCGTCCCCATTTACATAATGATATACCAACAAAGGTACTGTTTCCTGACTTTGAATTTTTCGACGAAGTTCAATGTGGTGGTATAGGGACTTTTCAAAATGTTTCGTCGCCTCTATTTCCCTTAATACTCGTCCTATCGCCATGAAACTAAGCGCGTTGGAATCAGCATCCCCTTTTACATAAAGATATATCAACAAAGGTACTGTTTCTTGACTATGAATTTTTCGGCAAAGTTCAATGGGCACCGTATAGGGACTTTTCAAAATGTTTTGTCGCCTCTCTTTCCCTTAATACTCGTCCTATCGCCATGAAACTAAGCGCGTTGGAATCAGCGTCCCCTTTTACATAAAGATATACTAACAAAGGTACTGTTTCTTGACTTTGAATTTTTCGGCAAAGTTCAATGTGGTGATATAGGGACGTTTCAAAATGTTTTGTCGTCTCTATTTCCCTTAATACTCGTCCTATCGCCATGAAACTAAGCGCGTTGGAATCAGCGTCTCCTTTTACATAAAGATATACCAACAAAGGTACTGTTTCTTGACTATGAATTTTTCGGCAAAGTTCAATGGGGTGGTATATGGACTTTTCAAAATGTTTTGTCGCCTCTATTTCCCTTAATACTCGTCCTATCGCCATGAAACTAAGCGCGTTGGAATCAGCATCCCCTTTTACATAAAGATATATCAACAAAGGTACTGTTTCCTGACTTTGAATTTTTCGGCGAAATTCAATGTTGTGGTATAGGGACTTTTCAAAATGTTTCGTCGCCTCTATTTCCCTTAATACTCGTCCTATCGCCATGAAACTAAGCGCGTTGGAATCAGCATCCCCTTTTACATAAAGATATATCAACAAAGGTACTGTTTCTTGACTATGAATTTTTCGGCAAAGTTCAATGGGCACCGTATAGGGACTTTTCAAAACGTTTTGTCGCCTCTCTTTCCCTTAATACTCGTCCTATCGCCATGAAACTAAGCGCGTTGGAATCAGCGTCCCCTTTTACATAAAGATATACCAACACAGGTACTGTTTCTTGACACTGAATTTTTCGGCAAAGTTCAATGGGGTGGTATATGGACTTTTCAAAATGTTTTGTCGCCTCTATTTCCCTTAATACTCGTCCTATCGGCATGAAACTAGGCGCGTTGAAATCAGCGTCCCCATTTACATAATGATATACCAACAAAGGTACTGTTTCCTGACTTTGAATTTTTCGACGAAGTTCAATGTGGTGGTATAGGGACTTTTCAAAATGTTTCGTCGCCTCTATTTCCCTTAATACTCGTCCGATCGCCATGAAACTAAGCGCGTTGGAATCAGCATCCCCTTTTACATAAAGATATATCAACAAAGGTACTGTTTCTTGACTATGAATTTTTCGGCAAAGTTCAATGGGCACCGTATAGGGACTTTTCAAAATGTTTTGTCGCCTCTCTTTCCCTTAATACTCGTCCTATCGCCATGAAACTAAGCGCGTTGGAATCAGCGTCCCCTTTTACATAAAGATATACTAACAAAGGTACTGTTTCTTGACTTTGAATTTTTCGGCAAAGTTCAATGTGGTGATATAGGGACTTTTCAAAATGTTTTGTCGTCTCTATTTCCCTTAATACTCGTCCTATCGCCATGAAACTAAGCGCGTTGGAATCAGCGTCTCCTTTTACATAAAGATATACCAACAAAGGTACTGTTTCTTGACTATGAATTTTTCGGCAAAGTTCAATGGGGTGGTATATGGACTTTTCAAAATGTTTTGTCGCCTCTATTTCCCTTAATACTCGTCCTATCGCCATGAAACTAGGCGCGTTGGAATCAGCGTCACCTTTTACATAAAGATATACCAACAAAGGTACTGTTTCTTGACTTTGAATTTTTCGGCAAAGTTCAATGGGGTGGTATATGGACTTTTCAAAATGTTTTGTCGCCTCTATTTCCCTTAATACTCGTCCTATCGCCATGAAACTAGGCGCGTTGGAATCAGCGTCACCTTTTACATAAAGATATACCAACAAAGGTACTGTTTCTTGACTTTGAATTTTTCGGCAAAGTTCAATGGGGTGGTATATGGACTTTTCAAAATGTTTTGTCGCCTCTATTTCCCTTAATACTCGTCCTATCGCCATGAAACTAGGCGCGTTGGAATCAGCGTCACCTTTTACATAAAGATATACCAACAAAGGTACTGTTTCTTGACTTTGAATTTTTTGGCAAAGTTCAATGTGGTGGTATAGGGACTTTTCAAAATGTTTTGTCGCCTCTCTTTCCCTTAATACTCGTCCTATCGCCATGAAACTAAGCGCGTTGGAATCAGCGTCTCCTTTTACATAAAGATATACCAACAAAGGTACTGTTTCTTGACTATGAATTTTTCGGCAAAGTTCAATGTGGTGGTATAGGGACTTTTCAAAATGTTTTGTCGCCTCTATATCCCTTAATACTCGTCCTATCGCCATGAAACTAAGCGCGTTGGAATCAGCGTCCCCTTTTACATAAAGATATACCAACAAAGGTACTGTTTCTTGACTTTGAATTTTTCGGCAAAGTTCAATGGGGTGGTATAGGGACTTTTCAAAATGTTTTGTCGCCTCTATTTCCCTTAATACTCGTCCTATCGCCATGAAACTAAGCGCGTTGGAATCAGCGTCTCTTTTTACATAAAGATATACCAACAAAGGTACTGTTTCTTGACTATGAATTTTTCGGCAAAGTTCAATGTGGTGGTATAGGGACTTTTCAAAATGTTTTGTCGCCTCTCTTTCCCTTAATACTCGTCCTATCGCCATGAAACTAAACGCGTTGGAATCAGCGTCCCCTTTTACATGAATATATACCAACACAGGTACTGTTTCTTGACTATAAATTTTTCGGCAAAGTTCAATGTGGTGGTATAGGGACTTTTCAAAATGTTTTGTCGCCTCTCTTTCCCTTAATACTCGTCCTATCGCCACGAAACAAAGGGCGTTGGAATCAGCGTCCCCTTTTACATAAAGATACCAACAAAGGTACTGTTTCTTGACTTTGAATTTTTCGGCAAAGTTCAATGTGGTGGTATAGGGACTTTTCAAAATGTTTTGTCGCCTCTATATCCCTTAATACTCGTCCTATCGCCATGAAACTAAGCGCGTTGGAATCAGCGTCCCCTTTTACATAAAGATATACCAACAAAGGTACTGTTTCTTGACTTTGAATTTTTCGACAAAGTTCAATGTGGTGGTATAGGGACTTTTCAAAATGTTTTGTCGCCTGTATATCCCTTAATACTCGTCCTATCGCCATGAAACTAAGCGCGTTGGAATCAGCGTCCCCTTTTACATAAAGATATACCAATAAAGGTACTGTTTCTTGTCTTTGAATTTTTCGGCAAAGTTCAATGTGGTGGTATAGGGACTTTTCAAAATGTTTTGTCGCCTCTATATCCCTTAATACTCGTCCTATCGCCATGAAACTAAGCGCGTTGGAATCAGCGTCCCCTTTTACATAAAGATATACCAATAAAGGTACTGTTTCTTGACTTTGAATTTTTCGGCAAAGTTCAATGTGGTGGTATAGGGACTTTTCAAATTGTTTTGTCGCCTCTATTTCCCTTAATACTCGTCCTATCGCCATGAAACTAAGCGCGTTAGAATCAGCGTCCCCTTTTACATAAAGATATAAAACACAGGTACTGTTTCTTGACTTTGAATTTTTCGGCAAAGTTCAATGTGGTGGTATAGGGACTTTTCAAAATGTTTCGTCGCCTCTATTTCCCTTAATACTCGTCCTATCGCCATGAAACTAAGCGCGTTGGAATCAGCATCCCCTTTTACATAAAGATATATCAACAAAGGTACTGTTTCCTGACTTTGAATTTTTCGGCGAAATTCAATGTTGTGGTATAGGGACTTTTCAAAATGTTTCGTCGCCTCTATTTCCCTTAATACTCGTCCTATCGCCATGAAACTAAGCGCGTTGGAATCAGCATCCCCTTTTACATAAAGATATATCAACAAAGGTACTGTTTCTTGACTATGAATTTTTCGGCAAAGTTCAATGGGCACCGTATAGGGACTTTTCAAAACGTTTTGTCGCCTCTCTTTCCCTTAATACTCGTCCTATCGCCATGAAACTAAGCGCGTTGGAATCAGCGTCCCCTTTTACATAAAGATATACCAACACAGGTACTGTTTCTTGACACTGAATTTTTCGGCAAAGTTCAATGGGGTGGTATATGGACTTTTCAAAATGTTTTGTCGCCTCTATTTCCCTTAATACTCGTCCTATCGCCATGAAACTAGGCGCGTTGAAATCAGCGTCCCCATTTACATAATGATATACCAACAAAGGTACTGTTTCCTGACTTTGAATTTTTCGACGAAGTTCAATGTGGTGGTATAGGGACTTTTCAAAATGTTTCGTCGCCTCTATTTCCCTTAATACTCGTCCTATCGCCATGAAACTAAGCGCGTTGGAATCAGCATCCCCTTTTACATAAAGATATATCAACAAAGGTACTGTTTCTTGACTATGAATTTTTCGGCAAAGTTCAATGGGCACCGTATAGGGACTTTTCAAAATGTTTTGTCGCCTCTCTTTCCCTTAATACTCGTCCTATCGCCATGAAACTAAGCGCGTTGGAATCAGCGTCCCCTTTTACATAAAGATATACTAACAAAGGTACTGTTTCTTGACTTTGAATTTTTCGGCAAAGTTCAATGTGGTGATATAGGGACTTTTCAAAATGTTTTGTCGTCTCTATTTCCCTTAATACTCGTCCTATCGCCATGAAACTAAGCGCGTTGGAATCAGCGTCTCCTTTTACATAAAGATATACCAACAAAGGTACTGTTTCTTGACTATGAATTTTTCGGCAAAGTTCAATGTGGTGGTATAGGGACTTTTCAAAATGTTTTGTCGCCTCTCTTTCCCTTAATACTCGTCCTATCGCCACGAAACTAAGGGCGTTGGAATCAGCGTCCCCTTTTACATAAAGATACCAACAAAGGTACTGTTTCTTGACTTTGAATTTTTCGGAAAAGTTCAATGTGGTGGTATAGGGACTTTTCAAAATGTTTTGTCGCCTCTATATCCCTTAATACTCGTCCTATCGATATGAAACTAAGCGCGTTGGAATCAGCGTCCCCTTTTACATAAAGATGTACCAATAAAGGTACTGTTTCTTGACTTTGAATTTTTCGGCAAAGTTCAATGTGGTGGTATAGGGACTTTTCAAAATGTTTTGTCGCCTCTCTTTCCCTTAATACTCGTCCTATCGCCATGAAACTAAACGCGTTGGAATCAGCATCCCCTTTTACATGAAGATATAACAACACAGGTACTGTTTCTTGACTATGAATTTTTCGGCAAAGTTCAATGTGGTGGTATAGGGACTTTTCAAAATGTTTTGTCGCCTCTCTTTCCCTTAATACTCGTCCTATCGCCATGAAACTAAACGCGTTGGAATCAGCGTCCACTTTTACATAAAGATATAAAACACAGGTACTGTTTCTTGACTTTGAATTTTTCGGCAAAGTTCAACGTGGTGGTATAGGGACTTTTCAAAATGTTTTGTCGCCTCTATTTGCCTTAATACTCGTCCTATCGCCACGAAACAAAGGGCGTTGGAATCAGCGTCCCCTTTTACATAAAGATACCAACAAAGGTACTGTTTCTTGACTTTGAATTTTTCGGCAAAGTTCAATGTGGTGATATAGGGACTTTTCAAAATGTTTTGTCGTCTCTATTTCCCTTAATACTCGTCCTATCGCCATGAAACTAAGCGCGTTGGAATCAGCGTCTCCTTTTACATAAAGATATACCAACAAAGGTACTGTTTCTTGACTATGAATTTTTCGGCAAAGTTCAATGGGGTGGTATATGGACTTTTCAAAATGTTTTGTCGCCTCTATTTCCCTTAATACTCGTCCTATCGCCATGAAACTAGGCGCGTTGGAATCAGCGTCACCTTTTACATAAAGATATACCAACAAAGGTACTGTTTCTTGACTTTGAATTTTTCGGCAAAGTTCAATGGGGTGGTATATGGACTTTTCAAAATGTTTTGTCGCCTCTATTTCCCTTAATACTCGTCCTATCGCCATGAAACTAGGCGCGTTGGAATCAGCGTCACCTTTTACATAAAGATATACCAACAAAGGTACTGTTTCTTGACTTTGAATTTTTCGGCAAAGTTCAATGGGGTGGTATATGGACTTTTCAAAATGTTTTGTCGCCTCTATTTCCCTTAATACTCGTCCTATCGCCATGAAACTAGGCGCGTTGGAATCAGCGTCACCTTTTACATAAAGATATACCAACAAAGGTACTGTTTCTTGACTTTGAATTTTTTGGCAAAGTTCAATGTGGTGGTATAGGGACTTTTCAAAATGTTTTGTCGCCTCTCTTTCCCTTAATACTCGTCCTATCGCCATGAAACTAAGCGCGTTGGAATCAGCGTCTCCTTTTACATAAAGATATACCAACAAAGGTACTGTTTCTTGACTATGAATTTTTCGGCAAAGTTCAATGTGGTGGTATAGGGACTTTTCAAAATGTTTTGTCGCCTCTATATCCCTTAATACTCGTCCTATCGCCATGAAACTAAGCGCGTTGGAATCAGCGTCCCCTTTTACATAAAGATATACCAACAAAGGTACTGTTTCTTGACTTTGAATTTTTCGGCAAAGTTCAATGGGGTGGTATAGGGACTTTTCAAAATGTTTTGTCGCCTCTATTTCCCTTAATACTCGTCCTATCGCCATGAAACTAAGCGCGTTGGAATCAGCGTCTCTTTTTACATAAAGATATACCAACAAAGGTACTGTTTCTTGACTATGAATTTTTCGGCAAAGTTCAATGTGGTGGTATAGGGACTTTTCAAAATGTTTTGTCGCCTCTCTTTCCCTTAATACTCGTCCTATCGCCATGAAACTAAACGCGTTGGAATCAGCGTCCCCTTTTACATGAATATATACCAACACAGGTACTGTTTCTTGACTATAAATTTTTCGGCAAAGTTCAATGTGGTGGTATAGGGACTTTTCAAAATGTTTTGTCGCCTCTCTTTCCCTTAATACTCGTCCTATCGCCACGAAACAAAGGGCGTTGGAATCAGCGTCCCCTTTTACATAAAGATACCAACAAAGGTACTGTTTCTTGACTTTGAATTTTTCGGCAAAGTTCAATGTGGTGGTATAGGGACTTTTCAAAATGTTTTGTCGCCTCTATATCCCTTAATACTCGTCCTATCGCCATGAAACTAAGCGCGTTGGAATCAGCGTCCCCTTTTACATAAAGATATACCAACAAAGGTACTGTTTCTTGACTTTGAATTTTTCGACAAAGTTCAATGTGGTGGTATAGGGACTTTTCAAAATGTTTTGTCGCCTGTATATCCCTTAATACTCGTCCTATCGCCATGAAACTAAGCGCGTTGGAATCAGCGTCCCCTTTTACATAAAGATATACCAATAAAGGTACTGTTTCTTGTCTTTGAATTTTTCGGCAAAGTTCAATGTGGTGGTATAGGGACTTTTCAAAATGTTTTGTCGCCTCTATATCCCTTAATACTCGTCCTATCGCCATGAAACTAAGCGCGTTGGAATCAGCGTCCCCTTTTACATAAAGATATACCAATAAAGGTACTGTTTCTTGACTTTGAATTTTTCGGCAAAGTTCAATGTGGTGGTATAGGGACTTTTCAAATTGTTTTGTCGCCTCTATTTCCCTTAATACTCGTCCTATCGCCATGAAACTAAGCGCGTTAGAATCAGCGTCCCCTTTTACATAAAGATATAAAACACAGGTACTGTTTCTTGACTTTGAATTTTTCGGCAAAGTTCAATGTGGTGGTATAGGGACTTTTCAAAATGTTTCGTCGCCTCTATTTCCCTTAATACTCGTCCTATCGCCATGAAACTAAGCGCGTTGGAATCAGCATCCCCTTTTACATAAAGATATATCAACAAAGGTACTGTTTCCTGACTTTGAATTTTTCGGCGAAATTCAATGTTGTGGTATAGGGACTTTTCAAAATGTTTCGTCGCCTCTATTTCCCTTAATACTCGTCCTATCGCCATGAAACTAAGCGCGTTGGAATCAGCATCCCCTTTTACATAAAGATATATCAACAAAGGTACTGTTTCTTGACTATGAATTTTTCGGCAAAGTTCAATGGGCACCGTATAGGGACTTTTCAAAACGTTTTGTCGCCTCTCTTTCCCTTAATACTCGTCCTATCGCCATGAAACTAAGCGCGTTGGAATCAGCGTCCCCTTTTACATAAAGATATACCAACACAGGTACTGTTTCTTGACACTGAATTTTTCGGCAAAGTTCAATGGGGTGGTATATGGACTTTTCAAAATGTTTTGTCGCCTCTATTTCCCTTAATACTCGTCCTATCGCCATGAAACTAGGCGCGTTGAAATCAGCGTCCCCATTTACATAATGATATACCAACAAAGGTACTGTTTCCTGACTTTGAATTTTTCGACGAAGTTCAATGTGGTGGTATAGGGACTTTTCAAAATGTTTCGTCGCCTCTATTTCCCTTAATACTCGTCCTATCGCCATGAAACTAAGCGCGTTGGAATCAGCATCCCCTTTTACATAAAGATATATCAACAAAGGTACTGTTTCTTGACTATGAATTTTTCGGCAAAGTTCAATGGGCACCGTATAGGGACTTTTCAAAATGTTTTGTCGCCTCCCTTTCCCTTAATACTCGTCCTATCGCCATGAAACTAAGCGCGTTGGAATCAGCGTCCCCTTTTACATAAAGATATACTAACAAAGGTACTGTTTCTTGACTTTGAATTTTTCGGCAAAGTTCAATGTGGTGATATAGGGACTTTTCAAAATGTTTTGTCGTCTCTATTTCCCTTAATACTCGTCCTATCGCCATGAAACTAAGCGCGTTGGAATCAGCGTCTCCTTTTACATAAAGATATACCAACAAAGGTACTGTTTCTTGACTATGAATTTTTCGGCAAAGTTCAATGTGGTGGTATAGGGACTTTTCAAAATGTTTTGTCGCCTCTCTTTCCCTTAATACTCGTCCTATCGCCACGAAACTAAGGGCGTTGGAATCAGCGTCCCCTTTTACATAAAGATACCAACAAAGGTACTGTTTCTTGACTTTGAATTTTTCGGAAAAGTTCAATGTGGTGGTATAGGGACTTTTCAAAATGTTTTGTCGCCTCTCTTTCCCTTAATACTCGTCCTATCGCCATGAAACTAAACGCGTTGGAATCAGCGTCCACTTTTACATAAAGATATAAAACACAGGTACTGTTTCTTGACTTTGAATTTTTCGGCAAAGTTCAACGTGGTGGTATAGGGACTTTTCAAAATGTTTTGTCGCCTCTATTTGCCTTAATACTCGTCCTATCGCCACGAAACAAAGGGCGTTGGAATCAGCGTCCCCTTTTACATAAAGATACCAACAAAGGTACTGTTTCTTGACTTTGAATTTTTCGGCAAAGTTCAATGTGGTGGTATAGGGACTTTTCAAAATGTTTTGTCGCCTCTATATCCCTTAATACTCGTCCTATCGCCATGAAACTAAGCGCGTTGGAATCAGCGTCCCCTTTTACATAAAGATATACCAACAAAGGTACTGTTTCTTGACTTTGAATTTTTCGACAAAGTTCAATGTGGTGGTATAGGGACTTTTCAAAATGTTTTGTCGCCTCTATATCCCTTAATACTCGTCCTATCGCCATGAAACTAAGCGCGTTGGAATCAGCGTCCCCTTTTACATAAAGATATACCAATAAAGGTACTGTTTCTTGTCTTTGAATTTTTCGGCAAAGTTCAATGTGGTGGTATAGGGACTTTTCAAAATGTTTTGTCGCCTCTATATCCCTTAATACTCGTCCTATCGCCATGAAACTAAGCGCGTTGGAATCAGCGTCCCCTTTTACATAAAGATATACCAATAAAGGTACTGTTTCTTGACTTTGAATTTTTCGGCAAAGTTCAATGTGGTGGTATAGGGACTTTTCAAATTGTTTTGTCGCCTCTATTTCCCTTAATACTCGTCCTATCGCCATGAAACTAAGCGCGTTAGAATCAGCGTCCCCTTTTACATAAAGATATAAAACACAGGTACTGTTTCTTGACTTTGAATTTTTCGGCAAAGTTCAATGTGGTGGTATAGGGACTTTTCAAAATGTTTCGTCGCCTCTATTTCCCTTAATACTCGTCCTATCGCCATGAAACTAAGCGCGTTGGAATCAGCATCCCCTTTTACATAAAGATATATCAACAAAGGTACTGTTTCCTGACTTTGAATTTTTCGGCAAAATTCAATGTTGTGGTATAGGGACTTTTCAAAATGTTTCGTCGCCTCTATTTCCCTTAATACTCGTCCTATCGCCATGAAACTAAGCGCGTTGGAATCAGCATCCCCTTTTACATAAAGATATATCAACAAAGGTACTGTTTCTTGACTATGAATTTTTCGGCAAAGTTCAATGGGCACCGTATAGGGACTTTTCAAAACGTTTTGTCGCCTCTCTTTCCCTTAATACTCGTCCTATCGCCATGAAACTAAGCGCGTTGGAATCAGCGTCCCCTTTTACATAAAGATATACCAACACAGGTACTGTTTCTTGACACTGAATTTTTCGGCAAAGTTCAATGGGGTGGTATATGGACTTTTCAAAATGTTTTGTCGCCTCTATTTCCCTTAATACTCGTCCTATCGCCATGAAACTAGGCGCGTTGAAATCAGCGTCCCCATTTACATAATGATATACCAACAAAGGTACTGTTTCCTGACTTTGAATTTTTCGACGAAGTTCAATGTGGTGGTATAGGGACTTTTCAAAATGTTTCGTCGCCTCTATTTCCCTTAATACTCGTCCTATCGCCATGAAACTAAGCGCGTTGGAATCAGCATCCCCTTTTACATAAAGATATATCAACAAAGGTACTGTTTCTTGACTATGAATTTTTCGGCAAAGTTCAATGGGCACCGTATAGGGACTTTTCAAAATGTTTTGTCGCCTCTCTTTCCCTTAATACTCGTCCTATCGCCATGAAACTAAGCGCGTTGGAATCAGCGTCCCCTTTTACATAAAGATATACTAACAAAGGTACTGTTTCTTGACTTTGAATTTTTCGGCAAAGTTCAATGTGGTGATATAGGGACTTTTCAAAATGTTTTGTCGTCTCTATTTCCCTTAATACTCGTCCTATCGCCATGAAACTAAGCGCGTTGGAATCAGCGTCTCCTTTTACATAAAGATATACCAACAAAGGTACTGTTTCTTGACTATGAATTTTTCGGCAAAGTTCAATGGGGTGGTATATGGACTTTTCAAAATGTTTTGTCGCCTCTATTTCCCTTAATACTCGTCCTATCGCCATGAAACTAAGCGCGTTGGAATCAGCATCCCCTTTTACATAAAGATATATCAACAAAGGTACTGTTTCCTGACTTTGAATTTTTCGGCGAAATTCAATGTTGTGGTATAGGGACTTTTCAAAATGTTTCGTCGCCTCTATTTCCCTTAATACTCGTCCTATCGCCATGAAACTAAGCGCGTTGGAATCAGCATCCCCTTTTACATAAAGATATATCAACAAAGGTACTGTTTCTTGACTATGAATTTTTCGGCAAAGTTCAATGGGCACCGTATAGGGACTTTTCAAAACGTTTTGTCGCCTCTCTTTCCCTTAATACTCGTCCTATCGCCATGAAACTAAGCGCGTTGGAATCAGCGTCCCCTTTTACATAAAGATATACCAACACAGGTACTGTTTCTTGACACTGAATTTTTCGGCAAAGTTCAATGGGGTGGTATATGGACTTTTCAAAATGTTTTGTCGCCTCTATTTCCCTTAATACTCGTCCTATCGCCATGAAACTAGGCGCGTTGAAATCAGCGTCCCCATTTACATAATGATATACCAACAAAGGTACTGTTTCCTGACTTTGAATTTTTCGACGAAGTTCAATGTGGTGGTATAGGGACTTTTCAAAATGTTTCGTCGCCTCTATTTCCCTTAATACTCGTCCGATCGCCATGAAACTAAGCGCGTTGGAATCAGCATCCCCTTTTACATAAAGATATATCAACAAAGGTACTGTTTCTTGACTATGAATTTTTCGGCAAAGTTCAATGGGCACCGTATAGGGACTTTTCAAAATGTTTTGTCGCCTCTCTTTCCCTTAATACTCGTCCTATCGCCATGAAACTAAGCGCGTTGGAATCAGCGTCCCCTTTTACATAAAGATATACTAACAAAGGTACTGTTTCTTGACTTTGAATTTTTCGGCAAAGTTCAATGTGGTGATATAGGGACTTTTCAAAATGTTTTGTCGTCTCTATTTCCCTTAATACTCGTCCTATCGCCATGAAACTAAGCGCGTTGGAATCAGCGTCTCCTTTTACATAAAGATATACCAACAAAGGTACTGTTTCTTGACTATGAATTTTTCGGCAAAGTTCAATGGGGTGGTATATGGACTTTTCAAAATGTTTTGTCGCCTCTATTTCCCTTAATACTCGTCCTATCGCCATGAAACTAGGCGCGTTGGAATCAGCGTCACCTTTTACATAAAGATATACCAACAAAGGTACTGTTTCTTGACTTTGAATTTTTCGGCAAAGTTCAATGGGGTGGTATATGGACTTTTCAAAATGTTTTGTCGCCTCTATTTCCCTTAATACTCGTCCTATCGCCATGAAACTAGGCGCGTTGGAATCAGCGTCACCTTTTACATAAAGATATACCAACAAAGGTACTGTTTCTTGACTTTGAATTTTTCGGCAAAGTTCAATGGGGTGGTATATGGACTTTTCAAAATGTTTTGTCGCCTCTATTTCCCTTAATACTCGTCCTATCGCCATGAAACTAGGCGCGTTGGAATCAGCGTCACCTTTTACATAAAGATATACCAACAAAGGTACTGTTTCTTGACTTTGAATTTTTTGGCAAAGTTCAATGTGGTGGTATAGGGACTTTTCAAAATGTTTTGTCGCCTCTCTTTCCCTTAATACTCGTCCTATCGCCATGAAACTAAGCGCGTTGGAATCAGCGTCTCCTTTTACATAAAGATATACCAACAAAGGTACTGTTTCTTGACTATGAATTTTTCGGCAAAGTTCAATGTGGTGGTATAGGGACTTTTCAAAATGTTTTGTCGCCTCTATATCCCTTAATACTCGTCCTATCGCCATGAAACTAAGCGCGTTGGAATCAGCGTCCCCTTTTACATAAAGATATACCAACAAAGGTACTGTTTCTTGACTTTGAATTTTTCGGCAAAGTTCAATGGGGTGGTATAGGGACTTTTCAAAATGTTTTGTCGCCTCTATTTCCCTTAATACTCGTCCTATCGCCATGAAACTAAGCGCGTTGGAATCAGCGTCTCTTTTTACATAAAGATATACCAACAAAGGTACTGTTTCTTGACTATGAATTTTTCGGCAAAGTTCAATGTGGTGGTATAGGGACTTTTCAAAATGTTTTGTCGCCTCTCTTTCCCTTAATACTCGTCCTATCGCCATGAAACTAAACGCGTTGGAATCAGCGTCCCCTTTTACATGAATATATACCAACACAGGTACTGTTTCTTGACTATAAATTTTTCGGCAAAGTTCAATGTGGTGGTATAGGGACTTTTCAAAATGTTTTGTCGCCTCTCTTTCCCTTAATACTCGTCCTATCGCCACGAAACTAAGGGCGTTGGAATCAGCGTCCCCTTTTACATAAAGATACCAACAAAGGTACTGTTTCTTGACTTTGAATTTTTCGGAAAAGTTCAATGTGGTGGTATAGGGACTTTTCAAAATGTTTTGTCGCCTCTATATCCCTTAATACTCGTCCTATCGATATGAAACTAAGCGCGTTGGAATCAGCGTCCCCTTTTACATAAAGATGTACCAATAAAGGTACTGTTTCTTGACTTTGAATTTTTCGGCAAAGTTCAATGTGGTGGTATAGGGACTTTTCAAAATGTTTTGTCGCCTCTATATCCCTTAATACTCGTCCTATCGCCATGAAACTAAGCGCGTTGGAATCAGCGTCCCCTTTTACATAAAGATATACCAACAAAGGTACTGTTTCTTGACTTTGAATTTTTCGGCAAAGTTCAATGGGGTGGTATAGGGACTTTTCAAAATGTTTTGTCGCCTCTCTTTCCCTTAATACTCGTCCTATCGCCACGAAACTAAGCGCGTTGGAATCAGCGTCCCCTTTTACATTCAGATATACCAACAAAGGTACTGTTTCTTGACTATGAATTTTTCGGCAAAGTTCAATGTGGTGGTATATGGACTTTTCAAAATGTTTTGTCGCCTCTATTTCCCTTAATACTTGTCCTATCGCCATGAAACTAGGCGCGTTGGAATCAGCGTCACCTTTTACATAAAGATATACCAACAAAGGTACTGTTTCTTGACTTTGAATTTTTTGGCAAAGTTCAATGTGGTGGTATAGGGACTTTTCAAAATGTTTTGTCGCCTCTCTTTCCCTTAATACTCGTCCTATCGCCATGAAACTAAGCGCGTTGGAATCAGCGTCTCCTTTTACATAAAGATATACCAACAAAGGTACTGTTTCTTGACTATGAATTTTTCGGCAAAGTTCAATGTGGTGGTATAGGGACTTTTCAAAATGTTTTGTCGCCTCTATATCCCTTAATACTCGTCCTATCGCCATGAAACTAAGCGCGTTGGAATCAGCGTCCCCTTTTACATAAAGATATACCAACAAAGGTACTGTTTCTTGACTTTGAATTTTTCGGCAAAGTTCAATGGGGTGGTATAGGGACTTTTCAAAATGTTTTGTCGCCTCTCTTTCCCTTAATACTCGTCCTATCGCCACGAAACTAAGCGCGTTGGAATCAGCGTCCCCTTTTACATACAGATATACCAACAAAGGTACTGTTTCTTGACTATGAATTTTTCGGCAAAGTTCAATGTGGTGGTATAGGGACTTTTCAAAATGTTTTGTCGCCTCTATTTCCCTTAATACTCGTCCTATCGCCATGAAACTAAACGCGTTGGAATCAGCGTCCACTTTTACATGAAGATATACCAACACAGGTACTGTTTCTTGACTTTGAATTTTTCGGCAAAGTTCAATGGGGTGGTATAGGGACTTTTCAAAATATTTTGTCGCCTCTCTTTCCCTTAATACTCGTCTTATCGCCATGAAACTAAGCGCGTTGGGATCAGCGTCCCCTTTTACATAAATATATACCAACAAAGGTACTGTTTCTTGACTTTGAATTTTTCGGCAAAGTTCAACGTGGTGGTATAGGGACTTTTCAAAATGTTTTGTCGCCTCTATTTCCCTTAATACTCGTCCTATCGCCACGAAACTAAGGGCGTTGGAATCAGCGTCCCCTTTTACATAAAGATACCAACAAAGGTACTGTTTCTTGACTTTGAATTTTTCGGCAAAGTTCAATGTGGTGGTATAGGGACTTTTCAAAATGTTTTGTCGCCTCTATATCCCTTAATACTCGTCCTATCGATATGAAACTAAGCGCGTTGGAATCAGCGTCCCCTTTTACATAAAGATATACCAATAAAGGTACTGTTTCTTGACTTTGAATTTTTCGGCAAAGTTCAATGTGGTGGTATAGGGACTTTTCAAAATGTTTTGTCGCCTCTATATCCCTTAATACTCGTCCTATCGCCATGAAACTAAGCGCGTTGGAATCAGCGTCCCCTTTTACATAAAGATATACCAACAAAGGTACTGTTTCTTGACTTTGAATTTTTCGGCAAAGTTCAATGGGGTGGTATAGGGACTTTTCAAAATGTTTTGTCGCCTCTCTTTCCCTTAATACTCGTCCTATCGCCACGAAACTAAGCGCGTTGGAATCAGCGTCCCCTTTTACATTCAGATATACCAACAAAGGTACTGTTTCTTGACTATGAATTTTTCGGCAAAGTTCAATGTGGTGGTATAGGGACTTTTCAAAATGTTTTGTCGCCTCTATTTCCCTTAATACTCGTCCTATCGCCATGAAACTAAGCGCGTTGGAATCAGCGTCTCCTTTTACATAAAGATATACCAACAAAGGTACTGTTTCTTGACTATGAATTTTTCGGCAAAGTTCAATGTGGTGGTATAGGGACTTTTCAAAATGTTTTGTCGCCTCTCTTTCCCTTAATACTCGTCCTATCGCCATGAAACTAAACGCGTTGGAATCAGCGTCCCCTTTTACATGAATATATACCAACACAGGTACTGTTTCTTGACTATAAATTTTTCGGCAAAGTTCAATGTGGTGGTATAGGGACTTTTCAAAATGTTTTGTCGCCTCTCTTTCCCTTAATACTCGTCCTATCGCCATGAAACTAAACGCGTTGGAATCAGCGTCCACTTTTACATGAAGATATACCAACACAGGTACTGTTTCTTGACTTTGAATTTTTCGGCAAAGTTCAATGGGGTGGTATAGGGACTTTTCAAAATATTTTGTCGCCTCTCTTTCCCTTAATACTCGTCCTATCGCCACGAAACTAAGCGCGTTGGGATCAGCGTCCCCTTTTACATAAATATATACCAACAAAGGTACTGTTTCTTGACTTTGAATTTTTCGGCAAAGTTCAATGGGGTGGTATAGGGACTTTTCAAAATGTTTTGTCGCCTCTCTTTCCCTTAATACTCGTCCTATCGCCATGAAACTAAACGCGTTGGAATCAGCGTCCACTTTTACATGAAGATATACCAACACAGGTACTGTTTCTTGACTTTGAATTTTTCGGCAAAGTTCAATGGGGTGGTATAGGGACTTTTCAAAATATTTTGTCGCCTCTCTTTCCCTTAATACTCGTCCTATCGCCACGAAACTAAGCGCGTTGGGATCAGCGTCCCCTTTTACATAAATATATACCAACAAAGGTACTGTTTCTTGACTTTGAATTTTTCGGCAAAGTTCAATGTGGTGGTATAGGGACTTTTCAAAATGTTTTGTCGCCTCTCTTTCCCTTAATACTCGTCCTATCGCCATGAAACTAAACGCGTTGGAATCAGCGTCCACTTTTACATGAAGATATACCAACACAGGTACTGTTTCTTGACTTTGAATTTTTCGGCAAAGTTCAATGGGGTGGTATAGGGACTTTTCAAAATATTTTGTCGCCTCTCTTTCCCTTAATACTCGTCCTATCGCCACGAAACTAAGCGCGTTGGGATCAGCGTCCCCTTTTACATAAATATATACCAACAAAGGTACTGTTTCTTGACTATAAATTTTTCGGCAAAGTTCAATGGGGTGGTATAGGGACTTTTCAAAATGTTTTGTCGCCTCTCTTTCCCTTAATACTCGTCCTATCGCCATGAAACTAAACGCGTTGGAATCAGCGTCCACTTTTACATGAAGATATACCAACACAGGTACTGTTTCTTGACTTTGAATTTTTCGGCAAAGTTCAATGGGGTGGTATAGGGACTTTTCAAAATATTTTGTCGCCTCTCTTTCCCTTAATACTCGTCCTATCGCCACGAAACTAAGCGCGTTGGGATCAGCGTCCCCTTTTACATAAATATATACCAACAAAGGTACTGTTTCTTGACTTTGAATTTTTCGGCAAAGTTCAATGTGGTGGTATAGGGACTTTTCAAAATGTTTTGTCGCCTCTCTTTCCCTTAATACTCGTCCTATCGCCATGAAACTAAACGCGTTGGAATCAGCGTCCCCTTTTACATGAATATATACCAACACAGGTACTGTTTCTTGACTATAAATTTTTCGGCAAAGTTCAATGTGGTGGTATAGGGACTTTTCAAAATGTTTTGTCGCCTCTCTTTCCCTTAATACTCGTCCTATCGCCATGAAACTAAACGCGTTGGAATCAGCGTCCACTTTTACATGAAGATATACCAACACAGGTACTGTTTCTTGACTTTGAATTTTTCGGCAAAGTTCAATGGGGTGGTATAGGGACTTTTCAAAATGTTTTGTCGCCTCTCTTTCCCTTAATACTCGTCCTATCGCCATGAAACTAAGCGCGTTGGAATCAGCGTCCCCTTTTACATAAAGATATACTAACAAAGGTACTGTTTCTTGACTTTGAATTTTTCGGCAAAGTTCAATGTGGTGATATAGGGACTTTTCAAAATGTTTTGTCGTCTCTATTTCCCTTAATACTCGTCCTATCGCCATGAAACTAAGCGCGTTGGAATCAGCGTCTCCTTTTACATAAAGATATACCAACAAAGGTACTGTTTCTTGACTATGAATTTTTCGGCAAAGTTCAATGGGGTGGTATATGGACTTTTCAAAATGTTTTGTCGCCTCTATTTCCCTTAATACTCGTCCTATCGCCATGAAACTAGGCGCGTTGGAATCAGCGTCACCTTTTACATAAAGATATACCAACAAAGGTACTGTTTCTTGACTTTGAATTTTTCGGCAAAGTTCAATGGGGTGGTATATGGACTTTTCAAAATGTTTTGTCGCCTCTATTTCCCTTAATACTCGTCCTATCGCCATGAAACTAGGCGCGTTGGAATCAGCGTCACCTTTTACATAAAGATATACCAACAAAGGTACTGTTTCTTGACTTTGAATTTTTCGGCAAAGTTCAATGGGGTGGTATATGGACTTTTCAAAATGTTTTGTCGCCTCTATTTCCCTTAATACTCGTCCTATCGCCATGAAACTAGGCGCGTTGGAATCAGCGTCACCTTTTACATAAAGATATACCAACAAAGGTACTGTTTCTTGACTTTGAATTTTTTGGCAAAGTTCAATGTGGTGGTATAGGGACTTTTCAAAATGTTTTGTCGCCTCTCTTTCCCTTAATACTCGTCCTATCGCCATGAAACTAAGCGCGTTGGAATCAGCGTCTCCTTTTACATAAAGATATACCAACAAAGGTACTGTTTCTTGACTATGAATTTTTCGGCAAAGTTCAATGTGGTGGTATAGGGACTTTTCAAAATGTTTTGTCGCCTCTATATCCCTTAATACTCATCCTATCGCCATGAAACTAAGCGCGTTGGAATCAGCGTCCCCTTTTACATAAAGATATACCAACAAAGGTACTGTTTCTTGACTTTGAATTTTTCGGCAAAGTTCAATGGGGTGGTATAGGGACTTTTCAAAATGTTTTGTCGCCTCTATTTCCCTTAATACTCGTCCTATCGCCATGAAACTAAGCGCGTTGGAATCAGCGTCTCTTTTTACATAAAGATATACCAACAAAGGTACTGTTTCTTGACTATGAATTTTTCGGCAAAGTTCAATGTGGTGGTATAGGGACTTTTCAAAATGTTTTGTCGCCTCTCTTTCCCTTAATACTCGTCCTATCGCCATGAAACTAAACGCGTTGGAATCAGCGTCCCCTTTTACATGAATATATACCAACACAGGTACTGTTTCTTGACTATAAATTTTTCGGCAAAGTTCAATGTGGTGGTATAGGGACTTTTCAAAATGTTTTGTCGCCTCTCTTTCCCTTAATACTCGTCCTATCGCCACGAAACTAAGGGCGTTGGAATCAGCGTCCCCTTTTACATAAAGATACCAACAAAGGTACTGTTTCTTGACTTTGAATTTTTCGGAAAAGTTCAATGTGGTGGTATAGGGACTTTTCAAAATGTTTTGTCGCCTCTATATCCCTTAATACTCGTCCTATCGATATGAAACTAAGCGCGTTGGAATCAGCGTCCCCTTTTACATAAAGATGTACCAATAAAGGTACTGTTTCTTGACTTTGAATTTTTCGGCAAAGTTCAATGTCGTGGTATAGGGACTTTTCAAAATGTTTTGTCGCCTCTATATCCCTTAATACTCGTCCTATCGCCATGAAACTAAGCGCGTTGGAATCAGCGTCCCCTTTTACATAAAGATATACCAACAAAGGTACTGTTTCTTGACTTTGAATTTTTCGGCAAAGTTCAATGGGGTGGTATAGGGACTTTTCAAAATGTTTTGTCGCCTCTCTTTCCCTTAATACTCGTCCTATCGCCACGAAACTAAGCGCGTTGGAATCAGCGTCCCCTTTTACATTCAGATATACCAACAAAGGTACTGTTTCTTGACTATGAATTTTTCGGCAAAGTTCAATGTGGTGGTATATGGACTTTTCAAAATGTTTTGTCGCCTCTATTTCCCTTAATACTTGTCCTATCGCCATGAAACTAGGCGCGTTGGAATCAGCGTCACCTTTTACATAAAGATATACCAACAAAGGTACTGTTTCTTGACTTTGAATTTTTTGGCAAAGTTCAATGTGGTGGTATAGGGACTTTTCAAAATGTTTTGTCGCCTCTCTTTCCCTTAATACTCGTCCTATCGCCATGAAACTAAGCGCGTTGGAATCAGCGTCTCCTTTTACATAAAGATATACCAACAAAGGTACTGTTTCTTGACTATGAATTTTTCGGCAAAGTTCAATGTGGTGGTATAGGGACTTTTCAAAATGTTTTGTCGCCTCTATATCCCTTAATACTCGTCCTATCGCCATGAAACTAAGCGCGTTGGAATCAGCGTCCCCTTTTACATAAAGATATACCAACAAAGGTACTGTTTCTTGACTTTGAATTTTTCGGCAAAGTTCAATGGGGTGGTATAGGGACTTTTCAAAATGTTTTGTCGCCTCTCTTTCCCTTAATACTCGTCCTATCGCCACGAAACTAAGCGCGTTGGAATCAGCGTCCCCTTTTACATACAGATATACCAACAAAGGTACTGTTTCTTGACTATGAATTTTTCGGCAAAGTTCAATGTGGTGGTATAGGGACTTTTCAAAATGTTTTGTCGCCTCTATTTCCCTTAATACTCGTCCTATCGCCATGAAACTAAGCGCGTTGGAATCAGCGTCTCCTTTTACATAAAGATATACCAACAAAGGTACTGTTTCTTGACTATGAATTTTTCGGCAAAGTTCAATGTGGTGGTATAGGGACTTTTCAAAATGTTTTGTCGCCTCTCTTTCCCTTAATACTCGTCCTATCGCCATGAAACTAAACGCGTTGGAATCAGCGTCCCCTTTTACATGAATATATACCAACACAGGTACTGTTTCTTGACTATAAATTTTTCGGCAAAGTTCAATGTGGTGGTATAGGGACTTTTCAAAATGTTTTGTCGCCTCTCTTTCCCTTAATACTCGTCCTATCGCCATGAAACTAAACGCGTTGGAATCAGCGTCCACTTTTACATGAAGATATACCAACACAGGTACTGTTTCTTGACTTTGAATTTTTCGGCAAAGTTCAATGGGGTGGTATAGGGACTTTTCAAAATATTTTGTCGCCTCTCTTTCCCTTAATACTCGTCTTATCGCCATGAAACTAAGCGCGTTGGGATCAGCGTCCCCTTTTACATAAATATATACCAACAAAGGTACTGTTTCTTGACTTTGAATTTTTCGGCAAAGTTCAACGTGGTGGTATAGGGACTTTTCAAAATGTTTTGTCGCCTCTATTTCCCTTAATACTCGTCCTATCGCCACGAAACTAAGGGCGTTGGAATCAGCGTCCCCTTTTACATAAAGATACCAACAAAGGTACTGTTTCTTGACTTTGAATTTTTCGGCAAAGTTCAATGTGGTGGTATAGGGACTTTTCAAAATGTTTTGTCGCCTCTATATCCCTTAATACTCGTCCTATCGATATGAAACTAAGCGCGTTGGAATCAGCGTCCCCTTTTACATAAAGATATACCAATAAAGGTACTGTTTCTTGACTTTGAATTTTTCGGCAAAGTTCAATGTGGTGGTATAGGGACTTTTCAAAATGTTTTGTCGCCTCTATATCCCTTAATACTCGTCCTATCGCCATGAAACTAAGCGCGTTGGAATCAGCGTCCCCTTTTACATAAAGATATACCAACAAAGGTACTGTTTCTTGACTTTGAATTTTTCGGCAAAGTTCAATGGGGTGGTATAGGGACTTTTCAAAATGTTTTGTCGCCTCTCTTTCCCTTAATACTCGTCCTATCGCCACGAAACTAAGCGCGTTGGAATCAGCGTCCCCTTTTACATTCAGATATACCAACAAAGGTACTGTTTCTTGACTATGAATTTTTCGGCAAAGTTCAATGTGGTGGTATAGGGACTTTTCAAAATGTTTTGTCGCCTCTATTTCCCTTAATACTCGTCCTATCGCCATGAAACTAAGCGCGTTGGAATCAGCGTCTCCTTTTACATAAAGATATACCAACAAAGGTACTGTTTCTTGACTATGAATTTTTCGGCAAAGTTCAATGTGGTGGTATAGGGACTTTTCAAAATGTTTTGTCGCCTCTCTTTCCCTTAATACTCGTCCTATCGCCATGAAACTAAACGCGTTGGAATCAGCGTCCCCTTTTACATGAATATATACCAACACAGGTACTGTTTCTTGACTATAAATTTTTCGGCAAAGTTCAATGTGGTGGTATAGGGACTTTTCAAAATGTTTTGTCGCCTCTCTTTCCCTTAATACTCGTCCTATCGCCATGAAACTAAACGCGTTGGAATCAGCGTCCACTTTTACATGAAGATATACCAACACAGGTACTGTTTCTTGACTTTGAATTTTTCGGCAAAGTTCAATGGGGTGGTATAGGGACTTTTCAAAATATTTTGTCGCCTCTCTTTCCCTTAATACTCGTCCTATCGCCACGAAACTAAGCGCGTTGGGATCAGCGTCCCCTTTTACATAAATATATACCAACAAAGGTACTGTTTCTTGACTTTGAATTTTTCGGCAAAGTTCAATGGGGTGGTATAGGGACTTTTCAAAATGTTTTGTCGCCTCTCTTTCCCTTAATACTCGTCCTATCGCCACGAAACTAAGCGCGTTGGAATCAGCGTCCCCTTTTACATGAAGATATACCAACAAAGGTACTGTTTCTTGACTTTGAATTTTTCGGCAAAGTTCAATGTGGTGGTATAGGGACTTTTCAAAATGTTTTGTCGCCTCTATATCCCTTAATACTCGTCCTATCGCCATGAAACTAAGCGCGTTGGAATCAGCGTCCCCTTTTACATAAAGATATACCAATAAAGGTACTGTTTCTTGACTTTGAATTTTTCGGCCAAGTTCAATGTGGTGGTATAGGGACTTTTCAAAATGTTTTGTCGCCTCTATTTCCCTTAATACTCGTCCTATCGCCATGAAACTAAGCGCGTTGGAATCAGCGTCCCCTTTTACATAAAGATATACCAACACAGGTACTTTTTCTTGACATTGAATTTTTCGGCAAAGTTCAATGGGGTGGTATATGGACTTTTCAAAATGTTTTGTCGCCTCTATTTCCCTTAATACTCGTCCTATCGCCATGAAACTAGGCGCGTTGGAATCAGCGTCCCCATTTACATAATGATATACCAACAAAGGTACTGTTTCCTGACTTTGAATTTTTCGGCGAAGTTCAATGTGGTGGTATAGGGACTTTTCAAAATGTTTCGTCGCCTCTATTTCCCTTAATACTCGTCCTATCGCCATGAAACTAAGCGCGTTGGAATCAGCATCCCCTTTTACATAAAGATATATCAACAAAGGTACTGTTTCTTGACTATGAACTTTTCGGCAAAGTTCAATGGGCACCGTATAGGGACTTTTCAAAATGTTTTGTCGCCTCTCTTTCCCTTAATACTCGTCCTATCGCCATGAAACTAAGCGCGTTGGAATCAGCGTCCCCTTTTACGTAAAGATATACCAACAAAGGTACTGTTTCTTGACTTTGAATTTTTCGGCAAAGTTCAATGGGGTGGTATATGGACTTTTCAAAATGTTTTGTCGCCTCTATTTCCCTTAATACTCGTCCTATCGCCATGAAACTAGGCGCGTTGGAATCAGCGTCACCTTTTACATAAAGATATACCAACAAAGGTAGTGTTTCTTGACTTTGAATTTTTTGGCAAAGTTCAATGTGGTGGTATAGGGACTTTTCAAAATGTTTTGTCGCCTCTATATCCCTTAATACTCGTCCTATCGCCATGAAACTAAGCGCGTTGGAATCAGCGTCCCCTTTTACATAAAGATATACCAACAAAGGTACTGTTTCTTGACTATGAATTTTTCGGCAAAGTTCAATGTGGTGGTATAGGGACTTTTCAAAATGTTTTGTCGCCTCTATATCCCTTAATACTCGTCCTATCGCCATGAAACTAAGCGCGTTGGAATCAGCGTCCCCTTTTACATAAAGATATACCAACAAAGGTACTGTTTCTTGACTTTGAATTTTTCGGCAAAGTTCAATGGGGTGGTATATGGACTTTTCAAAATGTTTTGTCGCCTCTATTTCCCTTAATACTCGTCCTATCGCCATGAAACTAGGCGCGTTGGAATCAGCGTCACCTTTTACATAAAGATATACCAACAAAGGTACTGTTTCTTGACTTTGAATTTTTCGGCAAAGTTCAATGTGGTGATATAGGGACTTTTCAAAATGTTTTGTCGTCTCTATTTCCCTTAATACTCGTCCTATCGCCATGAAACTAAGCGCGTTGGAATCAGCGTCCCCTTTTACATAAAGATATACCAACAAAGGTACTGTTTCTTGACTTTGAATTTTTCGGCAAAGTTCAATGGGGTGGTATATGGACTTTTCAAAATGTTTTGTCGCCTCTATTTCCCTTAATACTCGTCCTATCGCCATGAAACTAGGCGCGTTGGAATCAGCGTCACCTTTTACATAAAGATATACCAACAAAGGTAGTGTTTCTTGACTTTGAATTTTTTGGCAAAGTTCAATGTGGTGGTATAGGGACTTTTCAAAATGTTTTGTCGCCTCCCTTTCCCTTAATACTCGTCCTATCGCCATGAAACTAAGCGCGTTGGAATCAGCGTCTCCTTTTACATAAAGATATACCAACAAAGGTACTGTTTCTTGACTATGAATTTTTCGGCAAAGTTCAATGTGGTGGTATAGGGACTTTTCAAAATGTTTTGTCGCCTCTATATCCCTTAATACTCGTATTATCGCCATGAAACTAAGCGCGTTGGAATCAGCGTCCCCTTTTACATAAAGATATACCAACAAAGGTACTGTTTCTTGACTTTGAATTTTTCGGCAAAGTTCAATGGGGTGGTATAGGGACTTTTCAAAATGTTTTGTCGCCTCTCTTTCCCTTAATACTCGTCCTATCGCCACGAAACTAAGCGCGTTGGAATCAGCGTCCCCTTTTACATACAGATATACCAACAAAGGTACTGTTTCTTGACTATGAATTTTTCGGCAAAGTTCAATGTGGTGGTATAGGGACTTTTCAAAATGTTTTGTCGCCTCTCTTTCCCTTAATACTCGTCCTATCGCCATGAAACTAAACGCGTTGGAATCAGCATCCCCTTTTACATGAAGATATACCAACACAGGTACTGTTTCTTGACTATGAATTTTTCGGCAAAGTTCAATGTGGTGGTATAGGGACTTTTCAAAATGTTTTGTCGCCTCTCTTTCCCTTAATACTCGTCCTATCGCCATGAAACTAAACGCGTTGGAATCAGCGTCCACTTTTACATAAAGATATAAAACACAGGTACTGTTTCTTGACTTTGAATTTTTCTGGCAAAGTTCAACGTGGTGGTATAGGGACTTTTCAAAATGTTTTGTCGCCTCTATTTGCCTTAATACTCGTCCTATCGCCACGAAACAAAGGGCGTTGGAATCAGCGTCCCCTTTTACATAAAGATACCAACAAAGGTACTGTTTCTTGACTTTGAATTTTTCGGCAAAGTTCAATGTGGTGGTATAGGGACTTTTCAAAATGTTTTGTCGCCTCTATATCCCTTAATACTCGTCCTATCGCCATGAAACTAAGCGCGTTGGAATCAGCGTCCCCTTTTACATAAAGATATACCAACAAAGGTACTGTTTCTTGAATTTGAATTTTTCGGCAAAGTTCAATGTGGTGGTATAGGGACTTTTCAAAATGTTTTGTCGCCTCTATATCCCTTAATACTCGTCCTATCGCCATGAAACTAAGCGCGTTGGAATCAGCGTCCCCTTTTACATAAAGATATACCAATAAAGGTACTGTTTCTTGACTTTGAATTTTTCGGCCAAGTTCAATGTGGTGGTATAGGGACTTTTCAAAATGTTTTGTCGCCTCTATTTCCCTTAATACTCGTCCTATCGCCATGAAACTAAGCGCGTTGGAATCAGCGTCCCCTTTTACATAAAGATATACCAACACAGGTACTTTTTCTTGACATTGAATTTTTCGGCAAAGTTCAATGGGGTGGAATATGGACTTTTCAAAATGTTTTGTCGCCTCTATTTCCCTTAATACTCGTCCTATCGCCATGAAACTAGGCGCGTTGGAATCAGCGTCCCCATTTACATAATGATATACCAACAAAGGTACTGTTTCCTGACTTTGAATTTTTCGGCGAAGTTCAATGTGGTGGTATAGGGACTTTTCAAAATGTTTCGTCGCCTCTATTTCCCTTAATACTCGTCCTATCGCCATGAAACTAAGCGCGTTGGAATCAGCATCCCCTTTTACATAAAGATATATCAACAAAGGTACTGTTTCTTGACTATGAATTTTTCGGCAAAGTTCAATGGGCACCGTATAGGGACTTTTCAAAATGTTTTGTCGCCTCTCTTTCCCTTAATACTCGTCCTATCGCCATGAAACTAAGCGCGTTGGAATCAGCGTCCCCTTTTACGTAAAGATATACCAACAAAGGTACTGTTTCTTGACTTTGAATTTTTCGGCAAAGTTCAATGGGGTGGTATATGGACTTTTCAAAATGTTTTGTCGCCTCTATTTCCCTTAATACTCGTCCTATCGCCATGAAACTAGGCGCGTTGGAATCAGCGTCACCTTTTACATAAAGATATACCAACAAAGGTAGTGTTTCTTGACTTTGAATTTTTTGGCAAAGTTCAATGTGGTGGTATAGGGACTTTTCAAAATGTTTTGTCGCCTCTATATCCCTTAATACTCGTCCTATCGCCATGAAACTAAGCGCGTTGGAATCAGCGTCCCCTTTTACATAAAGATATACCAACAAAGGTACTGTTTCTTGACTATGAATTTTTCGGCAAAGTTCAATGTGGTGGTATAGGGACTTTTCAAAATGTTTTGTCGCCTCTCTTTCCCTTAATACTCGTCCTATCGCCATGAAACTAAACGCGTTGGAATCAGCATCCCCTTTTACATGAAGATATACCAACACAGGTACTGTTTCTTGACTATGAATTTTTCGGCAAAGTTCAATGTGGTGGTATAGGGACTTTTCAAAATGTTTTGTCGCCTCTCTTTCCCTTAATACTCGTCCTATCGCCATGAAACTAAACGCGTTGGAATCAGCGTCCACTTTTACATAAAGATATAAAACACAGGTACTGTTTCTTGACTTTGAATTTTTCTGGCAAAGTTCAACGTGGTGGTATAGGGACTTTTCAAAATGTTTTGTCGCCTCTATTTGCCTTAATACTCGTCCTATCGCCACGAAACAAAGGGCGTTGGAATCAGCGTCCCCTTTTACATAAAGATACCAACAAAGGTACTGTTTCTTGACTTTGAATTTTTCGGCAAAGTTCAATGTGGTGGTATAGGGACTTTTCAAAATGTTTTGTCGCCTCTATATCCCTTAATACTCGTCCTATCGCCATGAAACTAAGCGCGTTGGAATCAGCGTCCCCTTTTACATAAAGATATACCAACAAAGGTACTGTTTCTTGAATTTGAATTTTTCGGCAAAGTTCAATGTGGTGGTATAGGGACTTTTCAAAATGTTTTGTCGCCTCTATATCCCTTAATACTCGTCCTATCGCCATGAAACTAAGCGCGTTGGAATCAGCGTCCCCTTTTACATAAAGATATACCAATAAAGGTACTGTTTCTTGACTTTGAATTTTTCGGCCAAGTTCAATGTGGTGGTATAGGGACTTTTCAAAATGTTTTGTCGCCTCTATTTCCCTTAATACTCGTCCTATCGCCATGAAACTAAGCGCGTTGGAATCAGCGTCCCCTTTTACATAAAGATATACCAACACAGGTACTTTTTCTTGACATTGAATTTTTCGGCAAAGTTCAATGGGGTGGAATATGGACTTTTCAAAATGTTTTGTCGCCTCTATTTCCCTTAATACTCGTCCTATCGCCATGAAACTAGGCGCGTTGGAATCAGCGTCCCCATTTACATAATGATATACCAACAAAGGTACTGTTTCCTGACTTTGAATTTTTCGGCGAAGTTCAATGTGGTGGTATAGGGACTTTTCAAAATGTTTCGTCGCCTCTATTTCCCTTAATACTCGTCCTATCGCCATGAAACTAAGCGCGTTGGAATCAGCATCCCCTTTTACATAAAGATATATCAACAAAGGTACTGTTTCTTGACTATGAATTTTTCGGCAAAGTTCAATGGGCACCGTATAGGGACTTTTCAAAATGTTTTGTCGCCTCTCTTTCCCTTAATACTCGTCCTATCGCCATGAAACTAAGCGCGTTGGAATCAGCGTCCCCTTTTACGTAAAGATATACCAACAAAGGTACTGTTTCTTGACTTTGAATTTTTCGGCAAAGTTCAATGGGGTGGTATATGGACTTTTCAAAATGTTTTGTCGCCTCTATTTCCCTTAATACTCGTCCTATCGCCATGAAACTAGGCGCGTTGGAATCAGCGTCACCTTTTACATAAAGATATACCAACAAAGGTAGTGTTTCTTGACTTTGAATTTTTTGGCAAAGTTCAATGTGGTGGTATAGGGACTTTTCAAAATGTTTTGTCGCCTCTATATCCCTTAATACTCGTCCTATCGCCATGAAACTAAGCGCGTTGGAATCAGCGTCCCCTTTTACATAAAGATATACCAACAAAGGTACTGTTTCTTGACTATGAATTTTTCGGCAAAGTTCAATGTGGTGGTATAGGGACTTTTCAAAATGTTTTGTCGCCTCTATATCCCTTAATACTCGTCCTATCGCCATGAAACTAAGCGCGTTGGAATCAGCGTCCCCTTTTACATAAAGATATACCAACAAAGGTACTGTTTCTTGACTTTGAATTTTTCGGCAAAGTTCAATGGGGTGGTATATGGACTTTTCAAAATGTTTTGTCGCCTCTATTTCCCTTAATACTCGTCCTATCGCCATGAAACTAGGCGCGTTGGAATCAGCGTCACCTTTTACATAAAGATATACCAACAAAGGTACTGTTTCTTGACTTTGAATTTTTCGGCAAAGTTCAATGTGGTGATATAGGGACTTTTCAAAATGTTTTGTCGTCTCTATTTCCCTTAATACTCGTCCTATCGCCATGAAACTAAGCGCGTTGGAATCAGCGTCCCCTTTTACATAAAGATATACCAACAAAGGTACTGTTTCTTGACTTTGAATTTTTCGGCAAAGTTCAATGGGGTGGTATATGGACTTTTCAAAATGTTTTGTCGCCTCTATTTCCCTTAATACTCGTCCTATCGCCATGAAACTAGGCGCGTTGGAATCAGCGTCACCTTTTACATAAAGATATACCAACAAAGGTAGTGTTTCTTGACTTTGAATTTTTTGGCAAAGTTCAATGTGGTGGTATAGGGACTTTTCAAAATGTTTTGTCGCCTCTCTTTCCCTTAATACTCGTCCTATCGCCATGAAACTAAGCGCGTTGGAATCAGCGTCTCCTTTTACATAAAGATATACCAACAAAGGTACTGTTTCTTGACTATGAATTTTTCGGCAAAGTTCAATGTGGTGGTATAGGGACTTTTCAAAATGTTTTGTCGCCTCTATATCCCTTAATACTCGTCCTATCGCCATGAAACTAAGCGCGTTGGAATCAGCGTCCCCTTTTACATAAAGATATACCAACAAAGGTACTGTTTCTTGACTTTGAATTTTTCGGCAAAGTTCAATGGGGTGGTATAGGGACTTTTCAAAATGTTTTGTCGCCTCTCTTTCCCTTAATACTCGTCCTATCGCCACGAAACTAAGCGCGTTGGAATCAGCGTCCCCTTTTACATACAGATATACCAACAAAGGTACTGTTTCTTGACTATGAATTTTTCGGCAAAGTTCAATGTGGTGGTATAGGGACTTTTCAAAATGTTTTGTCGCCTCTCTTTCCCTTAATACTCGTCCTATCGCCATGAAACTAAACGCGTTGGAATCAGCATCCCCTTTTACATGAAGATATACCAACACAGGTACTGTTTCTTGACTATGAATTTTTCGGCAAAGTTCAATGTGGTGGTATAGGGACTTTTCAAAATGTTTTGTCGCCTCTCTTTCCCTTAATACTCGTCCTATCGCCATGAAACTAAACGCGTTGGAATCAGCGTCCACTTTTACATAAAGATATAAAACACAGGTACTGTTTCTTGACTTTGAATTTTTCGGCAAAGTTCAACGTGGTGGTATAGGGACTTTTCAAAATGTTTTGTCGCCTCTATTTGCCTTAATACTCGTCCTATCGCAACGAAACAAAGGGCGTTGGAATCAGCGTCCCCTTTTACATAAAGATACCAACAAAGGTACTGTTTCTTGACTTTGAATTTTTCGGCAAAGTTCAATGTGGTGGTATAGGGACTTTTCAAAATGTTTTGTCGCCTCTATATCCCTTAATACTCGTCCTATCGCCATGAAACTAAGCGCGTTGGAATCAGCGTCCCCTTTTACATAAAGATATACCAACAAAGGTACTGTTTCTTGACTTTGAATTTTTCGGCAAAGTTCAATGTGGTGGTATAGGGACTTTTCAAAATGTTTTGTCGCCTCTATATCCCTTAATACTCGTCCTATCGCCATGAAACTAAGCGCGTTGGAATCAGCGTCCCCTTTTACATAAAGATATACCAATAAAGGTACTGTTTCTTGTCTTTGAATTTTTCGGCAAAGTTCAATGTGGTGGTATAGGGACTTTTCAAAATGTTTTGTCGCCTCTATATCCCTTAATACTCGTCCTATCGCCATGAAACTAAGCGCGTTGGAATCAGCGTCCCCTTTTACATAAAGATATACCAATAAAGGTACTGTTTCTTGTCTTTGAAATTTTCGGCAAAGTTCAATGTGGTGGTATAGGGACTTTTCAAAATGTTTTGTCGCCTCTATATCCCTTAATACTCGTCCTATCGCCATGAAACTAAGCGCGTTGGAATCAGCGTCCCCTTTTACATAAAGATATACCAACAAAGGTACTGTTTCTTGACTTTGAATTTTTCGGCAAAGTTCAATGTGGTGGTATAGGGACTTTTCAAAATGTTTTGTCGCCTCTATATCCCTTAATACTCGTCCTATCGCCATGAAACTAAGCGCGTTGGAATCAGCGTCCCCTTTTACATAAAGATATACCAATAAAGGTACTGTTTCTTGACTTTGAATTTTTCGGCAAAGTTCAATGTGGTGGTATAGGGACTTTTCAAAATGTTTTGTCGCCTCTATTTCCCTTAATACTCGTCCTATCGCCATGAAACTAAGCGCGTTAGAATCAGCGTCCCCTTTTACATAAAGATATAAAACACAGGTACTGTTTCTTGACTTTGAATTTTTCGGCAAAGTTCAATGTGGTGGTATAGGGACTTTTCAAAATGTTTCGTCGCCTCTATTTCCCTTAATATTCGTCCTATCGCCATGAAACTAAGCGCGTTGGAATCAGCATCCCCTTTTACATAAAGATATATCAACAAAGGTACTGTTTCCTGAATTTGAATTTTTCGGCGAAATTCGATGTTGTGGTATAGGGACTTTTCAAAATGTTTCGTCGCCTCTATTTCCCTTAATACTCGTCCTATCGCCATGAAACTAAGCGCGTTGGAATCAGCATCCCCTTTTACATAAAGATATATCAACAAAGGTACTGTTTCTTGACTATGAATTTTTCGGCAAAGTTCAATGGGCACCGTATAGGGACTTTTCAAAACGTTTTGTCGCCTCTCTTTCCCTTAATACTCGTCCTATCGCCATGAAACTAAGCGCGTTGGAATCAGCGTCCCCTTTCACATAAAGATATACCAACACAGGTACTGTTTCTTGACATTGAATTTTTCGGCAAAGTTCAATGGGGTGGTATATGGACTTTTCAAAATGTTTTGTCGCCTCTATTTCCCTTAATACTCGTCCTATCGCCATGAAACTAGGCGCGTTGAAATCAGCGTCCCCATTTACATAATGATATACCAACAAAGGTACTGTTTCCTGACTTTGAATTTTTCGACGAAGTTCAATGTGGTGGTATAGGGACTTTTCAAAATGTTTCGTCGCCTCTATTTCCCTTAACACTCGTCCTATCGCCATGAAACTAAGCGCGTTGGAATCAGCATCCCCTTTTACATAAAGATATATCAACAAAGGTACTGTTTCTTGACTATGAATTTTTCGGCAAAGTTCAATGGGCACCGTATAGGGACTTTTCAAAATGTTTTGTCGCCTCTCTTTCCCTTAATACTCGTCCTATCGCCATGAAACTAAGCGCGTTGGAATCAGCGTCCCCTTTTACATAAAGATATACTAACAAAGGTACTGTTTCTTGACTTTGAATTTTTCGGCAAAGTTCAATGTGGTGATATAGGGACTTTTCAAAATGTTTTGTCGTCTCTATTTCCCTTAATACTCGTCCTATCGCCATGAAACTAAGCGCGTTGGAATCAGCGTCTCCTTTTACATAAAGATATACCAACAAAGGTACTGTTTCTTGACTATGAATTTTTCGGCAAAGTTCAATGGGGTGGTATATGGACTTTTCAAAATGTTTTGTCGCCTCTATTTCCCTTAATACTCGTCCTATCGCCATGAAACTAGGCGCGTTGGAATCAGCGTCACCTTTTACATAAAGATATACCAACAAAGGTACTGTTTCTTGACTTTGAATTTTTTGGCAAAGTTCAATGTGGTGGTATAGGGACTTTTCAAAATGTTTTGTCGCCTCTCTTTCCCTTAATACTCGTCCTATCGCCATGAAACTAAGCGCGTTGGAATCAGCGTCTCCTTTTACATAAAGATATACCAACAAAGGTACTGTTTCTTGACTATGAATTTTTCGGCAAAGTTCAATGTGGTGGTATAGGGACTTTTCAAAATGTTTTGTCGCCTCTATATCCCTTAATACTCGTCCTATCGCCATGAAACTAAGCGCGTTGGAATCAGCGTCCCCTTTTACATAAAGATATACCAACAAAGGTACTGTTTCTTGACTTTGAATTTTTCGGCAAAGTTCAATGGGGTGGTATAGGGACTTTTCAAAATGTTTTGTCGCCTCTCTTTCCCTTAATACTCGTCCTATCGCCACGAAACTAAGCGCGTTGGAATCAGCGTCCCCTTTTACATACAGATATACCAACAAAGGTACTGTTTCTTGACTATGAATTTTTCGGCAAAGTTCAATGTGGTGGTATAGGGACTTTTCAAAATGTTTTGTCGCCTCTATTTCCCTTAATACTCGTCCTATCGCCATGAAACTAAGCGCGTTGGAATCAGCGTCTCCTTTTACATAAAGATATACCAACAAAGGTACTGTTTCTTGACTATGAATTTTTCGGCAAAGTTCAATGTGGTGGTATAGGGACTTTTCAAAATGTTTTGTCGCCTCTCTTTCCCTTAATACTCGTCCTATCGCCATGAAACTAAGCGCGTTAGAATCAGCGTCCCCTTTTACATAAAGATATAAAACACAGGTACTGTTTCTTGACTTTGAATTTTTCGGCAAAGTTCAATGTGGTGGTATAGGGACTTTTCAAAATGTTTCGTCGCCTCTATTTCCCTTAATATTCGTCCTATCGCCATGAAACTAAGCGCGTTGGAATCAGCATCCCCTTTTACATAAAGATATATCAACAAAGGTACTGTTTCCTGAATTTGAATTTTTCGGCGAAATTCAATGTTGTGGTATAGGGACTTTTCAAAATATTTTGTCGCCTCTCTTTCCCTTAATACTCGTCTTATCGCCATGAAACTAAGCGCGTTGTGTTCAGCGTCCCCTTTTACATAAATATATACCAACAAAGGTACTGTTTCTTGACTTTGAATTTTTCGGCAACGTTCAACGTGGTGGTATAGGGACTTTTCAAAATGTTTTGTCGCCTCTATTTCCCTTAATACTCGTCCTATCGCCACGAAACTAAGGGCGTTGGAATCAGCGTCCCCTTTTACATAAAGATACCAACAAAGGTACTGTTTCTTGACTTTGAATTTTTCGGCAAAGTTCAATGTGGTGGTATAGGGACTTTTCAAAATGTTTTGTCGCCTCTATATCCCTTAATACTCGTCCTATCGATATGAAACTAAGCGCGTTGGAATCAGCGTCCCCTTTTACATAAAGATATACCAATAAAGGTACTGTTTCTTGACTTTGAATTTTTCGGCAAAGTTCAATGTGGTGGTATAGGGACTTTTCAAAATGTTTTGTCGCCTCTATATCCCTTAATACTCGTCCTATCGCCATGAAACTAAGCGCGTTGGAATCAGCGTCCCCTTTTACATAAAGATATACCAACAAAGGTACTGTTTCTTGACTTTGAATTTTTCGGCAAAGTTCAATGGGGTGGTATAGGGACTTTTCAAAATGTTTTGTCGCCTCTCTTTCCCTTAATACTCGTCCTATCGCCACGAAACTAAGCGCGTTGGAATCAGCGTCCCCTTTTACATAAAGATACCAACAAAGGTACTGTTTCTTGACTTTGAATTTTTCGGCAAAGTTCAATGTGGTGGTATAGGGACTTTTCAAAATGTTTTGTCGCCTCTATATCCCTTAATACTCGTCCTATCGATATGAAACTAAGCGCGTTGGAATCAGCGTCCCCTTTTACATAAAGATATACCAATAAAGGTACTGTTTCTTGACTTTGAATTTTTCGGCAAAGTTCAATGTGGTGGTATAGGGACTTTTCAAAATGTTTTGTCGCCTCTCTTTCCCTTAATACTCGTCCTATCGCCATGAAACTAAGCGCGTTGGAATCAGCGTCCCATTTTACATAAAGATATACCAACAAAGGCACTGTTTCTTGACTTTGAATTTTTCGGCAAAATTCAATGTGGTGGTATAGGGACTTTTCAAAATGTTTTGTCGCCTCTCTTTCCCTTAATACTCGTCCTATCGCCACGAAACTAAGCGCGTTGGAATCAGCGTCCCCTTTTACATAAAGATATACCAACAAAGGTACTGTTTTTGACTTTGAATTTTTCGGCAAAGTTCAATGTGGTGGTATAGGGACTTTTCAAAATGTTTTGTCGCCTCTATATCCCTTAATACTCGTCCCATCGATATGAAACTAAGCGCGTTGGAATCAGCGTCCCCTTTTACATAAAGATATACCAATAAAGGTACTGTTTCTTGACCTTGAATTTTTCGGCAAAGTTCAATGTGGTGGTATAGGGACTTTTCAAAATGTTTAGTCGCCTCTATATCCCTTAATACTCGTCCTATCGCCATGAAACTAAGCGCGTTGGAATCAGCGTCCCCTTTTACATAAAGATATACCAACAAAGGTACTGTTTCTTGACTTTGAATTTTTCGGCAAAGTTCAATGGGGTGGTATAGGGACTTTTCAAAATGTTTTGTCGCCTCTCTTTCCCTTAATACTCGTCCTATCGCCACGAAACTAAGCGCGTTGGAATCAGCGTCCCCTTTTACATACACATATACCAACAAAGGTACTGTTTCTTGACTATGAATTTTTCGGCAAAGTTCAATGTGGTGGTATAGGGACTTTTCAAAATGTTTTGTCGCCTCTATTTCCCTTAATACTCGTCCTATCGCCATGAAACTAAGCGCGTTGGAATCAGCGTCTCCTTTTACATAAAGATATACCAACAAAGGTACTGTTTCTTGACTATGAATTTTTCGGCAAAGTTCAATGTGGTGGTATAGGGACTTTTCAAAATGATTTGTCGCCTCTATTTCCCTTAATACTCGTCCTATCGCCATGAAACTAGGCGCGTTGGAATCAGCGTCCCCATTTACATAATGATATACCAACAAAGGTACTGTTTCTTGACTTTGAATTTTTCGGCGAAGTTCAATGTGGTGGTATAGGGACTTTTCAAAATGTTTCTTCGCCTCTATTTCCCTTAATACTCGTCCTATCGCCATGAAACTAAGCGCGTTGGAATCAGCATCCCCTTTTACATAAAGATATATCAACAAAGGTACTGTTTCCTGACTTTGAATTTTTCGGCGAAGTTCAATGTGGTGGTATAGGGACTTTTCAAAATGTTTCGTCGCCTCTATTTCCCTTAATACTCGTCCTATCGCCATGAAACTAAGCGCGTTGGAATCAGCGTCCCCTTTTACATAAAGATATACTAACAATGGTACTGTTTCTTGACTTTGAATTTTTCGGCAAAGTTCAATGTGGTGATATAGGGACTTTTCAAAATGTTTTGTCGTCTCTATTTCCCTTAATACTCGTCCTATCGCCATGAAACTAAGCGCGTTGGAATCAGTGTCCCCTTTTACATAAAGATATACCAACAAAGGTACTGTTTCTTGACTTTGAATTTTTCGGCAAAGTTCAATGGGGTGGTATATGGACTTTTCAAAATGTTTTGTCGCCTCTATTTCCCTTAATACTCGTCCTATCGCCATGAAACTAGGCGCGTTGGAATCAGCGTCACCTTTTACATAAAGATATACCAACAAAGGTACTGTTTCTTGACTTTGAATTTTTTGGCAAAGTTCAATGTGGTGGTATAGGGACTTTTCAAAATGTTTTGTCGATTCTCTTTCCCTTAATACTCGTCCTATCGCCATGAAACTAAGCGCGTTGGAATCAGCATCCCCTTTTACATAAAGATATATCAACAAAGGTACTGTTTCTTGACTATGAATTTTTCGGCAAAGTTCAATGGGCACCGTATAGGGACTTTTCAAAATGTTTTGTCGCCTCTCTTTCCCTTAATACTCGTCCTATCGCCATGAAACTAAGCGCGTTGGAATCAGCGTCCCCTTTTACATAAAGATATACTAACAAAGGTACTGTTTCTTGACTTTGAATTTTTCGGCAAAGTTCAATGTGGTGATATAGGGACTTTTCAAAATGTTTTGTCGCCTCTCTTTCCCTTAATACTCGTCCTATCGCCATGAAACTAAGCGCGTTGGAATCAGCGTCCCCTTTTACATAAAGATATACCAACAAAGGTACTGTTTCTTGACTTTGAATTTTTCGGCAAAGTTCAATGTGGTGGTATAGGGACTTTTCAAAATGTTTTGTCGCCTCTCTTTCCCTTAATACTCGTCCTATCGCCATGAAACTAAACGCGTTGGAATCAGCGTCCCCTTTTACATGAAGATATACCAACACAGGTACTGCTTCTTGACTATGAATTTTTCGGCAAAGTTCAATGTGGTGGTATAGGGACTTTTCAAAATGTTTTGTCGCCTCTCTTTCCATTAATACTCGTCCTATCGCCATGAAACTAAGCGCGTTGGAATCAGCGTCCCCTTTTACATAAAGATATACCAATAAAGGTACTGTTTCTTGACTTTGAATTTTTCGGCAAAGTTCAATGTGGTGGTATAGGGACTTTTCAAAATGTTTTGTCGCCTCTCTTTCCCATAATACTCGTCCTATCGCCATGAAACTAAGCGCGTTGGAATCAGCGTCCCATTTTACATAAAGATATACCAACAAAGGCACTATTTCTTGACTTTGAATTTTTCGGCAAAATTCAATGTGGTGGTATAGGGACTTTTCAAAATGTTTTGTCGCCTCTCTTTCCCTTAATACTCGTCCTATCGCCACGAAACTAAGGGCGTTGGAATCAGCGTCCCCTTTTACATAAAGATACCAACAAAGGTACTGTTTCTTGACTTTGAATTTTTCGGCAAAGTTCAATGTGGTGGTATAGGGACTTTTCAAAATGTTTTGTCGCCTCTATATCCCTTAATACTCGTCCTATCGATATGAAACTAAGCGCGTTGGAATCAGCGTCCCCTTTTACATAAAGATATACCAATAAAGGTACTGTTTCTTGACTTTGAATTTTTCGGCAAAGTTCAATGTGGTGGTATAGGGACTTTTCAAAATGTTTTGTCGCCTCTATATCCCTTAATACTCGTCCTATCGCCATGAAACTAAGCGCGTTGGAATCAGCGTCCCCTTTTACATAAAGATATACCAACAAAGGTACTGTTTCTTGACTTTGAATTTTTCGGCAAAGTTCAATGGGGTGGTATAGGGACTTTTCAAAATGTTTTGTCGCCTCTCTTTCCCTTAATACTCGTCCTATCGCCACGAAACTAAGCGCGTTGGAATCAGCGTCCCCTTTTACATAAAGATACCAACAAAGGTACTGTTTCTTGACTTTGAATTTTTCGGCAAAGTTCAATGTGGTGGTATAGGGACTTTTCAAAATGTTTTGTCGCCTCTATATCCCTTAATACTCGTCCTATCGATATGAAACTAAGCGCGTTGGAATCAGCGTCCCCTTTTACATAAAGATATACCAATAAAGGTACTGTTTCTTGACTTTGAATTTTTCGGCAAAGTTCAATGTGGTGGTATAGGGACTTTTCAAAATGTTTTGTCGCCTCTCTTTCCCTTAATACTCGTCCTATCGCCATGAAACTAAGCGCGTTGGAATCAGCGTCCCATTTTACATAAAGATATACCAACAAAGGCACTGTTTCTTGACTTTGAATTTTTCGGCAAAATTCAATGTGGTGGTATAGGGACTTTTCAAAATGTTTTGTCGCCTCTCTTTCCCTTAATACTCGTCCTATCGCCACGAAACTAAGCGCGTTGGAATCAGCGTCCCCTTTTACATAAAGATATACCAACAAAGGTACTGTTTTTGACTTTGAATTTTTCGGCAAAGTTCAATGTGGTGGTATAGGGACTTTTCAAAATGTTTTGTCGCCTCTATATCCCTTAATACTCGTCCCATCGATATGAAACTAAGCGCGTTGGAATCAGCGTCCCCTTTTACATAAAGATATACCAATAAAGGTACTGTTTCTTGACCTTGAATTTTTCGGCAAAGTTCAATGTGGTGGTATAGGGACTTTTCAAAATGTTTAGTCGCCTCTATATCCCTTAATACTCGTCCTATCGCCATGAAACTAAGCGCGTTGGAATCAGCGTCCCCTTTTACATAAAGATATACCAACAAAGGTACTGTTTCTTGACTTTGAATTTTTCGGCAAAGTTCAATGGGGTGGTATAGGGACTTTTCAAAATGTTTTGTCGCCTCTCTTTCCCTTAATACTCGTCCTATCGCCACGAAACTAAGCGCGTTGGAATCAGCGTCCCCTTTTACATACACATATACCAACAAAGGTACTGTTTCTTGACTATGAATTTTTCGGCAAAGTTCAATGTGGTGGTATAGGGACTTTTCAAAATGTTTTGTCGCCTCTATTTCCCTTAATACTCGTCCTATCGCCATGAAACTAAGCGCGTTGGAATCAGCGTCTCCTTTTACATAAAGATATACCAACAAAGGTACTGTTTCTTGACTATGAATTTTTCGGCAAAGTTCAATGTGGTGGTATAGGGACTTTTCAAAATGATTTGTCGCCTCTATTTCCCTTAATACTCGTCCTATCGCCATGAAACTAGGCGCGTTGGAATCAGCGTCCCCATTTACATAATGATATACCAACAAAGGTACTGTTTCTTGACTTTGAATTTTTCGGCGAAGTTCAATGTGGTGGTATAGGGACTTTTCAAAATGTTTCTTCGCCTCTATTTCCCTTAATACTCGTCCTATCGCCATGAAACTAAGCGCGTTGGAATCAGCATCCCCTTTTACATAAAGATATATCAACAAAGGTACTGTTTCCTGACTTTGAATTTTTCGGCGAAGTTCAATGTGGTGGTATAGGGACTTTTCAAAATGTTTCGTCGCCTCTATTTCCCTTAATACTCGTCCTATCGCCATGAAACTAAGCGCGTTGGAATCAGCGTCCCCTTTTACATAAAGATATACTAACAATGGTACTGTTTCTTGACTTTGAATTTTTCGGCAAAGTTCAATGTGGTGATATAGGGACTTTTCAAAATGTTTTGTCGTCTCTATTTCCCTTAATACTCGTCCTATCGCCATGAAACTAAGCGCGTTGGAATCAGTGTCCCCTTTTACATAAAGATATACCAACAAAGGTACTGTTTCTTGACTTTGAATTTTTCGGCAAAGTTCAATGGGGTGGTATATGGACTTTTCAAAATGTTTTGTCGCCTCTATTTCCCTTAATACTCGTCCTATCGCCATGAAACTAGGCGCGTTGGAATCAGCGTCACCTTTTACATAAAGATATACCAACAAAGGTACTGTTTCTTGACTTTGAATTTTTTGGCAAAGTTCAATGTGGTGGTATAGGGACTTTTCAAAATGTTTTGTCGATTCTCTTTCCCTTAATACTCGTCCTATCGCCATGAAACTAAGCGCGTTGGAATCAGCATCCCCTTTTACATAAAGATATATCAACAAAGGTACTGTTTCTTGACTATGAATTTTTCGGCAAAGTTCAATGGGCACCGTATAGGGACTTTTCAAAATGTTTTGTCGCCTCTCTTTCCCTTAATACTCGTCCTATCGCCATGAAACTAAGCGCGTTGGAATCAGCGTCCCCTTTTACATAAAGATATACTAACAAAGGTACTGTTTCTTGACTTTGAATTTTTCGGCAAAGTTCAATGTGGTGATATAGGGACTTTTCAAAATGTTTTGTCGCCTCTCTTTCCCTTAATACTCGTCCTATCGCCATGAAACTAAGCGCGTTGGAATCAGCGTCCCCTTTTACATAAAGATATACCAACAAAGGTACTGTTTCTTGACTTTGAATTTTTCGGCAAAGTTCAATGTGGTGGTATAGGGACTTTTCAAAATGTTTTGTCGCCTCTCTTTCCCTTAATACTCGTCCTATCGCCATGAAACTAAACGCGTTGGAATCAGCGTCCCCTTTTACATGAAGATATACCAACACAGGTACTGCTTCTTGACTATGAATTTTTCGGCAAAGTTCAATGTGGTGGTATAGGGACTTTTCAAAATGTTTTGTCGCCTCTCTTTCCATTAATACTCGTCCTATCGCCATGAAACTAAGCGCGTTGGAATCAGCGTCCCCTTTTACATAAAGATATACCAATAAAGGTACTGTTTCTTGACTTTGAATTTTTCGGCAAAGTTCAATGTGGTGGTATAGGGACTTTTCAAAATGTTTTGTCGCCTCTCTTTCCCATAATACTCGTCCTATCGCCATGAAACTAAGCGCGTTGGAATCAGCGTCCCATTTTACATAAAGATATACCAACAAAGGCACTATTTCTTGACTTTGAATTTTTCGGCAAAATTCAATGTGGTGGTATAGGGACTTTTCAAAATGTTTTGTCGCCTCTCTTTCCCTTAATACCCGTCCTATCGCCACGAAACTAAGCGCGTTGGAATCAGCGTCCCCTTTTACATAAAGATATACCAACAAAGGTACTGTTTCTTGACTTTGAATTTTTCGGCAAAGTTCAATGGGCACCGTATAGGGACTTTTCAAAATGTTTTGTCGCCTCTCTTTCCCTTAATACTCGTCCTATCGCCATGAAACTAAGCGCGTTGGAATCAGCGTCCCCTTTTACATAAAGATATACCAACAAAGGTACTGTTTCTTGACTTTGAATTTTTCGGCAAAGTTCAATGTGGTGGTATAGGGACTTTTCAAAATGTTTTGTCGCCTCTATATCCCTTAATACTCGTCCTATCGCCATGAAACTAAGCGCGTTGGAATCAGCGTCCCCTTTTACATAAAGATATACCAACAAAGGTACTGTTTCTTGACTTTGAATTTTTCGGCAAAGTTCAATGTGGTGGTATAGGGACTTTTCAAAATGTTTTGTCGCCTCTATATCCCTTAATACTCGTCCTATCGCCATGAAACTAAGCGCGTTGGAATCAGCGTCCCCTTTTACATAATGATATACCAATAAAGGTACTGTTTCTTGACTTTGAATTTTTCGGCAAAGTTCAATGTGGTGGTATAGGGACTTTTCAAAATGTTTTGTCGCCTCTCTTTCCCTTAATACTCGTCCTATCGCCATGAAACTAAGCGCGTTGGAATCAGCGTCCCATTTTACATAAAGATATACCAACAAAGGCACTGTTTCTTGACTTTGAATTTTTCGGCAAAATTCAATGTGGTGGTATAGGGACTTTTCAAAATGTTTTGTCGCCTCTCTTTCCCTTAATACTCGTCCTATCGCCACGAAACTAAGCGCGTTGGAATCAGCGTCCCCTTTTACATAAAGATATACCAACAAAGGTACTGTTTCTTGACTTTGAATTTTTCGGCAATGTTCAATGGGGTGGTATATGGACTTTTCAAAATGTTTTGTCGCCTCTATTTCCCTTAATTCTCGTCCTATCGCCATGAAACTAGGCGCGTTGGAATCAGCGTCCCCATTTACATAATGATATACCAACAAAGGTACTGTTTCTTGACTTTGAATTTTTCGGCGAAGTTCAATGTGGTGGTATAGGGACTTTTCAAAATGTTTCTTCGCCTCTATTTCCCTTAATACTCGTCCTATCGCCATGAAACTAAGCGCGTTGGAATCAGCATCATCTTTTACATAAAGATATATCAACAAAGGTACTGTTTCTTGACTATGAATTTTTCGGCAAAGTTCAATGGGCACCGTATAGGGACTTTTCAAAATGATTTGTCGCCTCTCTTTCCCTTAATACTCGTCCTATCGCCATGAAAATAAGCGCGTTGGAATCAGCGTCCCCTTTTACATAAAGATATACTAACAAAGGTACTGTTTCTTGACTTTGAATTTTTCGGCAAAGTTCAATGTGGTGATATAGGGACTTTTCAAAATGTTTTGTCGCCTCTATTTCCCTTAATACTCGTCCTATCGCCATGAAACTAGGCGCGTTGGAATCAGCGTCACCTTTTACATAAAGATATACCAACAAAGGTACTGTTTCTTGACTTTGAATTTTTTGGCAAAGTTCAATGTGGTGGTATAGGGACTTTTCAAAATGTTTTGTCGCCTCTCTTTCCCTTAATACTCGTCCTATCGCCATGAAACTAAGCGCGTTGGAATCAGCGTCCCCTTTTACATAAAGATATACCAACAAAGGTACTGTTTCTTGACTTTGAATTTTTCGGCAAAGTTCAATGGGGTGGTATAGGGACTTTTCAAAATGTTTTGTCGCCTCTATTTCCCTTAATACTCGTCCTATCGCCATGAAACTAGGCGCGTTGGAATCAGCGTCACCTTTTACATAAAGATATACCAACAAAGGTACTGTTTCTTGACTTTGAATTTTTTGGCAGAGTTCAATGTGGTGGTATAGGGACTTTTCAAAATGTTTTGTCGATTCTCTTTCCCTTAATACTCGTCCTATCGCCATGAAACTAAGCGCGTTGGAATCAGCATCCCCTTTTACATAAAGATATATCAACAAAGGTACTGTTTCTTGACTATGAATTTTTCGGCAAAGTTCAATGGGCACCGTATAGGGACTTTTCAAAATGTTTTGTCGCCTCTCTTTCCCTTAATACTCGTCCTATCGCCATGAAACTAAGCGCGTTGGAATCAGCGTCCCCTTTTACATAAAGATATACTAACAAAGGTACTGTTTCTTGACATTGAATTTTTCGGCAAAGTTCAATGTGGTGATATAGGGACTTTTCAAAATGTTTTGTCGCCTCTCTTTCCCTTAATACTCGTCCTATCGCCACGAAACTAAGCGCGTTGGAATCAGCGTCCCCTTTTACATACAGATATACCAACAAAGGTACTGTTTCTTGACTATGAATTTTTCGGCAAAGTTCAATGTGGTGGTATAGGGACTTTTCAAAATGTTTTGTCGCCTCTATTTCCTTTAATACTCGTCCTATCGCCATGAAACTAAGCGCGTTGGAATCAGCGTCTTCTTTTACATAAAGATATACCAACAAAGGTACTGTTTCTTGACTATGAATTTTTCGGCAAAGTTCAATGTGGTGGTATAGGGACTTCTCAAAATGTTTTGTCGCCTCTCTTTCCCTTAATACTCGTCCTATCGCCATGAAACTAAACGCGTTGGAATCAGCGTCCCCTTTTACATGAAGATATACCAACACAGGTACTGCTTCTTGACTATGAATTTTTCGGCAAAGTTCAATGTGGTGGTATAGGGACTTTTCAAAATGTTTTGTCGCCTCTCTTTCCATTAATACTCGTCCTATCGCCATGAAACTAAGCGCGTTGGAATCAGCGTCCCCTTTTACATAAAGATATACCAATAAAGGTACTGTTTCTTGACTTTGAATTTTTCGGCAAAGTTCAATGTGGTGGTATAGGGACTTTTCAAAATGTTTTGTCGCCTCTCTTTCCCATAATACTCGTCCTATCGCCATGAAACTAAGCGCGTTGGAATCAGCGTCCCATTTTACATAAAGATATACCAACAAAGGCACTATTTCTTGACTTTGAATTTTTCGGCAAAATTCAATGTGGTGGTATAGGGACTTTTCAAAATGTTTTGTCGCCTCTCTTTCCCTTAATACCCGTCCTATCGCCACGAAACTAAGCGCGTTGGAATCAGCGTCCCATTTTACATAAAGATATACCAACAAAGGTACTGTTTCTTGACTTTGAATTTTTCGGCAAAGTTCAATGTGGTGGTATAGGGACTTTTCAAAATGTTTTGTCGCCTCTATATCCCTTAATACTCGTCCTATCGCCATGAAACTAAGCGCGTTGGAATCAGCGTCCCCTTTTACATAAAGATATACCAACAAAGGTACTGTTTCTTGACTTTGAATTTTTCGGCAAAGTTCAATGTGGTGGTATAGGGACTTTTCAAAATGTTTTGTCGCCTCTATATCCCTTAATACTCGTCCTATCGCCATGAAACTAAGCGCGTTGGAATCAGCGTCCCCTTTTACATAAAGATATACCAATAAAGGTACTGTTTCTTGACTTTGAATTTTTCGGCAAAGTTCAATGTGGTGGTATAGGGACTTTTCAAAATGTTTTGTCGCCTCTCTTTCCCTTAATACTCGTCCTATCGCCATGAAACTAAGCGCGTTGGAATCAGCGTCCCATTTTACATAAAGATATACCAACAAAGGTACTGTTTCTTGACTTTGAATTTTTCGGCAATGTTCAATGGGGTGGTATATGGACTTTTCAAAATGTTTTGTCGCCTCTATTTCCCTTAATACTCGTCCTATCGCCATGAAACTAGGCGCGTTGGAATCAGCGTCCCCATTTACATAATGATATACCAACAAAGGTACTGTTTCTTGACTTTGAATTTTTCGGCGAAGTTCAATGTGGTGGTATAGGGACTTTTCAAAATGTTTCTTCGCCTCTATTTCCCTTAATACTCGTCCTATCGCCATGAAACTAAGCGCGTTGGAATCAGCATCATCTTTTACATAAAGATATATCAACAAAGGTACTGTTTCTTGACTATGAATTTTTCGGCAAAGTTCAATGGGCACCGTATAGGGACTTTTCAAAATGATTTGTCGCCTCTCTTTCCCTTAATACTCGTCCTATCGCCATGAAACTAAGCGCGTTGGAATCAGCGTCCCCTTTTACATAAAGATATACTAACAAAGGTACTGTTTCTTGACTTTGAATTTTTCGGCAAAGTTCAATGTGGTGATATAGGGACTTTTCAAAATGTTTTGTCGCCTCTATTTCCCTTAATACTCGTCCTATCGCCATGAAACTAGGCGCGTTGGAATCAGCGTCACCTTTTACATAAAGATATACCAACAAAGGTACTGTTTCTTGACTTTGAATTTTTCGGCAAAGTTCAATGTGGTGGTATAGGGACTTTTCAAAATGTTTTGTCGCCTCTATATCCCTTAATACTCGTCCTATCGCCATGAAACTAAGCGCGTTGGAATCAGCGTCCCCTTTTACATAAAGATATACCAACAAAGGTACTGTTTCTTGACTTTGAATTTTTCGGCAAAGTTCAATGTGGTGGTATAGGGACTTTTCAAAATGTTTTGTCGCCTCTCTTTCCATTAATACTCGTCCTATCGCCATGAAACTAAGCGCGTTGGAATCAGCGTCCCCTTTTACATAAAGATATACCAATAAAGGTACTGTTTCTTGACTTTGAATTTTTCGGCAAAGTTCAATGTGGTGGTATAGGGACTTTTCAAAATGTTTTGTCGCCTCTCTTTCCCATAATACTCGTCCTATCGCCATGAAACTAAGCGCGTTGGAATCAGCGTCCCATTTTACATAAAGATATACCAACAAAGGCACTATTTCTTGACTTTGAATTTTTCGGCAAAATTCAATGTGGTGGTATAGGGACTTTTCAAAATGTTTTGTCGCCTCTCTTTCCCTTAATACCCGTCCTATCGCCACGAAACTAAGCGCGTTGGAATCAGCGTCCCCTTTTACATAAAGATATACCAACAAAGGTACTGTTTCTTGACTTTGAATTTTTCGGCAAAGTTCAATGGGCACCGTATAGGGACTTTTCAAAATGTTTTGTCGCCTCTCTTTCCCTTAATACTCGTCCTATCGCCATGAAACTAAGCGCGTTGGAATCAGCGTCCCCTTTTACATAAAGATATACCAACAAAGGTACTGTTTCTTGACTTTGAATTTTTCGGCAAAGTTCAATGTGGTGGTATAGGGACTTTTCAAAATGTTTTGTCGCCTCTATATCCCTTAATACTCGTCCTATCGCCATGAAACTAAGCGCGTTGGAATCAGCGTCCCCTTTTACATAAAGATATACCAACAAAGGTACTGTTTCTTGACTTTGAATTTTTCGGCAAAGTTCAATGTGGTGGTATAGGGACTTTTCAAAATGTTTTGTCGCCTCTATATCCCTTAATACTCGTCCTATCGCCATGAAACTAAGCGCGTTGGAATCAGCGTCCCCTTTTACATAAAGATATACCAATAAAGGTACTGTTTCTTGACTTTGAATTTTTCGGCAAAGTTCAATGTGGTGGTATAGGGACTTTTCAAAATGTTTTGTCGCCTCTCTTTCCCTTAATACTCGTCCTATCGCCATGAAACTAAGCGCGTTGGAATCAGCGTCCCATTTTACATAAAGATATACCAACAAAGGCACTGTTTCTTGACTTTGAATTTTTCGGCAAAATTCAATGTGGTGGTATAGGGACTTTTCAAAATGTTTTGTCGCCTCTCTTTCCCTTAATACTCGTCCTATCGCCACGAAACTAAGCGCGTTGGAATCAGCGTCCCCTTTTACATAAAGATATACCAACAAAGGTACTGTTTCTTGACTTTGAATTTTTCGGCAATGTTCAATGGGGTGGTATATGGACTTTTCAAAATGTTTTGTCGCCTCTATTTCCCTTAATACTCGTCCTATCGCCATGAAACTAGGCGCGTTGGAATCAGCGTCCCCATTTACATAATGATATACCAACAAAGGTACTGTTTCTTGACTTTGAATTTTTCGGCGAAGTTCAATGTGGTGGTATAGGGACTTTTCAAAATGTTTCTTCGCCTCTATTTCCCTTAATACTCGTCCTATCGCCATGAAACTAAGCGCGTTGGAATCAGCATCATCTTTTACATAAAGATATATCAACAAAGGTACTGTTTCTTGACTATGAATTTTTCGGCAAAGTTCAATGGGCACCGTATAGGGACTTTTCAAAATGATTTGTCGCCTCTCTTTCCCTTAATACTCGTCCTATCGCCATGAAACTAAGCGCGTTGGAATCAGCGTCCCCTTTTACATAAAGATATACTAACAAAGGTACTGTTTCTTGACTTTGAATTTTTCGGCAAAGTTCAATGTGGTGATATAGGGACTTTTCAAAATGTTTTGTCGCCTCTATTTCCCTTAATACTCGTCCTATCGCCATGAAACTAGGCGCGTTGGAATCAGCGTCACCTTTTACATAAATATATACCAACAAAGGTACTGTTTCTTGACTTTGAATTTTTTGGCAAAGATCAATGTGGTGGTATAGGGACTTTTCAAAATGTTTTGTCGCCTCTCTTTCCCTTAATACTCGTCCTATCGCCATGAAACTAAGCGCGTTGGAATCAGCGTCCCCTTTTACATAAAGATATACCAACAAAGGTACTGTTTCTTGACTTTGAATTTTTCGGCAAAGTTCAATGGGGTGGTATAGGGACTTTTCAAAATGTTTTGTCGCCTCTCTTTCCCTTAATACTCGTCCTATCGCCACGAAACTAAGCGCGTTGGAATCAGCGTCCCCTTTTACATACAGATATACCAACAAAGGTACTGTTTCTTGACTATGAATTTTTCGGCAAAGTTCAATGTGGTGGTATAGGGACTTTTCAAAATGTTTTGTCGCCTCTATTTCCTTTAATACTCGTCCTATCGCCATGAAACTAAGCGCGTTGGAATCAGCGTCTTCTTTTACATAAAGATATACCAATAAAGGTACTGTTTCTTGACTTTGAATTTTTCGGCAAAGTTCAATGTGGTGGTATAGGGACTTTTCAAAATGTTTTGTCGCCTCTCTTTCCCATAATACTCGTCCTATCGCCATGAAACTAAGCGCGTTGGAATCAGCGTCCCATTTTACATAAAGATATACCAACAAAGGCACTATTTCTTGACTTTGAATTTTTCGGCAAAATTCAATGTGGTGGTATAGGGACTTTTCAAAATGTTTTGTCGCCTCTCTTTCCCTTAATACCCGTCCTATCGCCACGAAACTAAGCGCGTTGGAATCAGCGTCCCCTTTTACATAAAGATATACCAACAAAGGTACTGTTTCTTGACTTTGAATTTTTCGGCAAAGTTCAATGGGCACCGTATAGGGACTTTTCAAAATGTTTTGTCGCCTCTCTTTCCCTTAATACTCGTCCTATCGCCATGAAACTAAGCGCGTTGGAATCAGCGTCCCCTTTTACATGAAGATATACCAACACAGGTACTGCTTCTTGACTATGAATTGTTCGGCAAAGTTCAATGTGGTGGTAGAGGGACTTTTCAAAATGTTTTGTCGCCTCTCTTTCCCTTAATACTCGTCCTATCGCCATGAAACTAAGCGCGTTGGAATCAGCGTCCCCTTTTACATAAAGATATACCAATAAAGGTACTGTTTCTTGACTTTGAATTTTTCGGCAAAGTTCAATGTGGTGGTATAGGGACTTTTCAAAATGTTTTGTCGCCTCTCTTTCCCTTAATACTCGTCCTATCGCCATGAAACTAAACGCGTTGGAATCAGCGTCCCCTTTTACATGAAGATATACCAACACAGGTACTGCTTCTTGACTATGAATTTTTCGGCAAAGTTCAATGTGGTGGTATAGGGACTTTTCAAAATGTTTTGTCGCCTCTCTTTCCCTTAATACTCGTCCTATCGCCATGAAACTAAACGCGTTGGAATCAGCGTCCCCTTTTACATGAAGATATACCAACACAGGTACTGCTTCTTGACTATGAATTTTTCGGCAAAGTTCAATGTGGTGGTATAGGGACTTTTCAAAATGTATTGTCGCCTCTCTTTCCCTTAATACTCGTCCTATCGCCATGAAACTAAGCGCGTTGGAATCAGCGTCCCCTTTTACATACAGATATACCAACAAAGGTACTGTTTCTTGACTATGAATTTTTCGGCAAAGTTCAATGTGGTGGTATAGGGACTTTTCAAAATGTTTTGTCGCCTCTATTTCCTTTAATACTCGTCCTATCGCCATGAAACTAAGCGCGTTGGAATCAGCGTCTTCTTTTACATAAAGATATACCAACAAAGGTACTGTTTCTTGACTATGAATTTTTCGGCAAAGTTCAATGTGGTGGTATAGGGACTTTTCAAAATGTTTTGTCGCCTCTCTTTCCCTTAATACTCGTCCTATCGCCATGAAACTAAACGCGTTGGAATCAGCGTCCCCTTTTACATGAAGATATACCAACACAGGTACTGCTTCTTGACTATGAATTTTTCGGCAAAGTTCAATGTGGTGGTATAGGGACTTTTCAAAATGTTTTGTCGCCTCTCTTTCCCTTAATACTCGTCCTATCGCCATGAAACTAAGCGCGTTGGAATCAGCGTCCCCTTTTACATAAAGATATACCAATAAAGGTACTGTTTCTTGACTTTGAATTTTTCGGCAAAGTTCAATGTGGTGGTATAGGGACTTTTCAAAATGTTTTGTCGCCTCTCTTTCCCTTAATACTCGTCCTATCGCCATGAAACTAAGCGCGTTGGAATCAGCGTCCCATTTTACATAAAGATATACCAACAAAGGCACTGTTTCTTGACTTTGAATTTTTCGGCAAAATTCAATGTGGTGGTATAGGGACTTTTCAAAATGTTTTGTCGCCTCTCTTTCCCTTAATACTCGTCCTATCGCCACGAAACTAAGCGCGTTGGAATCAGCGTCCCCTTTTACATAAAGATATACCAACAAAGGTACTGTTTCTTGACTTTGAATTTTTCGGCAATGTTCAATGGGGTGGTATATGGACTTTTCAAAATGTTTTGTCGCCTCTATTTCCCTTAATTCTCGTCCTATCGCCATGAAACTAGGCGCGTTGGAATCAGCGTCCCCATTTACATAATGATATACCAACAAAGGTACTGTTTCTTGACTTTGAATTTTTCGGCGAAGTTCAATGTGGTGGTATAGGGACTTTTCAAAATGTTTCTTCGCCTCTATTTCCCTTAATACTCGTCCTATCGCCATGAAACTAAGCGCGTTGGAATCAGCATCATCTTTTACATAAAGATATATCAACAAAGGTACTGTTTCTTGACTATGAATTTTTCGGCAAAGTTCAATGGGCACCGTATAGGGACTTTTCAAAATGATTTGTCGCCTCTCTTTCCCTTAATACTCGTCCTATCGCCATGAAAATAAGCGCGTTGGAATCAGCGTCCCCTTTTACATAAAGATATACTAACAAAGGTACTGTTTCTTGACTTTGAATTTTTCGGCAAAGTTCAATGTGGTGATATAGGGACTTTTCAAAATGTTTTGTCGCCTCTATTTCCCTTAATACTCGTCCTATCGCCATGAAACTAGGCGCGTTGGAATCAGCGTCACCTTTTACATAAAGATATACCAACAAAGGTACTGTTTCTTGACTTTGAATTTTTTGGCAAAGTTCAATGTGGTGGTATAGGGACTTTTCAAAATGTTTTGTCGCCTCTCTTTCCCTTAATACTCGTCCTATCGCCATGAAACTAAGCGCGTTGGAATCAGCGTCCCCTTTTACATAAAGATATACCAACAAAGGTACTGTTTCTTGACTTTGAATTTTTTGGCAAAGTTCAATGTGGTGGTATAGGGACTTTTCAAAATGTTTTGTCGCCTCTCTTTCCCTTAATACTCGTCCTATCGCCATGAAACTAAGCGCGTTGGAATCAGCGTCCCCTTTTACATAAAGATATACCAACAAAGGTACTGTTTCTTGACTTTGAATTTTTCGGCAAAGTTCAATGTGGTGGTATAGGGACTTTTCAAAATGTTATGTCGCCACTATTTCCCTTAATACTCGTCCTATCGCCATGAAACATAAGCGCGTTGGAATCAGCGTCCCCTTTTACATACAGATATACCAACAAAGGTACTGTTTCTTGACTATGAATTTTTCGGCAAAGTTCAATGGGGTGGTATAGGGACTTTTCAAAATGTTTTGTCGCCTCTATTTCCCTTAATACTCGTCCTATCGCCATGAAACTAGGCGCGTTGGAATCAGCGTCACCTTTTACATAAAGATATACCAACAAAGGTACTGTTTCTTGACTTTGAATTTTTTGGCAGAGTTCAATGTGGTGGTATAGGGACTTTTCAAAATGTTTTGTCGATTCTCTTTCCCTTAATACTCGTCCTATCGCCATGAAACTAAGCGCGTTGGAATCAGCATCCCCTTTTACATAAAGATATATCAACAAAGGTACTGTTTCTTGACTATGAATTTTTCGGCAAAGTTCAATGGGCACCGTATAGGGACTTTTCAAAATGTTTTGTCGCCTCTCTTTCCCTTAATACTCGTCCTATCGCCATGAAACTAAGCGCGTTGGAATCAGCGTCCCCTTTTACATAAAGATATACTAACAAAGGTACTGTTTCTTGACATTGAATTTTTCGGCAAAGTTCAATGTGGTGATATAGGGACTTTTCAAAATGTTTTGTCGCCTCTCTTTCCCTTAATACTCGTCCTATCGCCACGAAACTAAGCGCGTTGGAATCAGCGTCCCCTTTTACATACAGATATACCAACAAAGGTACTGTTTCTTGACTATGAATTTTTCGGCAAAGTTCAATGTGGTGGTATAGGGACTTTTCAAAATGTTTTGTCGCCTCTATTTCCTTTAATACTCGTCCTATCGCCATGAAACTAAGCGCGTTGGAATCAGCGTCTTCTTTTACATAAAGATATACCAACAAAGGTACTGTTTCTTGACTTTGAATTTTTCGGCAAAGTTCAATGTGGTGGTATAGGGACTTTTCAAAATGTTTTGTCGCCTCTCTTTCCCATAATACTCGTCCTATCGCCATGAAACTAAGCGCGTTGGAATCAGCGTCCCATTTTACATAAAGATATACCAACAAAGGCACTATTTCTTGACTTTGAATTTTTCGGCAAAATTCAATGTGGTGGTATAGGGACTTTTCAAAATGTTTTGTCGCCTCTCTTTCCCTTAATACCCGTCCTATCGCCACGAAACTAAGCGCGTTGGAATCAGCGTCCCATTTTACATAAAGATATACCAACAAAGGTACTGTTTCTTGACTTTGAATTTTTCGGCAAAGTTCAATGTGGTGGTATAGGGACTTTTCAAAATGTTTTGTCGCCTCTATATCCCTTAATACTCGTCCTATCGCCATGAAACTAAGCGCGTTGGAATCAGCGTCCCCTTTTACATAAAGATATACCAACAAAGGTACTGTTTCTTGACTTTGAATTTTTCGGCAAAGTTCAATGTGGTGGTATAGGGACTTTTCAAAATGTTTTGTCGCCTCTATATCCCTTAATACTCGTCCTATCGCCATGAAACTAAGCGCGTTGGAATCAGCGTCCCCTTTTACATAAAGATATACCAATAAAGGTACTGTTTCTTGACTTTGAATTTTTCGGCAAAGTTCAATGTGGTGGTATAGGGACTTTTCAAAATGTTTTGTCGCCTCTCTTTCCCTTAATACTCGTCCTATCGCCATGAAACTAAGCGCGTTGGAATCAGCGTCCCATTTTACATAAAGATATACCAACAAAGGTACTGTTTCTTGACTTTGAATTTTTCGGCAATGTTCAATGGGGTGGTATATGGACTTTTCAAAATGTTTTGTCGCCTCTATTTCCCTTAATACTCGTCCTATCGCCATGAAACTAGGCGCGTTGGAATCAGCGTCCCCATTTACATAATGATATACCAACAAAGGTACTGTTTCTTGACTTTGAATTTTTCGGCGAAGTTCAATGTGGTGGTATAGGGACTTTTCAAAATGTTTCTTCGCCTCTATTTCCCTTAATACTCGTCCTATCGCCATGAAACTAAGCGCGTTGGAATCAGCATCATCTTTTACATAAAGATATATCAACAAAGGTACTGTTTCTTGACTATGAATTTTTCGGCAAAGTTCAATGGGCACCGTATAGGGACTTTTCAAAATGATTTGTCGCCTCTCTTTCCCTTAATACTCGTCCTATCGCCATGAAACTAAGCGCGTTGGAATCAGCGTCCCCTTTTACATAAAGATATACTAACAAAGGTACTGTTTCTTGACTTTGAATTTTTCGGCAAAGTTCAATGTGGTGATATAGGGACTTTTCAAAATGTTTTGTCGCCTCTATTTCCCTTAATACTCGTCCTATCGCCATGAAACTAGGCGCGTTGGAATCAGCGTCACCTTTTACATAAAGATATACCAACAAAGGTACTGTTTCTTGACTTTGAATTTTTCGGCAAAGTTCAATGTGGTGGTATAGGGACTTTTCAAAATGTTTTGTCGCCTCTATATCCCTTAATACTCGTCCTATCGCCATGAAACTAAGCGCGTTGGAATCAGCGTCCCCTTTTACATAAAGATATACCAACAAAGGTACTGTTTCTTGACTTTGAATTTTTCGGCAAAGTTCAATGTGGTGGTATAGGGACTTTTCAAAATGTTTTGTCGCCTCTCTTTCCATTAATACTCGTCCTATCGCCATGAAACTAAGCGCGTTGGAATCAGCGTCCCCTTTTACATAAAGATATACCAATAAAGGTACTGTTTCTTGACTTTGAATTTTTCGGCAAAGTTCAATGTGGTGGTATAGGGACTTTTCAAAATGTTTTGTCGCCTCTCTTTCCCATAATACTCGTCCTATCGCCATGAAACTAAGCGCGTTGGAATCAGCGTCCCATTTTACATAAAGATATACCAACAAAGGCACTATTTCTTGACTTTGAATTTTTCGGCAAAATTCAATGTGGTGGTATAGGGACTTTTCAAAATGTTTTGTCGCCTCTCTTTCCCTTAATACCCGTCCTATCGCCACGAAACTAAGCGCGTTGGAATCAGCGTCCCCTTTTACATAAAGATATACCAACAAAGGTACTGTTTCTTGACTTTGAATTTTTCGGCAAAGTTCAATGGGCACCGTATAGGGACTTTTCAAAATGTTTTGTCGCCTCTCTTTCCCTTAATACTCGTCCTATCGCCATGAAACTAAGCGCGTTGGAATCAGCGTCCCCTTTTACATAAAGATATACCAACAAAGGTACTGTTTCTTGACTTTGAATTTTTCGGCAAAGTTCAATGTGGTGGTATAGGGACTTTTCAAAATGTTTTGTCGCCTCTATATCCCTTAATACTCGTCCTATCGCCATGAAACTAAGCGCGTTGGAATCAGCGTCCCCTTTTACATAAAGATATACCAACAAAGGTACTGTTTCTTGACTTTGAATTTTTCGGCAAAGTTCAATGTGGTGGTATAGGGACTTTTCAAAATGTTTTGTCGCCTCTATATCCCTTAATACTCGTCCTATCGCCATGAAACTAAGCGCGTTGGAATCAGCGTCCCCTTTTACATAAAGATATACCAATAAAGGTACTGTTTCTTGACTTTGAATTTTTCGGCAAAGTTCAATGTGGTGGTATAGGGACTTTTCAAAATGTTTTGTCGCCTCTCTTTCCCTTAATACTCGTCCTATCGCCATGAAACTAAGCGCGTTGGAATCAGCGTCCCATTTTACATAAAGATATACCAACAATGGCACTGTTTCTTGACTTTGAATTTTTCGGCAAAATTCAATGTGGTGGTATAGGGACTTTTCAAAATGTTTTGTCGCCTCTCTTTCCCTTAATACTCGTCCTATCGCCACGAAACTAAGCGCGTTGGAATCAGCGTCCCCTTTTACATAAAGATATACCAACAAAGGTACTGTTTCTTGACTTTGAATTTTTCGGCAATGTTCAATGGGGTGGTATATGGACTTTTCAAAATGTTTTGTCGCCTCTATTTCCCTTAATACTCGTCCTATCGCCATGAAACTAGGCGCGTTGGAATCAGCGTCCCCATTTACATAATGATATACCAACAAAGGTACTGTTTCTTGACTTTGAATTTTTCGGCGAAGTTCAATGTGGTGGTATAGGGACTTTTCAAAATGTTTCTTCGCCTCTATTTCCCTTAATACTCGTCCTATCGCCATGAAACTAAGCGCGTTGGAATCAGCATCATCTTTTACATAAAGATATATCAACAAAGGTACTGTTTCTTGACTATGAATTTTTCGGCAAAGTTCAATGGGCACCGTATAGGGACTTTTCAAAATGATTTGTCGCCTCTCTTTCCCTTAATACTCGTCCTATCGCCATGAAACTAAGCGCGTTGGAATCAGCGTCCCCTTTTACATAAAGATATACTAACAAAGGTACTGTTTCTTGACTTTGAATTTTTCGGCAAAGTTCAATGTGGTGATATAGGGACTTTTCAAAATGTTTTGTCGCCTCTATTTCCCTTAATACTCGTCCTATCGCCATGAAACTAGGCGCGTTGGAATCAGCGTCACCTTTTACATAAATATATACCAACAAAGGTACTGTTTCTTGACTTTGAATTTTTTGGCAAAGATCAATGTGGTGGTATAGGGACTTTTCAAAATGTTTTGTCGCCTCTCTTTCCCTTAATACTCGTCCTATCGCCATGAAACTAAGCGCGTTGGAATCAGCGTCCCCTTTTACATAAAGATATACCAACAAAGGTACTGTTTCTTGACTTTGAATTTTTCGGCAAAGTTCAATGGGGTGGTATAGGGACTTTTCAAAATGTTTTGTCGCCTCTCTTTCCCTTAATACTCGTCCTATCGCCACGAAACTAAGCGCGTTGGAATCAGCGTCCCCTTTTACATACAGATATACCAACAAAGGTACTGTTTCTTGACTATGAATTTTTCGGCAAAGTTCAATGTGGTGGTATAGGGACTTTTCAAAATGTTTTGTCGCCTCTATTTCCTTTAATACTCGTCCTATCGCCATGAAACTAAGCGCGTTGGAATCAGCGTCTTCTTTTACATAAAGATATACCAATAAAGGTACTGTTTCTTGACTTTGAATTTTTCGGCAAAGTTCAATGTGGTGGTATAGGGACTTTTCAAAATGTTTTGTCGCCTCTCTTTCCCATAATACTCGTCCTATCGCCATGAAACTAAGCGCGTTGGAATCAGCGTCCCATTTTACATAAAGATATACCAACAAAGGCACTATTTCTTGACTTTGAATTTTTCGGCAAAATTCAATGTGGTGGTATAGGGACTTTTCAAAATGTTTTGTCGCCTCTCTTTCCCTTAATACCCGTCCTATCGCCACGAAACTAAGCGCGTTGGAATCAGCGTCCCCTTTTACATAAAGATATACCAACAAAGGTACTGTTTCTTGACTTTGAATTTTTCGGCAAAGTTCAATGGGCACCGTATAGGGACTTTTCAAAATGTTTTGTCGCCTCTCTTTCCCTTAATACTCGTCCTATCGCCATGAAACTAAGCGCGTTGGAATCAGCGTCCCCTTTTACATGAAGATATACCAACACAGGTACTGCTTCTTGACTATGAATTGTTCGGCAAAGTTCAATGTGGTGGTAGAGGGACTTTTCAAAATGTTTTGTCGCCTCTCTTTCCCTTAATACTCGTCCTATCGCCATGAAACTAAGCGCGTTGGAATCAGCGTCCCCTTTTACATAAAGATATACCAATAAAGGTACTGTTTCTTGACTTTGAATTTTTCGGCAAAGTTCAATGTGGTGGTATAGGGACTTTTCAAAATGTTTTGTCGCCTCTCTTTCCCTTAATACTCGTCCTATCGCCATGAAACTAAACGCGTTGGAATCAGCGTCCCCTTTTACATGAAGATATACCAACACAGGTACTGCTTCTTGACTATGAATTTTTCGGCAAAGTTCAATGTGGTGGTATAGGGACTTTTCAAAATGTTTTGTCGCCTCTCTTTCCCTTAATACTCGTCCTATCGCCATGAAACTAAACGCGTTGGAATCAGCGTCCCCTTTTACATGAAGATATACCAACACAGGTACTGCTTCTTGACTATGAATTTTTCGGCAAAGTTCAATGTGGTGGTATAGGGACTTTTCAAAATGTATTGTCGCCTCTCTTTCCCTTAATACTCGTCCTATCGCCATGAAACTAAGCGCGTTGGAATCAGCGTCCCCTTTTACATACAGATATACCAACAAAGGTACTGTTTCTTGACTATGAATTTTTCGGCAAAGTTCAATGTGGTGGTATAGGGACTTTTCAAAATGTTTTGTCGCCTCTATTTCCTTTAATACTCGTCCTATCGCCATGAAACTAAGCGCGTTGGAATCAGCGTCTTCTTTTACATAAAGATATACCAACAAAGGTACTGTTTCTTGACTATGAATTTTTCGGCAAAGTTCAATGTGGTGGTATAGGGACTTTTCAAAATGTTTTGTCGCCTCTCTTTCCCTTAATACTCGTCCTATCGCCATGAAACTAAACGCGTTGGAATCAGCGTCCCCTTTTACATGAAGATATACCAACACAGGTACTGCTTCTTGACTATGAATTTTTCGGCAAAGTTCAATGTGGTGGTATAGGGACTTTTCAAAATGTTTTGTCGCCTCTCTTTCCCTTAATACTCGTCCTATCGCCATGAAACTAAGCGCGTTGGAATCAGCGTCCCCTTTTACATAAAGATATACCAATAAAGGTACTGTTTCTTGACTTTGAATTTTTCGGCAAAGTTCAATGTGGTGGTATAGGGACTTTTCAAAATGTTTTGTCGCCTCTCTTTCCCATAATACTCGTCCTATCGCCATGAAACTAAGCGCGTTGGAATCAGCGTCCCCTTTTACATAAAGATATACCAACAAAGGTACTGTTTCTTGACTTTGAATTTTTCGGCAAAGTTCAATGGGCACCGTATAGGGACTTTTCAAAATGTTTTGTCGCCTCTCTTTCCCTTAATACTCGTCCTATCGCCATGAAACTAAGCGCGTTGGAATCAGCGTCCCCTTTTACATAAAGATATACCAACAAAGGTACTGTTTCTTGACTTTGAATTTTTCGGCAAAGTTCAATGTGGTGGTATAGGGACTTTTCAAAATGTTTTGTCGCCTCTATATCCCTTAATACTCGTCCTATCGCCATGAAACTAAGCGCGTTGGAATCAGCATCCCCTGTTACATAAAGATATACCAACAAAGGTACTGTTTCTTGACTTTGAATTTTTCGGCAAAGTTCAATGTGGTGGTATAGGGACTTTTCAAAATGTTTTGTCGCCTCTATATCCCTTAATACTCGTCCTATCGCCATGAAACTAAGCGCGTTGGAATCAGCGTCCCCTTTTACATAAAGATATACCAATAAAGGTACTGTTTCTTGACTTTGAATTTTTCGGCAAAGTTCAATGTGGTGGTATAGGGACTTTTCAAAATGTTTTGTCGCCTCTCTTTCCCTTAATACTCGTCCTATCGCCATGAAACTAAGCGCGTTGGAATCAGCGTCCCATTTTACATAAAGATATACCAACAAAGGCACTGTTTCTTGACTTTGAATTTTTCGGCAAAATTCAATGTGGTGGTATAGGGACTTTTCAAAATGTTTTGTCGCCTCTCTTTCCCTTAATACTCGTCCTATCGCCATGAAACTAAGCGCGTTGGAATCAGCGTCCCCTTTTACATAAAGATATACCAAAAAAAGTACTGTTTCTTGACTTTGAATTTTTCGGCAAAGTTCAATGTGGTGGTATAGGGACTTTTCAAAATGTTTTGTCGCCTCTATATCCCTTAATACTCGTCCTATCGCCATGAAACTAAGCGCGTTGGAATCAGCGTCCCATTTTACATAAAGATATACCAACAAAGGCACTGTTTCTTGACTTTGAATTTTTCGGCAAAATTCAATGTGGTGGTATAGGGACTTTTCAAAATGTTTTGTCGCCTCTATTTCCCTTAATACTCGTCCTATCGCCATGAAACTAAGCGCGTTGGAATCAGCGTCCCCTTTTACATAAAGATATACCAACACAGGTACTGTTTCTTGACATTGAATTTTTCGGCAAAGTTCAATGGGGTGGTATATGGACTTTTCAAAATGTTTTGTCGCCTCTCTTTCTCTTAATACTCGTCCTATCGCCACGAAACTAGGCGCGTTGGAATCAGCGTCCACATTTACATAATGATATACCAACAAAGGTACTGTTTCTTGACTTTGAATTTTTCGGCGAAGTTCAATGTGGTGGTATAGGGACTTTTCAAAATGTTTCGTCGCCTCTATTTCCCTTAATACTCGTCCTATCGCCATGAAACTAAGCGCGTTGGAATCAGCGTCCCCTTTTACATAAAGATATACCAACACAGGTACTGTTTCTTGACATTGAATTTTTCGGCAAAGTTCAATGGGGTGGTATATGGACTTTTCAAAATGTTTTGTCGCCTCTCTTTCTCTTAATACTCGTCCTATCGCCACGAAACTAGGCGCGTTGGAATCAGCGTCCACATTTACATAATGATATACCAACAAAGGTACTGTTTCTTGACTTTGAATTTTTCGGCGAAGTTCAATGTGGTGGTATAGGGACTTTTCAAAATGTTTCGTCGCCTCTATTTCCCTTAATACTCGTCCTATCGCCATGAAGCTAAGCGCGTTGGAATCAGCATCCCCTTTTACATAAAGATATATCAACAAAGGTACTGTTTCTTGACTATGAATTTTTCGGCAAAGTTCAATGGGCACCGTATAGGGACTTTTCAAAATGTTTTGTCGCCTCTCTTTCCCTTAATACTCGTCCTATCGCCATGAAACTAAGCGCGTTGGAATCAGCGTCCCCTTTTACATAAAGATATACTAACAAAGGTACTGTTTCTTGACTTTGAATTTTTCGGCAAAGTTCAATGTGGTGATATAGGGACTTTTCAAAATGTTTTGTCGCCTCTATTTCCCTTAATACTCGTCCTATCGCCGTGAAACTAAGCGCGTTGGAATCAGCGTCCCCTTTTACATAAAGATATACCAACAAAGGTACTGTTTCTTGACTTTGAATTTTTCGGCAAAGTTCAATGTGGTGGTATATGGACTTTTCAAAATGTTTTGTCGCCTCTATTTCCCTTAATACTCGTCCTATCGCCATGAAACTAGGCGCGTTGGAATCAGCGTCACCTTTTACATAAAGATATTCCAACAAAGGTACTGTTTCTTGACTTTGAATTTTTTGGCAAAGTTCAATGTGGTGGTATAGGGACTTTTCAAAATGTTTTGTCGCCTTTCTTTCCCTTAATACTCGTCCTATCGCCATGAAACTAAGCGCGTTGGAATCAGCGTCTCCTTTTACATAAAGATATACCAACAAAGGTACTGTTTCTTGACTATGAATTTTTCGGCAAAGTTCAATGTGGTGGTATAGGGACTTTTCAAAATGTTATGTCGCCACTATTTCCCTTAATACTCGTCCTATCGCCATGAAACATAAGCGCGTTGGAATCAGCGTCCCCTTTTACATACAGATATACCAACAAAGGTACTATTTCTTGACTATGAATTTTTCGGCAAAGTTCAATGTGGTGGTATAGGGACTTTTCAAAATGTTTTGTCGCCTCTCTTTCCCTTAATACTCGTCCTATCGCCACGAAACTAAGCGCGTTGGAATCAGCGTCCCCTTTTACATACAGATATACCAACAAAGGTACTGTTTCTTGACTATGAATTTTTCGGCAAAGTTCAATGTGGTGGTATAGGGACTTTTCAAAATGTTTTGTCGCCTCTATTTCCCTTAATACTCGTCCTATCGCCATCAAACTAAGCGCGTTGGAATCAGCGTCCCCTTTTACATAAAGATATACCAACAAAGGTACTGTTTCTTGACTTTGAATTTTTTGGCAAAGTTCAATGTGGTGGTATAGGGACTTTTCAAAATGTTTTGTCGCCTTTCTTTCCCTTAATACTCGTCCTATCGCCATGAAACTAAGCGCGTTGGAATCAGCGTCTCCTTTTACATAAAGATATACCAACAAAGGTACTGTTTCTTGACTATGAATTTTTCGGCAAAGTTCAATGTGGTGGTATAGGGACTTTTCAAAATGTTATGTCGCCACTATTTCCCTTAATACTCGTCCTATCGCCATGAAACATAAGCGCGTTGGAATCAGCGTCCCCTTTTACATACAGATATACCAACAAAGGTACTGTTTCTTGACTATGAATTTTTCGGCAAAGTTCAATGTGGTGGTATAGGGACTTTTCAAAATGTTTTGTCGCCTCTCTTTCCCTTAATACTCGTCCTATCGCCACGAAACTAAGCGCGTTGGAATCAGCGTCCCCTTTTACATACAGATATACCAACAAAGGTACTGTTTCTTGACTATGAATTTTTCGGCAAAGTTCAATGTGGTGGTATAGGGACTTTTCAAAATGTTTTGTCGCCTCTATTTCCCTTAATACTCGTCCTATCGCCATCAAACTAAGCGCGTTGGAATCAGCGTCCCCTTTTACATAAAGATATACCAACAAAGGTACTGTTTCTTGACTTTGAATTTTTCGGCAAAGTTCAATGTGGTGGTATAGGGACTTTTCAAAATGTTTTGTCGCCTCTATATCCCTTAATACTCGTCCTATCGCCATGAAACTAAGCGCGTTGGAATCAGCGTCCCCTTTTACATAAAGATATACCAACAAAGGTACTGTTTCTTGACTTTGAATTTTTCGGCAAAGTTCAATGTGGTGGTATAGGGACTTTTCAAAATGTTTTGTCGCCTCTATATCCCTTAATACTCGTCCTATCGCCATGAAACTAAGCGCGTTGGAATCAGCGTCCCCTTTTACATAAAGATATACCAATAAAGGTACTGTTTCTTGACTTTGAATTTTTCGGCAAAGTTCAATGTGGTGGTATAGGGACTTTTCAAAATGTTTTGTCGCCTCTCTTTCCCTTAATACTCGTCCTATCGCCATGAAACTAAGCGCGTTGGAATCAGCGTCCCATTTTACATAAAGATATACCAACAAAGGCACTGTTTCTTGACTTTGAATTTTTCGGCAAAATTCAATGTGGTGGTATAGGGACTTTTCAAAATGTTTTGTCGCGTCTCTTTCCCTTAATACTCGTCCTATCGCCACGAAACTAAGCGCGTTGGAATCAGCGTCCCCTTTTACATAAAGATATACCAACAAAGGTACGGTTTCTTGACTTTGAATTTTTCGGCAAAGTTCAATGGGCACCGTATAGGGACGTTTCAAAATGTTTTGTCGCCTCTATTTCCCTTAATACTCGTCCTATCGCCATGAAACTAAGCGCGTTGGAATCAGCGTCCCCTTTTACATAAAGATATAAAACACAGGTACTGTTTCTTGACTTTGAATTTTTCGGCAAAGTTCAATGGGGTGGTACATGGACTTTTCAAAATGTTTTGTCGCCTCTGTTTCCCTTAATACTCGTCCTATCGCCATGAAACTAGGCGCGTTGGAATCAGCGTCCCCATTTACATAATGATATACCAACAAAGGTACTGTTTCTTGACTTTGAATTTTTCGGCGAAGTTCAATGTGGTGGTATAGGGACTTTTCAAAATGTTTTGTCGCCTCTCTTTCCCTTAATACTCGTCCTATCGCCACGAAACTAAGCGCGTTGGAATCAGCGTCCCCTTTTACATAAAGATATACCAACAAAGGTACTGTTTCTTGACTTTGAATTTTTCGGCAAAGTTCAATGGGCACCGTATAGGGACTTTTCAAAATGTTTTGTCGCCTCTATTTCCCTTAATACTCGTCCTATCGCCATGAAACTAAGCGCGTTGGAATCAGCGTCCCCTTTTACATAAAGATATAAAACACAGGTACTGTTTCTTGACTTTGAATTTTTCGGCAAAGTTCAATGGGGTGGTATATGGACTTTTCAAAATGTTTTGTCGCCTCTATTTCCCTTAATACTCGTCCTATCGCCATGAAACTAGGCGCGTTGGAATCAGCGTCCCCATTTACATAATGATATACCAACAAAGGTACTGTTTCTTGACTTTGAATTTTTCGGCGAAGTTCAATGGGCACCGTATAGGGACTTTTCAAAATGTTTTATCGCCTCTCTTTCCCTTAATACTCGTCCTATCGCCACGAAACTAAGCGCGTTGGAATCAGCGTCCCCTTTTACATAAAGATATACCAACAAAGGTACTGTTTCTTGACTTTGAATTTTTCGGCAAAGTTCAATGGGCACCGTATAGGGACTTTTCAAAATGTTTTGTCGCCTCTATTTCCCTTAATACTCGTCCTATCGCCATGAAACTAAGCGCGTTGGAATCAGCGTCCCCTTTTACATAAAGATATAAAACACAGGTACTGTTTCTTGACTTTGAATTTTTCGGCAAAGTTCAATGGGGTGGTATAGGGACTTTTCAAAATGTTTCGTCGCCTCTATTTCCCTTAATACTCGTCCTATCGCCATGAAACTAAGCGCGTTGGAATCAGCATCCCCTTTTACATAAAGATATATCAACAAAGGTACTGTTTCTTGACTATGAATTTTTCGGCACAGTTCAATGGGCACCGTATAGGGACTTTTCAAAATGTTTTGTCGCCTCTCTTTCCCTTAATACTCGTCCTATCGCCATGAAACTAAGCGCGTTGGAATCAGCGTCCCCTTTTACATAAAGATATACCAACAAAGGTACTGTTTCTTGACTTTGAATTTTTCGGCAAAGTTCAATGGGGTGGTATATGGACTTTTCAAAATGTTTCGTCGCCTCTATTTCCCTTAATACTCGTCCTATCGCCATGAAACTAAGCGCGTTGGAATCAGCGTCCCCTTTTACATAAAGATATACCAACACAGGTACTGTTTCTTGACATTGAATTTTTCGGCAAAGTTCAATGTGGTGGTATATGGACTTTTCAAAATGTTTTGTCGCCTCTATTTCCCTTAATACTCGTCCTATCGCCATGAAACTAAGCGCGTTGGAATCAGCGTCCCCTTTTACATAAAGATATACCAACACAGGTACTGTTTCTTGACATTGAATTTTTCGGCAAAGTTCAATGGGGTGGTATATGGACTTTTCAAAATGTTTTGTCTCCTCTGTTTCCCTTAATACTCGTCCTATCGCCATGAAACTAGGCGCGTTGGAATCAGCGTCCCCATTTACATAATGATATACCAACAAAGGTACTGTTTCTTGACTTTGAATTTTTCGGCGAAGTTCAATGTGGTGGTATAGGGACTTTTCAAAATGTTTTGTCGCCTCTCTTTCCCTTAATACTCGTCCTATCGCCACGAAACTAAGCGCGTTGGAATCAGCGTCCCCTTTTACATAAAGATATACCAACAAAGGTACTGTTTCTTGACTTTGAATTTTTCGGCAAAGTTCAATGGGCACCGTATAGGGACTTTTCAAAATGTTTTGTCGCCTCTATTTCCCTTAATACTCGTCCTATCGCCATGAAACTAAGCGCGTTGGAATCAGCGTCCCCTTTTACATAAAGATATAACACACAGGTACTGTTTCTTGACTTTGAATTTTTCGGCAAAGTTCAATGGGGTGGTATATGGACTTTTCAAAATGTTTTGTCGCCTCTATTTCCCTTAATACTCGTCCTATCGCCATGAAACTAGGCGCGTTGGAATCAGCGTCCCCATTTACATAATGATATACCAACAAAGGTACTGTTTCTTGACTTTGAATTTTTCGGCGAAGTTCAATGGGCACCGTATAGGGACTTTTCAAAATGTTTTGTCGCCTCTCTTTCCCTTAATACTCGTCCTATCGCCACGAAACTAAGCGCGTTGGAATCAGCGTCCCCTTTTACATAAAGATATACCAACAAAGGTACTGTTTCTTGACTTTGAATTTTTCGGCAAAGTTCAATGGGCACCGTATAGGGACTTTTCAAAATGTTTTGTCGCCTCTATTTCCCTTAATACTCGTCCTATCGCCATGAAACTAAGCGCGTTGGAATCAGCGTCCCCTTTTACATAAAGATATAAAACACAGGTACCGTTTCTTGACTTTGAATTTTTCGGCAAAGTTCAATGGGGTGGTATAGGGACTTTTCAAAATGTTTCGTCGCCTCTATTTCCCTTAATACTCGTCCTATCGCCATGAAACTAAGCGCGTTGGAATCAGCATCCCCTTTTACATAAAGATATACCAACAAAGGTACTGTTTCCTGACTTTGAATTTTTCGGCGAAGTTCAATGTGGTGGTATAGGGACTTTTCAAAATGTTTCGTCGCCTCTATTTCCCTTAATACTCGTCCTATCGCCATGAAACTAAGCGCATTGGAATCAGCATTCCCTTTTACATAAAGATATATAAACAAAGGTACTGTTTCTTGACTATGAATTTTTCGGCAAAGTTCAATGTGCACCGTATAGGGACTTTTCAAAATGTTTTGTCGCCTCTATTTCCCTTAATACTCGTCCTATCGCCATGAAACTAAGCGCGTTGGAATCAGCGTCCCCTTTTACATAAAGATATAACACACAGGTACTGTTTCTTGACTTTGAATTTTTCGGCAAAGTTCTATGGGGTGGTATATGGACTTTTCAAAATGTTTTGTCGCCTCTATTTCCCTTAATACTCGTCCTATCGCCATGAAACTAGGCGCGTTGGAATCAGCGTCCCCATTTACATAATGATATACCAACAAAGGTACTGTTTCTTGACTTTGAATTTTTCGGCGAAGTTCAATGGGCACCGTATAGGGACTTTTCAAAATGTTTTGTCGCCTCTCTTTCCCTTAATACTCGTCCTATCGCCACGAAACTAAGCGCGTTGGAATCAGCGTCCCCTTTTACATAAAGATATACCAACAAAGGTACTGTTTCTTGACTTTGAATTTTTCGGCAAAGTTCAATGGGCACCGTATAGGGACTTTTCAAAATGTTTTGTCGCCTCTATTTCCCTTAATACTCGTCCTATCGCCATGAAACTAAGCGCGTTGGAATCAGCGTCCTCTTTTACATAAAGATATACCAACAAAGGTACTGTTTCTTGACTTTGAATTTTTCGGCAAAGTTCAATGTGGTGGTATAGGGACTTTTCAAAATGTTTTGTCGCCTCTATATCCCTTAATACTCGTCCTATCGCCATGAAACTAAGCGCGTTGGAATCAGCGTCCCATTTTACATAAAGATATACCAACAAAGGCACTGTTTCTTGACTTTGAATTTTTCGGCAAAATTCAATGTGGTGGTATAGGGACTTTTCAAAATGTTTTGTCGCCTCTATTTCCCTTAATACTCGTCCTATCGCCATGAAACTAAGCGCGTTGGAATCAGCGTCCCCTTTTACATAAAGATATACCAACACAGGTACTGTTTCTTGACATTGAATTTTTCGGCAAAGTTCAATGGGGTGGTATATGGACTTTTCAAAATGTTTTGTCGCCTCTCTTTCTCTTAATACTCGTCCTATCGCCACGAAACTAGGCGCGTTGGAATCAGCGTCCACATTTACATAATGATATACCAGCAAAGGTACTGTTTCTTGACTTTGAATTTTTCGGCGAAGTTCAATGTGGTGGTATAGGGACTTTTCAAAATGTTCCGTCGCCTCTATTTCCCTTAATACTCGTCCTATCGCCATGAAACTAAGCGCGTTGGAATCAGCGTCCCCTTTTACATAAAGATATACCAACACAGGTACTGTTTCTTGACATTGAATTTTTCGGCAAAGTTCAATGGGGTGGTAAATGGACTTTTCAAAATGTTTTGTCGCCTCTCTTTCCCTTAATACTCGTCCTATCGCCACGAAACTAAGCGCGTTGGAATCAGCGTCCCCTTTTACATAAAGATATACCAACAAAGGTACGGTTTCTTGACTTTGAATTTTTCGGCAAAGTTCAATGGGCACCGTATAGGGACGTTTCAAAATGTTTTGTCGCCTCTATTTCCCTTAATACTCGTCCTATCGCCATGAAACTAAGCGCGTTGGAATCAGCGTCCCCTTTTACATAAAGATATAAAACACAGGTACTGTTTCTTGACTTTGAATTTTTCGGCAAAGTTCAATGGGGTGGTACATGGACTTTTCAAAATGTTTTGTCGCCTCTGTTTCCCTTAATACTCGTCCTATCGCCATGAAACTAGGCGCGTTGGAATCAGCGTCCCCATTTACATAATGATATACCAACAAAGGTACTGTTTCTTGACTTTGAATTTTTCGGCGAAGTTCAATGTGGTGGTATAGGGACTTTTCAAAATGTTTTGTCGCCTCTCTTTCCCTTAATACTCGTCCTATCGCCACGAAACTAAGCGCGTTGGAATCAGCGTCCCCTTTTACATAAAGATATACCAACAAAGGTACTGTTTCTTGACTTTGAATTTTTCGGCAAAGTTCAATGGGCACCGTATAGGGACTTTTCAAAATGTTTTGTCGCCTCTATTTCCCTTAATACTCGTCCTATCGCCATGAAACTAAGCGCGTTGGAATCAGCGTCCCCTTTTACATAAAGATATAAAACACAGGTACTGTTTCTTGACTTTGAATTTTTCGGCAAAGTTCAATGGGGTGGTATATGGACTTTTCAAAATGTTTTGTCGCCTCTATTTCCCTTAATACTCGTCCTATCGCCATGAAACTAGGCGCGTTGGAATCAGCGTCCCCATTTACATAATGATATTGTAGCGGTTTCTTATACAAACAGATTTAGTTCTTCTAAAACTACAACCATCTTTACACACAGAGATTTTGTACTACACTGACGTCAGTATTTACATTTCACAATTACATAAACAACACTTGTTTTCCCATAACAACGACCTATACGGGGCATTCGCTACACTATCCCTCCCCGTCTTCAGGGTCGCCCTCGACCCTCGGACGATCTACTTCCACAGCAGTCCATATTAGCGAACTGCTACTGCTACGGGTACTGCTACAGCTACTGCTACTGCAACTGCTACTGTTCCTGCTACGGCTACGGCTACTGCTACGGTTACGGCTACTGCTACTGCTGCTACTACTGCTACTGCTGCGGCTACTGCTACAGCTACTGCTACTGCAACTACTACTGCTACTGCTACGGCTACTGCTACAGCTACTGCTACTGCAACTGCTACTGCTCCTGCTACGGCTACGGCTACCGCTACTGTTACGGCTACTGCTACTGCTGCTACTGCTATGGTTACGGCTACTACTACTGCTACTGCTGCTACTGCTACAGCTATGGCTTTTGCCACTGCTACGGCTACTGCTACTGCTAATGCTACGGTTGCGGTTACAGCTACTGCTACAGCTGCGGCTACTGCTACAGCTACGGCTACTGCTACTGCTGCTACTGCTGTTACTGCTACGGCTTCTCCCCTTCTTCAGAGATTCCGCCTGATCCTTGCCAAATCCATTTGATTAACTCCATTGAGCGGGTTGGACTGTAAATCCTGTACAAAAATTCGTCAGCAGCAAATCGAAATCAAGCAGGCCAATCCTCTTTCTGACCATGAAAGACACCAGGGATGACCAATCCCATCCAATGCTCCAGGTAGAAGAGGGACCTGTCTCTTGAAATCCTCCAAGCAGGCCAATCCTACTTCTGACCATCAAAGACACCAGGGATGACCAATCCCATCCAATGCTCCAGGTAGAAGAGGGACCTGTCTCTTGAAATCCTCCGCTGCTCCTGCAGTTACTGAAATCCCCAGCAACTGCTTCATGGCTCCAGACACACAACCCAGTGGTCAACCATCACCAATTCTTGTACTAAAGATGAACAGCGCCCGTCTCCCAATATGAGTTACAAATGTGAGTGTAGCACTCAAACGGGCCACGCGCGCCAGCCGCACGCAGTCAATCCATTCGAGTGTTATTCTAAATCTAACTTAGCTGTAAGTCCTGTGGAATCTCGAGTCGCGCCAGCCGCTCAACAACTCCATAACGCCGCACAGACTGCACTCCTCGCCTCTCCGCCGCGTGCCATCGCCATCACTTCTGTACGCCATCCCAGGTCCACCAAAATTTTTCCGCTACTTCGGTTCACCAAATCCCGGACGAGCCCCCAATTTGTAGCGGTTTCTTATACAAACAGATTTAGTTCTTCTAAAACTACAACCATCTTTACACACAGAGATTTTGTACTACACTGACGTCAGTATTTACATTTCACAATTACATAAACAACACTTGTTTTCCCATAACAACGACCTATACGGGGCATTCGCTACAATATACCAACAAAGGTACTGTTTCTTGACTTTGAATTTTTCGGCGAAGTTCAATGGGCACCGTATAGGGACTTTTCAAAATGTTTTATCGCCTCTCTTTCCCTTAATACTCGTCCTATCGCCACGAAACTAAGCGCGTTGGAATCAGCGTCCCCTTTTACATAAAGATATACCAACAAAGGTACTGTTTCTTGACTTTGAATTTTTCGGCAAAGTTCAATGGGCACCGTATAGGGACTTTTCAAAATGTTTTGTCGCCTCTATTTCCCTTAATACTCGTCCTATCGCCATGAAACTAAGCGCGTTGGAATCAGCGTCCCCTTTTACATAAAGATATAAAACACAGGTACTGTTTCTTGACTTTGAATTTTTCGGCAAAGTTCAATGGGGTGGTATAGGGACTTTTCAAAATGTTTCGTCGCCTCTATTTCCCTTAATACTCGTCCTATCGCCATGAAACTAAGCGCGTTGGAATCAGCATCCCCTTTTACATAAAGATATATCAACAAAGGTACTGTTTCTTGACTATGAATTTTTCGGCACAGTTCAATGGGCACCGTATAGGGACTTTTCAAAATGTTTTGTCGCCTCTCTTTCCCTTAATACTCGTCCTATCGCCATGAAACTAAGCGCGTTGGAATCAGCGTCCCCTTTTACATAAAGATATACCAACAAAGGTACTGTTTCTTGACTTTGAATTTTTCGGCAAAGTTCAATGGGGTGGTATATGGACTTTTCAAAATGTTTCGTCGCCTCTATTTCCCTTAATACTCGTCCTATCGCCATGAAACTAAGCGCGTTGGAATCAGCGTCCCCTTTTACATAAAGATATACCAACACAGGTACTGTTTCTTGACATTGAATTTTTCGGCAAAGTTCAATGTGGTGGTATATGGACTTTTCAAAATGTTTTGTCGCCTCTATTTCCCTTAATACTCGTCCTATCGCCATGAAACTAAGCGCGTTGGAATCAGCGTCCCCTTTTACATAAAGATATACCAACACAGGTACTGTTTCTTGACATTGAATTTTTCGGCAAAGTTCAATGGGGTGGTATATGGACTTTTCAAAATGTTTTGTCTCCTCTGTTTCCCTTAATACTCGTCCTATCGCCATGAAACTAGGCGCGTTGGAATCAGCGTCCCCATTTACATAATGATATACCAACAAAGGTACTGTTTCTTGACTTTGAATTTTTCGGCGAAGTTCAATGTGGTGGTATAGGGACTTTTCAAAATGTTTTGTCGCCTCTCTTTCCCTTAATACTCGTCCTATCGCCACGAAACTAAGCGCGTTGGAATCAGCGTCCCCTTTTACATAAAGATATACCAACAAAGGTACTGTTTCTTGACTTTGAATTTTTCGGCAAAGTTCAATGGGCACCGTATAGGGACTTTTCAAAATGTTTTGTCGCCTCTATTTCCCTTAATACTCGTCCTATCGCCATGAAACTAAGCGCGTTGGAATCAGCGTCCCCTTTTACATAAAGATATAACACACAGGTACTGTTTCTTGACTTTGAATTTTTCGGCAAAGTTCAATGGGGTGGTATATGGACTTTTCAAAATGTTTTGTCGCCTCTATTTCCCTTAATACTCGTCCTATCGCCATGAAACTAGGCGCGTTGGAATCAGCGTCCCCATTTACATAATGATATACCAACAAAGGTACTGTTTCTTGACTTTGAATTTTTCGGCGAAGTTCAATGGGCACCGTATAGCGACTTTTCAAAATGTTTTGTCGCCTCTCTTTCCCTTAATACTCGTCCTATCGCCACGAAACTAAGCGCGTTGGAATCAGCGTCCCCTTTTACATAAAGATATACCAACAAAGGTACTGTTTCTTGACTTTGAATTTTTCGGCAAAGTTCAATGGGCACCGTATAGGGACTTTTCAAAATGTTTTGTCGCCTCTATTTCCCTTAATACTCGTCCTATCGCCATGAAACTAAGCGCGTTGGAATCAGCGTCCCCTTTTACATAAAGATATAAAACACAGGTACTGTTTCTTGACTTTGAATTTTTCGGCAAAGTTCAATGGGGTGGTATAGGGACTTTTCAAAATGTTTCGTCGCCTCTATTTCCCTTAATACTCGTCCTATCGCCATGAAACTAAGCGCGTTGGAATCAGCATCCCCTTTTACATAAAGATATACCAACAAAGGTACTGTTTCCTGACTTTGAATTTTTCGGCGAAGTTCAATGTGGTGGTATAGGGACTTTTCAAAATGTTTCGTCGCCTCTATTTCCCTTAATACTCGTCCTATCGCCATGAAACTAAGCGCATTGGAATCAGCATTCCCTTTTACATAAAGATATATAAACAAAGGTACTGTTTCTTGACTATGAATTTTTCGGCAAAGTTCAATGTGCACCGTATAGGGACTTTTCAAAATGTTTTGTCGCCTCTATTTCCCTTAATACTCGTCCTATCGCCATGAAACTAAGCGCGTTGGAATCAGCGTCCCCTTTTACATAAAGATATAACACACAGGTACTGTTTCTTGACTTTGAATTTTTCGGCAAAGTTCTATGGGGTGGTATATGGACTTTTCAAAATGTTTTGTCGCCTCTATTTCCCTTAATACTCGTCCTATCGCCATGAAACTAGGCGCGTTGGAATCAGCGTCCCCATTTACATAATGATATACCAACAAAGGTACTGTTTCTTGACTTTGAATTTTTCGGCGAAGTTCAATGGGCACCGTATAGGGACTTTTCAAAATGTTTTGTCGCCTCTCTTTCCCTTAATACTCGTCCTATCGCCACGAAACTAAGCGCGTTGGAATCAGCGTCCCCTTTTACATAAAGATATACCAACAAAGGTACTGTTTCTTGACTTTGAATTTTTCGGCAAAGTTCAATGGGCACCGTATAGGGACTTTTCAAAATGTTTTGTCGCCTCTATTTCCCTTAATACTCGTCCTATCGCCATGAAACTAAGCGCGTTGGAATCAGCGTCCTCTTTTACATAAAGATATACCAACAAAGGTACTGTTTCTTGACTTTGAATTTTTCGGCAAAGTTCAATGTGGTGGTATAGGGACTTTTCAAAATGTTTTGTCGCCTCTATATCCCTTAATACTCGTCCTATCGCCATGAAACTAAGCGCGTTGGAATCAGCGTCCCATTTTACATAAAGATATACCAACAAAGGCACTGTTTCTTGACTTTGAATTTTTCGGCAAAATTCAATGTGGTGGTATAGGGACTTTTCAAAATGTTTTGTCGCCTCTATTTCCCTTAATACTCGTCCTATCGCCATGAAACTAAGCGCGTTGGAATCAGCGTCCCCTTTTACATAAAGATATACCAACAAAGGTACTGTTTCTTGACTTTGAATTTTTCGGCAAAGTTCAATGGGCACCGTATAGGGACTTTTCAAAATGTTTTGTCGCCTCTATTTCCCTTAATACTCGTCCTATCGCCATGAAACTAAGCGCGTTGGAATCAGCGTCCCCTTTTACATAAAGATATAACACACAGGTACTGTTTCTTGACTTTGAATTTTTCGGCAAAGTTCAATGGGGTGGTATATGGACTTTTCAAAATGTTTTGTCGCCTCTATTTCCCTTAATACTCGTCCTATCGCCATGAAACTAGGCGCGTTGGAATCAGCGTCCCCATTTACATAAAGATATACCAACACAGGTACTGTTTCTTGACATTGAATTTTTCGGCAAAGTTCAATGGGGTGGTATATGGACTTTTCAAAATGTTTTGTCGCCTCTCTTTCTCTTAATACTCGTCCTATCGCCACGAAACTAGGCGCGTTGGAATCAGCGTCCACATTTACATAATGATATACCAACAAAGGTACTGTTTCTTGACTTTGAATTTTTCGGCGAAGTTCAATGTGGTGGTATAGGGACTTTTCAAAATGTTCCGTCGCCTCTATTTCCCTTAATACTCGTCCTATCGCCATGAAACTAAGCGCGTTGGAATCAGCGTCCCCTTTTACATAAAGATATACCAACACAGGTACTGTTTCTTGACATTGAATTTTTCGGCAAAGTTCAATGGGGTGGTATATGGACTTTTCAAAATGTTTTGTCGCCTCTCTTTCTCTTAATACTCGTCCTATCGCCACGAAACTAGGCGCGTTGGAATCAGCGTCCACATTTACATAATGATATACCAACAAAGGTACTGTTTCTTGACTTTGAATTTTTCGGCGAAGTTCAATGTGGTGGTATAGGGACTTTTCAAAATGTTTCGTCGCCTCTATTTCCCTTAATACTCGTCCTATCGCCATGAAACTAAGCGCGTTGGAATCAGCATCCCCTTTTACATAAAGATATATCAACAAAGGTACTGTTTCTTGACTATGAATTTTTCGGCAAAGTTCAATGGGCACCGTATAGGGACTTTTCAAAATGTTTTGTCGCCTCTCTTTCCCTTAATACTCGTCCTATCGCCATGAAACTAAGCGCGTTGGAATCAGCGTCCCCTTTTACATAAAGATATACTAACAAAGGTACTGTTTCTTGACTTTGAATTTTTCGGCAAAGTTCAATGTGGTGATATAGGGACTTTTCAAAATGTTTTGTCGCCTCTATTTCCCTTAATACTCGTCCTATCGCCATGAAACTAAGCGCGTTGGAATCAGCATCCCCTTTTACATAAAGATATATCAACAAAGGTACTGTTTCTTGACTATGAATTTTTCGGCAAAGTTCAATTAACACCGTATAGGGACTTTTCAAAATGTTTTGTCGCCTCTCTTTCCCTTAATACTCGTCCTATTGCCATGAAACTAAGCGCGTTGGAATCAGCGTCCCCTTTTACACAAAGATAAACCAACAAAGGTACTGTTTCTTGACTTTGAATTTTTCGGCAAAGTTCAATGTGGTGGTATAGGGACTTTTCAAAATGTTTTGTCGCCTCGCTTTCCCTTAATACTCGTCCTATCGCCATGAAACTAAGCGCGTTGGAATCAGCGTCCCCTTTTACATAAAGATATACCAACAAAGGTACTGTTTCTTGACTTTGAATTTTTCGGCAAAGTTCAATGTGGTGGTATAGGGACTTTTCAAAATGTTTTGTCGCCTCTATATCCCTTAATACTCGTCCTATCGCCATGAAACTAAGCGCGTTGGAATCAGCGTCCCATTTTACATAAAGATATACCAACAAAGGCACTGTTTCTTCACTTTGAATTTTTCGGCAAAATTCAATGTGGTGGTATAGGGACTTTTCAAAATGTTTTGTCGCCTCTATTTCCCTTAATACTCGTCCGAAACTAAGCGCGTTGGAATCAGCGTCCCCTTTTACATAAAGATATAAAACACAGGTACTGTTTCTTGACTTTGAATTTTTCGGCGAAGTTCAATGTGGTGGTATAGGGACTTTTCAAAATGTTTCGTCGCCTCTATTTCCCTTAATACTCGTCCTATCGCCATGAAACTAAGCGCGTTGGAATCAGCATCCCCTTTTACATAAAGATATATCAACAAAGGTACTGTTTCTTGACTATGAATTTTTCGGCAAAGTTCAATGGGCACCGTATAGGGACTTTTCAAAATGTTTTGTCGCCTCTCTTTCCCTTAATACTCGTCCTATCGCCATGAAACTAAGCGCGTTGGAATCAGCGTCCCCTTTTACATAAAGATATACCAACAAAGGTACTGTTTCTTGACTTTGAATTTTTTGGCAAAGTTCAATGTGGTGGTATAGGGACTTTTCAAAATGTTTTGTCGCCTTTCTTTCCCTTAATACTCGTCCTATCGCCATGAAACTAAGCGCGTTGGAATCAGCGTCTCCTTTTACATAAAGATATACCAACAAAGGTACTGTTTCTTGACTATGAATTTTTCGGCAAAGTTCAATGTGGTGGTATAGGGACTTTTCAAAATGTTATGTCGCCACTATTTCCCTTAATACTCGTCCTATCGCCATGAAACTAAGCGCGTTGGAATCAGCATCCCCTTTTACATAAAGATATATCAACAAAGGTACTGTTTCTTGACTATGAATTTTTCGGCAAAGTTCAATGGGCACCGTATAGGGACTTTTCAAAATGTTTTGTCGCCTCTCTTTCCCTTAATACTCGTCCTATCGCCATGAAACTAAGCGCGTTGGAATCAGCGTCCCCTTTTACATAAAGATAAACCAACAAAGGTACTGTTTCTTGACTTTGAATTTTTCGGCAAAGTTCAATGTGGTGGTATAGGGACTTTTCAAAATATTTTGTCGCCTCGCTTTCCCTTAATACTCGTCCTATCGCCATGAAACTAAGCGCGTTGGAATCAGCGTCCCCTTTTACATAAAGATATACCAACAAAGGTACTGTTTCTTGACTTTGAATTTTTCGGCAAAGTTCAATGTGGTGGTATAGGGACTTTTCAAAATGTTTTGTCGCCTCTATATCCCTTAATACTCGTCCTATCGCCATGAAACTAAGCGCGTTGGAATCAGCGTCCCATTTTACATAAAGATATACCAACAAAGGCACTGTTTCTTGACTTTGAATTTTTCGGCAAAATTCAATGTGGTGGTATAGGGACTTTTCAAAATGTTTTGTCGCCTCTATTTCCCTTAATACTCGTCCGAAACTAAGCGCGTTGGAATCAGCGTCCCCTTTTACATAAAGATATAAAACACAGGTACTGTTTCTTGACTTTGAATTTTTCGGCGAAGTTCAATGTGGTGGTATAGGGACTTTTCAAAATGTTTCGTCGCCTCTATTTCCCTTAATACTCGTCCTATCGCTATGAAACTAAGCGCGTTGGAATCAGCATCCCCTTTTACATAAAGATATATCAACAAAGGTACTGTTTCTTGACTATGAATTTTTCGGCAAAGTTCAATGGGCACCGTATAGGGACTTTTCAAAATGTTTTGTCGCCTCTCTTTCCCTTAATACTCGTCCTATCGCCATGAAACTAAGCGCGTTGGAATCAGCGTCCTCTTTTACATAAAGATATACCAACAAAGGTACTGTTTCTTGACTTTGAATTTTTCGGCAAAGTTCAATGTGGTGGTATAGGGACTTTTCAAAATGTTTTGTCGCCTCTCTTTCCCTTAATACTCGTCCTATCGCCATGAAACTAAGCGCGTTGGAATCAGCGTCCCCTTTTACATAAAGATATACCAAAAAAAGTACTGTTTCTTGACTTTGAATTTTTCGGCAAAGTTCAATGTGGTGGTATAGGGACTTTTCAAAATGTTTTGTCGCCTCTATATCCCTTAATACTCGTCCTATCGCCATGAAACTAAGCGCGTTGGAATCAGCGTCCCATTTTACATAAAGATATACCAACAAAGGCACTGTTTCTTGACTATGAATTTTTCGGCAAAATTCAATGTGGTGGTATAGGGACTTTTCAAAATGTTTTGTCGCCTCTATTTCCCTTAATACTCGTCCTATCGCCATGAAACTAAGCGCGTTGGAATCAGCGTCCCCTTTTACATAAAGATATACCAACACAGGTACTGTTTCTTGACATTGAATTTTTCGGCAAAGTTCAATGGGGTGGTATATGGACTTTTCAAAATGTTTTGTCGCCTCTCTTTCTCTTAATACTCGTCCTATCGACACGAAACTAGGCGCGTTGGAATCAGCGTCCACATTTACATAATGATATACCAACAAAGGTACTGTTTCTTGACTTTGAATTTTTCGGCGAAGTTCAATGTGGTGGTATAGGGACTTTTCAAAATGTTTCGTCGCCTCTATTTCCCTTAATACTCGTCCTATCGCCATGAAACTAAGCGCGTTGGAATCAGCGTCCCCTTTTACATAAAGATATACCAACACAGGTACTGTTTCTTGACATTGAATTTTTCGGCAAAGTTCAATGGGGTGGTATATGGACTTTTCAAAATGTTTTGTCGCCTCTCTTTCTCTTAATACTCGTCCTATCGCCACGAAACTAGGCGCGTTGGAATCAGCGTCCACATTTACATAATGATATACCAACAAAGGTACTGTTTCTTGACTTTGAATTTTTCGGCGAAGTTCAATGTGGTGGTATAGGGACTTTTCAAAATGTTTCGTCGCCTCTATTTCCCTTAATACTCGTCCTATCGCCATGAAACTAAGCGCGTTGGAATCAGCATCCCCTTTTACATAAAGATATATCAACAAAGGTACTGTTTCTTGACTATGAATTTTTCGGCAAAGTTCAATGTGGTGGTATAGGGACTTTTCAAAATGTTTTGTCGCCTCTCTTTCCCTTAATACTCGTCCTATCGCCATGAAACTAAGCGCGTTGGAATCAGCGTCCTCTTTTACATAAAGATATACCAACAAAGGTACTGTTTCTTGACTATGAATTTTTCGGCAAAGTTCAATTAACACCGTATAGGGACTTTTCAAAATGTTTTGTCGCCTCTCTTTCCCTTAATACTCGTCCTATCGCCATGAAACTAAGCGCGTTGGAATCAGCGTCCCCTTTTACATAAAGATAAACCAACAAAGGTACTGTTTCTTGACTTTGAATTTTTCGGCAAAGTTCAATGTGGTGGTATAGGGACTTTTCAAAATATTTTGTCGCCTCGCTTTCCCTTAATACTCGTCCTATCGCCATGAAACTAAGCGCGTTGGAATCAGCGTCCCCTTTTACATAAAGATATACCAACAAAGGTACTGTTTCTTGACTTTGAATTTTTCGGCAAAGTTCAATGTGGTGGTATAGGGACTTTTCAAAATGTTTTGTCGCCTCTATATCCCTTAATACTCGTCCTATCGCCATGAAACTAAGCGCGTTGGAATCAGCGTCCCATTTTACATAAAGATATACCAACAAAGGCACTGTTTCTTGACTTTGAATTTTTCGGCAAAATTCAATGTGGTGGTATAGGGACTTTTCAAAATGTTTTGTCGCCTCTATTTCCCTTAATACTCGTCCGAAACTAAGCGCGTTGGAATCAGCGTCCCCTTTTACATAAAGATATAAAACACAGGTACTGTTTCTTGACTTTGAATTTTTCGGCGAAGTTCAATGTGGTGGTATAGGGACTTTTCAAAATGTTTCGTCGCCTCTATTTCCCTTAATACTCGTCCTATCGCCATGAAACTAAGCGCGTTGGAATCAGCATCCCCTTTTACATAAAGATATATCAACAAAGGTACTGTTTCTTGACTATGAATTTTTCGGCAAAGTTCAATGGGCACCGTATAGGGACTTTTCAAAATGTTTTGTCGCCTCTCTTTCCCTTAATACTCGTCCTATCGCCATGAAACTAAGCGCGTTGGAATCAGCGTCCTCTTTTACATAAAGATATACCAACAAAGGTACTGTTTCTTGACTTTGAATTTTTCGGCAAAGTTCAATGTGGTGGTATAGGGACTTTTCAAAATGTTTTGTCGCCTCTCTTTCCCTTAATACTCGTCCTATCGCCATGAAACTAAGCGCGTTGGAATCAGCGTCCCCTTTTACATAAAGATATACCAAAAAAAGTACTGTTTCTTGACTTTGAATTTTTCGGCAAAGTTCAATGTGGTGGTATAGGGACTTTTCAAAATGTTTTGTCGCCTCTATATCCCTTAATACTCGTCCTATCGCCATGAAACTAAGCGCGTTGGAATCAGCGTCCCATTTTACATAAAGATATACCAACAAAGGCACTGTTTCTTGACTTTGAATTTTTCGGCAAAATTCAATGTGGTGGTATAGGGACTTTTCAAAATGTTTTGTCGCCTCTATTTCCCTTAATACTCGTCCTATCGCCATGAAACTAAGCGCGTTGGAATCAGCGTCCCCTTTTACATAAAGATATACCAACACAGGTACTGTTTCTTGACATTGAATTTTTCGGCAAAGTTCAATGGGGTGGTATATGGACTTTTCAAAATGTTTTGTCGCCTCTCTTTCTCTTAATACTCGTCCTATCGCCACGAAACTAGGCGCGTTGGAATCAGCGTCCACATTTACATAATGATATACCAACAAAGGTACTGTTTCTTGACTTTGAATTTTTCGGCGAAGTTCAATGTGGTGGTATAGGGACTTTTCAAAATGTTTCGTCGCCTCTATTTCCCTTAATACTCGTCCTATCGCCATGAAACTAAGCGCGTTGGAATCAGCGTCCCCTTTTGCATAAAGATATACCAACACAGGTACTGTTTCTTGACATTGAATTTTTCGGCAAAGTTCAATGGGGTGGTATATGGACTTTTCAAAATGTTTTGTCGCCTCTCTTTCTCTTAATACTCGTCCTATCGCCACGAAACTAGGCGCGTTGGAATCAGCGTCCACATTTACATAATGATATACCAACAAAGGTACTGTTCCTTGACTTTGAATTTTTCGGCGAAGTTCAATGTGGTGGTATAGGGACTTTTCAAAATGTTTCGTCGCCTCTATTTCCCTTAATACTCGTCCTATCGCCATGAAACTAAGCGCGTTGGAATCAGCATCCCCTTTTACATAAAGATATATCAACAAAGGTACTGTTTCTTGACTATGAATTTTTCGGCAAAGTTCAATGGGCACCGTATAGGGACTTTTCAAAATGTTTTGTCGCCTCTCTTTCCCTTAATACTCGTCCTATCGCCATGAAACTAAGCGCGTTGGAATCAGCGTCCCCTTTTACATAAAGATATACTAACAAAGGTACTGTTTCTTGACTTTGAATTATTCGGCAAAGTTCAATGTGGTGATATAGGGACTTTTCAAAATGTTTTGTCGCCTCTATTTCCCTTAATACTCGTCCTATCGCCGTGAAGCTAAGCGCGTTGGAATCAGCGTCCCCTTTTACATAAAGATATACCAACAAAGGTACTGTTTCTTGACTTTGAATTTTTCGGCAAAGTTCAATGTGGTGGTATATGGACTTTTCAAAATGTTTTGTCGCCTCTATTTCCCTTAATACTCGTCCTATCGCCATGAAACTAGGCGCGTTGGAATCAGCGTCACCTTTTACATAAAGATATACCAACAAAGGTACTGTTTCTTGACTTTGAATTTTTTGGCAAAGTTCAATGTGGTGGTATAGGGACTTTTCAAAATGTTTTGTCACCTTTCTTTCCCTTAATACTCGTCCTATCGCCATGAAACTAAGCGCGTTGGAATCAGCGTCTCCTTTTACATAAAGATATACCAACAAAGGTACTGTTTCTTGACTATGAATTTTTCGGCAAAGTTCAATGTGGTGGTATAGGGACTTTTCAAAATGTTATGTCGCCACTATTTCCCTTAATACTCGTCCTATCGCCATGAAACTAAGCGCGTTGGAATCAGCGTCCCCTTTTACATAAAGATATACCAACAAAGGTACTGTTTCTTGACTTTGAATTTTTCGGCAAAGTTCAATGTGGTGGTATAGGGACTTTTCAAAATGTTTTGTCGCCTCTATATCCCTTAATACTCGTCCTATCGCCATGAAACTAAGCGCGTTGGAATCAGCGTCCCATTTTACATAAAGATATACCAACAAAGGCACTGTTTCTTGACTTTGAATTTTTCGGCAAAATTCAATGTGGTGGTATAGGGACTTTTCAAAATGTTTTGTCGCCTCTATTTCCCTTAATACTCGTCCGAAACTAAGCGCGTTGGAATCAGCGTCCCCTTTTACATAAAGATATAAAACACAGGTACTGTTTCTTGACTTTGAATTTTTCGGCGAAGTTCAATGTGGTGGTATAGGGACTTTTCAAAATGTTTCGTCGCCTCTATTTCCCTTAATACTCGTCCTATCGCTATGAAACTAAGCGCGTTGGAATCAGCATCCCCTTTTACATAAAGATATATCAACAAAGGTACTGTTTCTTGACTATGAATTTTTCGGCAAAGTTCAATGGGCACCGTATAGGGACTTTTCAAAATGTTTTGTCGCCTCTCTTTCCCTTAATACTCGTCCTATCGCCATGAAACTAAGCGCGTTGGAATCAGCGTCCTCTTTTACATAAAGATATACCAACAAAGGTACTGTTTCTTGACTTTGAATTTTTCGGCAAAGTTCAATGTGGTGGTATAGGGACTTTTCAAAATGTTTTGTCGCCTCTCTTTCCCTTAATACTCGTCCTATCGCCATGAAACTAAGCGCGTTGGAATCAGCGTCCCCTTTTACATAAAGATATACCAAAAAAAGTACTGTTTCTTGACTTTGAATTTTTCGGCAAAGTTCAATGTGGTGGTATAGGGACTTTTCAAAATGTTTTGTCGCCTCTATATCCCTTAATACTCGTCCTATCGCCATGAAACTAAGCGCGTTGGAATCAGCGTCCCATTTTACATAAAGATATACCAACAAAGGCACTGTTTCTTGACTATGAATTTTTCGGCAAAATTCAATGTGGTGGTATAGGGACTTTTCAAAATGTTTTGTCGCCTCTATTTCCCTTAATACTCGTCCTATCGCCATGAAACTAAGCGCGTTGGAATCAGCGTCCCCTTTTACATAAAGATATACCAACACAGGTACTGTTTCTTGACATTGAATTTTTCGGCAAAGTTCAATGGGGTGGTATATGGACTTTTCAAAATGTTTTGTCGCCTCTCTTTCTCTTAATACTCGTCCTATCGACACGAAACTAGGCGCGTTGGAATCAGCGTCCACATTTACATAATGATATACCAACAAAGGTACTGTTTCTTGACTTTGAATTTTTCGGCGAAGTTCAATGTGGTGGTATAGGGACTTTTCAAAATGTTTCGTCGCCTCTATTTCCCTTAATACTCGTCCTATCGCCATGAAACTAAGCGCGTTGGAATCAGCGTCCCCTTTTACATAAAGATATACCAACACAGGTACTGTTTCTTGACATTGAATTTTTCGGCAAAGTTCAATGGGGTGGTATATGGACTTTTCAAAATGTTTTGTCGCCTCTCTTTCTCTTAATACTCGTCCTATCGCCACGAAACTAGGCGCGTTGGAATCAGCGTCCACATTTACATAATGATATACCAACAAAGGTACTGTTTCTTGACTTTGAATTTTTCGGCGAAGTTCAATGTGGTGGTATAGGGACTTTTCAAAATGTTTCGTCGCCTCTATTTCCCTTAATACTCGTCCTATCGCCATGAAACTAAGCGCGTTGGAATCAGCATCCCCTTTTACATAAAGATATATCAACAAAGGTACTGTTTCTTGACTATGAATTTTTCGGCAAAGTTCAATGTGGTGGTATAGGGACTTTTCAAAATGTTTTGTCGCCTCTCTTTCCCTTAATACTCGTCCTATCGCCATGAAACTAAGCGCGTTGGAATCAGCGTCCTCTTTTACATAAAGATATACCAACAAAGGTACTGTTTCTTGACTATGAATTTTTCGGCAAAGTTCAATTAACACCGTATAGGGACTTTTCAAAATGTTTTGTCGCCTCTCTTTCCCTTAATACTCGTCCTATCGCCATGAAACTAAGCGCGTTGGAATCAGCGTCCCCTTTTACATAAAGATAAACCAACAAAGGTACTGTTTCTTGACTTTGAATTTTTCGGCAAAGTTCAATGTGGTGGTATAGGGACTTTTCAAAATATTTTGTCGCCTCGCTTTCCCTTAATACTCGTCCTATCGCCATGAAACTAAGCGCGTTGGAATCAGCGTCCCCTTTTACATAAAGATATACCAACAAAGGTACTGTTTCTTGACTTTGAATTTTTCGGCAAAGTTCAATGTGGTGGTATAGGGACTTTTCAAAATGTTTTGTCGCCTCTATATCCCTTAATACTCGTCCTATCGCCATGAAACTAAGCGCGTTGGAATCAGCGTCCCATTTTACATAAAGATATACCAACAAAGGCACTGTTTCTTGACTTTGAATTTTTCGGCAAAATTCAATGTGGTGGTATAGGGACTTTTCAAAATGTTTTGTCGCCTCTATTTCCCTTAATACTCGTCCGAAACTAAGCGCGTTGGAATCAGCGTCCCCTTTTACATAAAGATATAAAACACAGGTACTGTTTCTTGACTTTGAATTTTTCGGCGAAGTTCAATGTGGTGGTATAGGGACTTTTCAAAATGTTTCGTCGCCTCTATTTCCCTTAATACTCGTCCTATCGCCATGAAACTAAGCGCGTTGGAATCAGCATCCCCTTTTACATAAAGATATATCAACAAAGGTACTGTTTCTTGACTATGAATTTTTCGGCAAAGTTCAATGGGCACCGTATAGGGACTTTTCAAAATGTTTTGTCGCCTCTCTTTCCCTTAATACTCGTCCTATCGCCATGAAACTAAGCGCGTTGGAATCAGCGTCCTCTTTTACATAAAGATATACCAACAAAGGTACTGTTTCTTGACTTTGAATTTTTCGGCAAAGTTCAATGTGGTGGTATAGGGACTTTTCAAAATGTTTTGTCGCCTCTCTTTCCCTTAATACTCGTCCTATCGCCATGAAACTAAGCGCGTTGGAATCAGCGTCCCCTTTTACATAAAGATATACCAAAAAAAGTACTGTTTCTTGACTTTGAATTTTTCGGCAAAGTTCAATGTGGTGGTATAGGGACTTTTCAAAATGTTTTGTCGCCTCTATATCCCTTAATACTCGTCCTATCGCCATGAAACTAAGCGCGTTGGAATCAGCGTCCCATTTTACATAAAGATATACCAACAAAGGCACTGTTTCTTGACTTTGAATTTTTCGGCAAAATTCAATGTGGTGGTATAGGGACTTTTCAAAATGTTTTGTCGCCTCTATTTCCCTTAATACTCGTCCTATCGCCATGAAACTAAGCGCGTTGGAATCAGCGTCCCCTTTTACATAAAGATATACCAACACAGGTACTGTTTCTTGACATTGAATTTTTCGGCAAAGTTCAATGGGGTGGTATATGGACTTTTCAAAATGTTTTGTCGCCTCTCTTTCTCTTAATACTCGTCCTATCGCCACGAAACTAGGCGCGTTGGAATCAGCGTCCACATTTACATAATGATATACCAACAAAGGTACTGTTTCTTGACTTTGAATTTTTCGGCGAAGTTCAATGTGGTGGTATAGGGACTTTTCAAAATGTTTCGTCGCCTCTATTTCCCTTAATACTCGTCCTATCGCCATGAAACTAAGCGCGTTGGAATCAGCGTCCCCTTTCACATAAAGATATACCAACACAGGTACTGTTTCTTGACATTGAATTTTTCGGCAAAGTTCAATGGGGTGGTATATGGACTTTTCAAAATGTTTTGTCGCCTCTCTTTCTCTTAATACTCGTCCTATCGCCACGAAACTAGGCGCGTTGGAATCAGCGTCCACATTTACATAATGATATACCAACAAAGGTACTGTTCCTTGACTTTGAATTTTTCGGCGAAGTTCAATGTGGTGGTATAGGGACTTTTCAAAATGTTTCGTCGCCTCTATTTCCCTTAATACTCGTCCTATCGCCATGAAACTAAGCGCGTTGGAATCAGCATCCCCTTTTACATAAAGATATATCAACAAAGGTACTGTTTCTTGACTATGAATTTTTCGGCAAAGTTCAATGGGCACCGTATAGGGACTTTTCAAAATGTTTTGTCGCCTCTCTTTCCCTTAATACTCGTCCTATCGCCATGAAACTAAGCGCGTTGGAATCAGCGTCCCCTTTTACATAAAGATATACTAACAAAGGTACTGTTTCTTGACTTTGAATTATTCGGCAAAGTTCAATGTGGTGATATAGGGACTTTTCAAAATGTTTTGTCGCCTCTATTTCCCTTAATACTCGTCCTATCGCCGTGAAGCTAAGCGCGTTGGAATCAGCGTCCCCTTTTACATAAAGATATACCAACAAAGGTACTGTTTCTTGACTTTGAATTTTTCGGCAAAGTTCAATGTGGTGGTATATGGACTTTTCAAAATGTTTTGTCGCCTCTATTTCCCTTAATACTCGTCCTATCGCCATGAAACTAGGCGCGTTGGAATCAGCGTCACCTTTTACATAAAGATATACCAACAAAGGTACTGTTTCTTGACTTTGAATTTTTTGGCAAAGTTCAATGTGGTGGTATAGGGACTTTTCAAAATGTTTTGTCACCTTTCTTTCCCTTAATACTCGTCCTATCGCCATGAAACTAAGCGCGTTGGAATCAGCGTCTCCTTTTACATAAAGATATACCAACAAAGGTACTGTTTCTTGACTATGAATTTTTCGGCAAAGTTCAATGTGGTGGTATAGGGACTTTTCAAAATGTTATGTCGCCACTATTTCCCTTAATACTCGTCCTATCGCCATGAAACATAAGCGCGTTGGAATCAGCGTCCCCTTTTACATACAGATATACCAACAAAGGTACTATTTCTTGACTATGAATTTTTCGGCAAAGTTCAATGTGGTGGTATAGGGACTTTTCAAAATGTTTTGTCGCCTCTCTTTCCCTTAATACTCGTCCTATCGCCACGAAACTAAGCGCGTTGGAATCAGCGTCCCCTTTTACATACAGATATACCAACAAAGGTACTGTTTCTTGACTATGAATTTTTCGGCAAAGTTCAATGTGGTGGTATAGGGACTTTTCAAAATGTTTTGTCGCCTCTATTTCCCTTAATACTCGTCCTATCGCCATCAAACTAAGCGCGTTGGAATCAGCGTCCCCTTTTACATAAAGATATACCAACAAAGGTACTGTTTCTTGACTTTGAATTTTTTGGCAAAGTTCAATGTGGTGGTATAGGGACTTTTCAAAATGTTTTGTCGCCTTTCTTTCCCTTAATACTCGTCCTATCGCCATGAAACTAAGCGCGTTGGAATCAGCGTCTCCTTTTACATAAAGATATACCAACAAAGGTACTGTTTCTTGACTATGAATTTTTCGGCAAAGTTCAATGTGGTGGTATAGGGACTTTTCAAAATGTTATGTCGCCACTATTTCCCTTAATACTCGTCCTATCGCCATGAAACATAAGCGCGTTGGAATCAGCGTCCCCTTTTACATACAGATATACCAACAAAGGTACTATTTCTTGACTATGAATTTTTCGGCAAAGTTCAATGTGGTGGTATAGGGACTTTTCAAAATGTTTTGTCGCCTCTCTTTCCCTTAATACTCGTCCTATCGCCACGAAACTAAGCGCGTTGGAATCAGCGTCCCCTTTTACATACAGATATACCAACAAAGGTACTGTTTCTTGACTATGAATTTTTCGGCAAAGTTCAATGTGGTGGTATAGGGACTTTTCAAAATATTTTGTCGCCTCTATTTCCCTTAATACTCGTCCTATCGCCATCAAACTAAGCGCGTTGGAATCAGCGTCCCCTTTTACATAAAGATATACCAACAAAGGTACTGTTTCTTGACTTTGAATTTTTCGGCAAAGTTCAATGTGGTGGTATAGGGACTTTTCAAAATGTTTTGTCGCCTCTATATCCCTTAATACTCGTCCTATCGCCATGAAACTAAGCGCGTTGGAATCAGCGTCCCCTTTTACATAAAGATATACCAATAAAGGTACTGTTTCTTGACTTTAAATTTTTCGGCAAAGTTCAATGTGGTGGTATAGGGACTTTTCAAAATGTTTTGTCGCCTCTCTTTCCCTTAATACTCGTCCTATCGCCATGAAACTAAGCGCGTTGGAATCAGCGTCCCATTTTACATAAAGATATACCAACAAAGGCACTGTTTCTTGACTTTGAATTTTTCGGCAAAATTCAATGTGGTGGTATAGGGACTTTTCAAAATGTTTTGTCGCGTCTCTTTCCCTTAATACTCGTCCTATCGCCACGAAACTAAGCGCGTTGGAATCAGCGTCCCCTTTTACATAAAGATATACCATCAAAGGTACGGTTTCTTGACTTTGAATTTTTCGGCAAAGTTCAATGGGCACCGTATAGGGACTTTTCAAAATGTTTTGTCGCCTCTATTTCCCTTAATACTCGTCCTATCGCCATGAAACTAAGCGCGTTGGAATCAGCGTCCCCTTTTACATAAAGATATAAAACACAGGTACTGTTTCTTGACTTTGAATTTTTCGGCAAAGTTCAATGGGGTGGTATATGGACTTTTCAAAATGTTTTGTCGCCTCTGTTTCCCTTAATACTCGTCCTATCGCCATGAAACTAGGCGCGTTGGAATCAGCGTCCCCATTTACATAATGATATACCAACAAAGGTACTGTTTCTTGACTTTGAATTTTTCGGCGAAGTTCAATGTGGTGGTATAGGGACTTTTCAAAATGTTTTGTCGCCTCTCTTTCCCTTAATACTCGTCCTATCGCCACGAAACTAAGCGCGTTGGAATCAGCGTCCCCTTTTACATAAAGATATACCAACAAAGGTACTGTTTCTTGACTTTGAATTTTTCGGCAAAGTTCAATGGGCACCGTATAGGGACTTTTCAAAATGTTTTGTCGCCTCTATTTCCCTTAATACTCGTCCTATCGCCATGAAACTAAGCGCGTTGGAATCAGCGTCCCCTTTTACATAAAGATATAAAACACAGGTACTGTTTCTTGACTTTGAATTTTTCGGCAAAGTTCAATGGGGTGGTATATGGACTTTTCAAAATGTTTTGTCGCCTCTATTTCCCTTAATACTCGTCCTATCGCCATGAAACTAGGCGCGTTGGAATCAGCGTCCCCATTTACATAATGATATACCAACAAAGGTACTGTTTCTTGACTTTGAATTTTTCGGCGAAGTTCAATGGGCACCGTATAGGGACTTTTCAAAATGTTTTGTCGCCTCTCTTTCCCTTAATACTCGTCCTATCGCCATGAAACTAAGCGCGTTGGAATCAGCGTCCCCTTTTACATAAAGATATACCAATAAAGGTACTGTTTCTTGACTTTAAATTTTTCGGCAAAGTTCAATGTGGTGGTATAGGGACTTTTCAAAATGTTTTGTCGCCTCTCTTTCCCTTAATACTCGTCCTATCGCCATGAAACTAAGCGCGTTGGAATCAGCGTCCCATTTTACATAAAGATATACCAACAAAGGCACTGTTTCTTGACTTTGAATTTTTCGGCAAAATTCAATGTGGTGGTATAGGGACTTTTCAAAATGTTTTGTCGCGTCTCTTTCCCTTAATACTCGTCCTATCGCCACGAAACTAAGCGCGTTGGAATCAGCGTCCCCTTTTACATAAAGATATACCAACAAAGGTACGGTTTCTTGACTTTGAATTTTTCGGCAAAGTTCAATGGGCACCGTATAGGGACTTTTCAAAATGTTTTGTCGCCTCTATTTCCCTTAATACTCGTCCTATCGCCATGAAACTAAGCGCGTTGGAATCAGCGTCCCCTTTTACATAAAGATATAAAACACAGGTACTGTTTCTTGACTTTGAATTTTTCGGCAAAGTTCAATGGGGTGGTATATGGACTTTTCAAAATGTTTTGTCGCCTCTGTTTCCCTTAATACTCGTCCTATCGCCATGAAACTAGGCGCGTTGGAATCAGCGTCCCCATTTACATAATGATATACCAACAAAGGTACTGTTTCTTGACTTTGAATTTTTCGGCGAAGTTCAATGTGGTGGTATAGGGACTTTTCAAAATGTTTTGTCGCCTCTCTTTCCCTTAATACTCGTCCTATCGCCACGAAACTAAGCGCGTTGGAATCAGCGTCCCCTTTTACATAAAGATATACCAACAAAGGTACTGTTTCTTGACTTTGAATTTTTCGGCAAAGTTCAATGGGCACCGTATAGGGACTTTTCAAAATGTTTTGTCGCCTCTATTTCCCTTAATACTCGTCCTATCGCCATGAAACTAGGCGCGTTGGAATCAGCGTCCCCATTTACATAATGATATACCAACAAAGGTACTGTTTCTTGACTTTGAATTTTTCGGCGAAGTTCAATGGGCACCGTATAGGGACTTTTCAAAATGTTTTGTCGCCTCTCTTTCCCTTAATACTCGTCCTATCGCCACGAAACTAAGCGCGTTGGAATCAGCGTCCCCTTTTACATAAAGATATACCAACAAAGGTACTGTTTCTTGACTTTGAATTTTTCGGCAAAGTTCAATGGGCACCATATAGGGACTTTTCAAAATGTTTTGTCGCCTCTATTTCCCTTAATACTCGTCCTATCGCCATGAAACTAAGCGCGTTGGAATCAGCGTCCCCTTTTACATAAAGATATAAAACACAGGTACTGTTTCTTGACTTTGAATTTTTCGGCAAAGTTCAATGTGGTGGTATATGGACTTTTCAAAATGTTTTGTCGCCTCTATTTCCCTTAATACTCGTCCTATCGCCATGAAACTAGGCGCGTTGGAATCAGCGTCACCTTTTACATAAAGATATACCAACAAAGGTACTGTTTCTTGACTTTGAATTTTTTGGCAAAGTTCAATGTGGTGGTATAGGGACTTTTCAAAATGTTTTGTCGCCTTTCTTTCCCTTAATACTCGTCCTATCGCCATGAAACTAAGCGCGTTGGAATCAGCGTCTCCTTTTACATAAAGATATACCAACAAAGGTACTGTTTCTTGACTATGAATTTTTCGGCAAAGTTCAATGTGGTGGTATAGGGACTTTTCAAAATGTTATGTCGCCACTATTTCCCTTAATACTCGTCCTATCGCCATGAAACATAAGCGCGTTGGAATCAGCGTCCCCTTTTACATACAGATATACCAACAAAGGTACTATTTCTTGACTATGAATTTTTCGGCAAAGTTCAATGTGGTGGTATAGGGACTTTTCAAAATGTTTTGTCGCCTCTCTTTCCCTTAATACTCGTCCTATCGCCACGAAACTAAGCGCGTTGGAATCAGCGTCCCCTTTTACATACAGATATACCAACAAAGGTACTGTTTCTTGACTATGAATTTTTCGGCAAAGTTCAATGTGGTGGTATAGGGACTTTTCAAAATGTTTTGTCGCCTCTATTTCCCTTAATACTCGTCCTATCGCCATCAAACTAAGCGCGTTGGAATCAGCGTCCCCTTTTACATAAAGATATACCAACAAAGGTACTGTTTCTTGACTTTGAATTTTTTGGCAAAGTTCAATGTGGTGGTATAGGGACTTTTCAAAATGTTTTGTCGCCTTTCTTTCCCTTAATACTCGTCCTATCGCCATGAAACTAAGCGCGTTGGAATCAGCGTCTCCTTTTACATAAAGATATACCAACAAAGGTACTGTTTCTTGACTATGAATTTTTCGGCAAAGTTCAATGTGGTGGTATAGGGACTTTTCAAAATGTTATGTCGCCACTATTTCCCTTAATACTCGTCCTATCGCCATGAAACATAAGCGCGTTGGAATCAGCGTCCCCTTTTACATACAGATATACCAACAAAGGTACTATTTCTTGACTATGAATTTTTCGGCAAAGTTCAATGTGGTGGTATAGGGACTTTTCAAAATGTTTTGTCGCCTCTCTTTCCCTTAATACTCGTCCTATCGCCACGAAACTAAGCGCGTTGGAATCAGCGTCCCCTTTTACATACAGATATACCAACAAAGGTACTGTTTCTTGACTATGAATTTTTCGGCAAAGTTCAATGTGGTGGTATAGGGACTTTTCAAAATATTTTGTCGCCTCTATTTCCCTTAATACTCGTCCTATCGCCATCAAACTAAGCGCGTTGGAATCAGCGTCCCCTTTTACATAAAGATATACCAACAAAGGTACTGTTTCTTGACTTTGAATTTTTCGGCAAAGTTCAATGTGGTGGTATAGGGACTTTTCAAAATGTTTTGTCGCCTCTATATCCCTTAATACTCGTCCTATCGCCATGAAACTAAGCGCGTTGGAATCAGCGTCCCCTTTTACATAAAGATATACCAATAAAGGTACTGTTTCTTGACTTTAAATTTTTCGGCAAAGTTCAATGTGGTGGTATAGGGACTTTTCAAAATGTTTTGTCGCCTCTCTTTCCCTTAATACTCGTCCTATCGCCATGAAACTAAGCGCGTTGGAATCAGCGTCCCATTTTACATAAAGATATACCAACAAAGGCACTGTTTCTTGACTTTGAATTTTTCGGCAAAATTCAATGTGGTGGTATAGGGACTTTTCAAAATGTTTTGTCGCGTCTCTTTCCCTTAATACTCGTCCTATCGCCACGAAACTAAGCGCGTTGGAATCAGCGTCCCCTTTTACATAAAGATATACCAACAAAGGTACGGTTTCTTGACTTTGAATTTTTCGGCAAAGTTCAATGGGCACCGTATAGGGACTTTTCAAAATGTTTTGTCGCCTCTATTTCCCTTAATACTCGTCCTATCGCCATGAAACTAAGCGCGTTGGAATCAGCGTCCCCTTTTACATAAAGATATAAAACACAGGTACTGTTTCTTGACTTTGAATTTTTCGGCAAAGTTCAATGGGGTGGTATATGGACTTTTCAAAATGTTTTGTCGCCTCTGTTTCCCTTAATACTCGTCCTATCGCCATGAAACTATGCGCGTTGGAATCAGCGTCCCCATTTACATAATGATATACCAACAAAGGTACTGTTTCTTGACTTTGAATTTTTCGGCGAAGTTCAATGTGGTGGTATAGGGACTTTTCAAAATGTTTTGTCGCCTCTCTTTCCCTTAATACTCGTCCTATCGCCACGAAACTAAGCGCGTTGGAATCAGCGTCCCCTTTTACATAAAGATATACCAACAAAGGTACTGTTTCTTGACTTTGAATTTTTCGGCAAAGTTCAATGGGCACCGTATAGGGACTTTTCAAAATGTTTTGTCGCCTCTATTTCCCTTAATACTCGTCCTATCGCCATGAAACTAAGCGCGTTGGAATCAGCGTCCCCTTTTACATAAAGATATAAAACACAGGTACTGTTTCTTGACTTTGAATTTTTCGGCAAAGTTCAATGGGGTGGTATATGGACTTTTCAAAATGTTTTGTCGCCTCTATTTCCCTTAATACTCGTCCTATCGCCATGAAACTAGGCGCGTTGGAATCAGCGTCCCCATTTACATAATGATATACCAACAAAGGTACTGTTTCTTGACTTTGAATTTTTCGGCGAAGTTCAATGGGCACCGTATAGGGACTTTTCAAAATGTTTTGTCGCCTCTCTTTCCCTTAATACTCGTCCTATCGCCACGAAACTAAGCGCGTTGGAATCAGCGTCCCCTTTTACATAAAGATATACCAACAAAGGTACTGTTTCTTGACTTTGAATTTTTCGGCAAAGTTCAATGGGCACCATATAGGGACTTTTCAAAATGTTTTGTCGCCTCTATTTCCCTTAGTACTCGTCCTATCGCCATGAAACTAAGCGCGTTGGAATCAGCGTCCCCTTTTACATAAAGATATAAAACACAGGTACTGTTTCTTGACTTTGAATTTTTCGGCAAAGTTCAATGGGGTGGTATAGGGACTTTTCAAAATGTTTCGTCGCCTCTATTTCCCTTAATACTCGTCCTATCGCCATGAAACTAAGCGCGTTGGAATCAGCATCCCCTTTTACATAAAGATATATCAACAAAGGTACTGTTTCTTGACTATGAATTTTTCGGCAAAGTTCAATGGGCACCGTATAGGGACTTTTCAAAATGTTTTGTCGCCTCTCTTTCCCTTAATACTCGTCCTATCCCCATGAAACTAAGCGCGTTGGAATCAGCGTCCCCTTTTACATAAAGATATACCAACAAAGGTACTGTTTCTTGACTTTGAATTTTTCGGCAAAGTTCAATGGGGTGGTATATGGACTTTTCAAAATGTTTCGTCGCCTCTATTTCCCTTAATACTCGTCCTATCGCCATGAAACTAAGCGCGTTGGAATCAGCGTCCCCTTTTACATAAAGATATACCAACACAGGTACTGTTTCTTGACATTGAATTTTTCGGCAAAGTTCAATGTGGTGGTATATGGACTTTTCAAAATGTTTTGTCGCCTCTATTTCCCTTAATACTCGTCCTATCGCCATGAAACTAAGCGCTTTGGAATCAGCGTCCCCTTTTACATAAAGATATACCAACACAGGTACTGTTTCTTGACATTGAATTTTTCGGCAAAGTTCAATGGGGTGGTATATGGACTTTTCAAAATGTTTTGTCTCCTCTGTTTCCCCTAATACTCGTCCTATCGCCATGAAACTAGGCGCGTTGGAATCAGCGTCCCCATTTACATAAGGATATACCAACAAAGGTACTGTTTCTTGACTTTGAATTTTTCGGCGAAGTTCAATGTGGTGGTATAGGGACTTTTCAAAATGTTTTGTCGCCTCTCTTTCCCTTAATACTCGTCCTATCGCCACGAAACTAAGCGCGTTGGAATCAGCGTCCCCTTTTACATAAAGATATACCAACAAAGGTACTGTTTCTTGACTTTGAATTTTTCGGCAAAGTTCAATGGGCACCGTATAGGGACTTTTCAAAATGTTTTGTCGCCTCTATTTCCCTTAATACTCGTCCTATCGCCATGAAACTAAGCGCGTTGGAATCAGCGTCCCCTTTTACATAAAGATATAACACACAGGTACTGTTTCTTGACTTTGAATTTTTCGGCAAAGTTCAATGGGGTGGTATATGGACTTTTCAAAATGTTTTGTCGCCTCTATTTCCCTTAATACTCGTCCTATCGCCATGAAACTAGGCGCGTTGGAATCAGCGTCCCCATTTACATAATGATATACCAACAAAGGTACTGTTTCTTGACTTTGAATTTTTCGGCGAAGTTCAATGGGCACCGTATAGGGACTTTTCAAAATGTTTTGTCGCCTCTCTTTCCCTTAATACTCGTCCTATCGCCACGAAACTAAGCGCGTTGGAATCAGCGTCCCCTTTTACATAAAGATATACCAACAAAGGTACTGTTTCTTGACTTTGAATTTTTTGGCAAAGTTCAATGGGCACCGTATAGGGACTTTTCAAAATGTTTTGTCGCCTCTATTTCCCTTAATACTCGTCCTATCGCCATGAAACTAAGCGCGTTGGAATCAGCGTCCCCTTTTACATAAAGATATAAAACAGAGGTATTGTTTCTTGACTTTGAATTTTTCGGCAAAGTTCAATGGGGTGGTATAGGGACTTTTCAAAATGTTTCGTCGCCTCTATTTCCCTTAATACTCGTCCTATCGCCATGAAACTAAGCGCGTTGGAATCAGCATCCCCTTTTACATAAAGATATACCAACAAAGGTACTGTTTCCTGACTTTGAATTTTTCGGCGAAGTTCAATGTGGTGGTATAGGGACTTTTCAAAATGTTTCGTCGCCTCTATTTCCCTTAATACTCGTCCTATCGCCATGAAACTAAGCGCGTTGGAATCAGCATTCCCTTTTACATAAAGATATATAAACAAAGGTACTGTTTCTTGACTATGAATTTTTCGGCAAAGTTCAATGTGCACCGTATAGGGACTTTTCAAAATGTTTGGTCGCCTCTATTTCCCTTAATACTCGTCCTATCGCCATGAAACTAAGCGCGTTGGAATCAGCGTCCCCTTTTACATAAAGATATAACACACAGGTACTGTTTCTTGACTTTGAATTTTTCGGCAAAGTTCAATGGGGTGGTATATGGACTTTTCAAAATGTTTTGTCGCCTCTATTTCCCTTAATACTCGTCCTATCGCCATGAAACTAGGCGCGTTGGAATCAGCGTCCCCATTTACATAATGATATACCAACAAAGGTACTGTTTCTTGACTTTGAATTTTTCGGCGAAGTTCAATGGGCACCGTATAGGGACTTTTCAAAATGTTTTGTCGCCTCTCTTTCCCTTAATACTCGTCCTATCGCCACGAAACTAAGCGCGTTGGAATCAGCGTCCCCTTTTACATAAAGATATAAAACACAGGTACTGTTTCTTGACTTTGAATTTTTCGGCAAAGTTCAATGGGGTGGTATAGGGACTTTTCAAAATGTTTCGTCGCCTCTATTTCCCTTAATACTCGTCCTATCGCCATGAAACTAAGCGCGTTGGAATCAGCATCCCCTTTTACATAAAGATATACCAACAAAGGTACTGTTTCCTGACTTTGAATTTTTCGGCGAAGTTCAATGTGGTGGTATAGGGACTTTTCAAAATGTTTCGTCGCCTCTATTTCCCTTAATACTCGTCCTATCGCCATGAAACTAGGCGCGTTGGAATCAGCGTCCCCATTTACATAATGATATACCAACAAAGGTACTGCTTCTTGACTTTGAATTTTTCGGCGAAGTTCAATGGGCACCGTATAGGGACTTTTCAAAATGTTTTGTCGCCTCTCTTTCCCTTAATACTCGTCCTATCGCCACGAAACTAAGCGCGTTGGAATCAGCGTCCCCTTTTACATAAAGATATACCAACAAAGGTACTGTTTCTTGACTTTGAATTTTTCGGCAAAGTTCAATGGGCACCGTATAGGGACTTTTCAAAATGTTTTGTCGCCTCTATTTCCCTTAATACTCGTCCTATCGCCATGAAACTAAGCGCGTTGGAATCAGCGTCCCCTTTTACATAAAGATATAAAACACAGGTACTGTTTCTTGACTTTGAATTTTTCGGCAAAGTTCAATGGGGTGGTATAGGGACTTTTCAAAATGTTTCGTCGCCTCTATTTCCCTTAATACTCGTCCTATCGCCATGAAACTAAGCGCGTTGGAATCAGCATCCCCTTTTACATAAAGATATACCAACAAAGGTACTGTTTCCTGACTTTGAATTTTTCGGCGAAGTTCAATGTGGTGGTATAGGGACTTTTCAAAATGTTTCGTCGCCTCTATTTCCCTTAATACTCGTCCTATCGCCATGAAACTAAGCGCGTTGGAATCAGCATTCCCTTTTACATAAAGATATATAAACAAAGGTACTGTTTCTTGACTATGAATTTTTCGGCAAAGTTCAATGTGCACCGTATAGGGACTTCTCAAAATGTTTTGTCGCCTCTATTTCCCTTAATACTCGTCCTATCGCCATGAAACTAAGCGCGTTGGAATCAGCGTCCCCTTTTACATAAAGATATACCAACAAAGGTACTGTTTCTTGACTTTGAATTTTTCGGCAAAGTTCAATGTGGTGGTATAGGGACTTTTCAAAATGTTTTGTCGCCTCTCTTTCCCTTAATACTCGTCCTATCGCCATGAAACTGAGCGCGTTGGAATCAGCGTCTCCTTTTACATAAAGATATACCAACAAAGGTACTGTTTCTTGACTATGAATTTTTCGGCAAAGCTCAATGTGGTGGTATAGGGACTTTTCAAAATGTTTTGTCGCCTCTATATCCCTTAATACTCGTCCTATCGCCATGAAACTAAGCGCGTTGGAATCAGCGTCCCCTTTTACATAATGATATACCAACAAAGGTACTGTTTCTTGACTTTGAATTTTTCGGCAAAGTTCAATGTGGTGGTATAGGGACTTTTCAAAATGTTTTGTCGCCTCTATATCCCTTAATACTCGTCCTATCGCCATGAAACTAAGCGCGTTGGAATCAGCGTCTCCTTTTACATAAAGATATACCAACAAAGGTTCTGTTTCTTGACTATGAATTTTTCGGCAAAGTTCAATGTGGTGGTATAGGGACTTTTCAAAATGTTTTGTCGCCTCTCTTTCCCTTAATACTCGTCCTATCTCCACGAAACTAAGCGCGTTGGAATCAGCGTCCCCTTTTACATACAGATATACCAACAAAGGTAGTGTTTCTTGACTACGAATTTTTCGGCAAAGTTCAATGTGGTGGTATAGGGACTTTTCAAAATGTTTTGTCGCCTCTATTTCCCTTAATACTCGTCCTATCGCCATGAAACTAAGCGCGTTGGAATCAGCGTCTCCTTTTACATAAAGATATACCAACAAAGGTACTGTTTCTTGACTATGAATTTTTCGGCAAAGTTCAATGTGGTAGTATAGGGACTTTTCAAAATGTTTTGTCGCCTCTCTTTCCCTTAATACTCGTCCTATCGCCATGAAACTAAACGCGTTGGAATCAGCGTCCCCTTTTACATAAAGATATACCAACAAAGGTACTGTTTCTTGACTTTGAATTTTTCAGCAAAGTTCAATGTGGTGGTTTAGGGACTTTTCAAAATGTTTTGTCGCCTCTCTTTCCCTTAATACTCGTGCTATCGCCATAAAACTAAGCGCTTTAGAATCAGCGTCCCATTTTACATAAAGATATACCAACAAAGGTACTGTCTCTTGACTTTGAATTTTTCGGCAAAGTTCAATGTGGTGGTATATGGACTTTTCAAAATGTTTTGTCGCCTCTATTTCCCTTAATACTCGTCCTATCGCCATGAAACCAAGCGCGTTGGAATCAGCGTCCCCTTTTACATAAAGATATACCAACAAAGGTACTGTTTCTTGACTTTGAATATTTCGGCAAAGTTCAATGTGGTGATATAGGGACTTTTCAAAATGTTTCGTCGCCTCTATTTCCCTTAATACTCGTCCTATCGCCACGAAACTAAGAGCGTTGGAATCAGCGTCCCCTTTTACATAAAGATACCAACAAAGGTACTGTTTCTTGACTTTGAATTTTTCGGCAAAGTTCAATGTGGTGGTATAGGGACTTTTCAAAATGTTTCGTCGCCTCTATTTCCCTTAATACTCGTCCTATCGCAATGAAACTAAGCGCGTTGGAATCAGCGTCCCCTTTTACATAAAGATATACCAACAAAGGTACTGTTTCTTGACTTTGAATTTTTCGGCAAAGTTCAATGTGGTGGTATATGGACTTTTCAAAACGTTTTGTCGCCTCTATTTCCCTTAATACTCGTCCTATCGCCATGAAACTAGGCGCGTTGGAATCAGCGTCACCTTTTACATAAAGATATACCAACAAAGGTACTGTTTCTTGACTTTGAATTTTTTGGCAAAGTTCAATGTGGTGGTATAGGGACTTTTCAAAATGTTTTGTCGCCTCTATATCCCTTAATACTCGTCCTATCGCCATGAAACTAAGCGCGTTGGAATCAGCGTCCCCTTTTACATAAAGATATACCAACAAAGGTACTGTTTCTTGACTTTGAATTTTTCGGCAAAGTTCAATGTAGTGGTATAGGGACTTTTCAAAATGTTTTGTCGCCTCTCTTTCCCTTAATACTCGTCCTATCGCCACGAAACTAAGCGCGTTGGAATCAGCGTCTCCTTTTACATAAAGATATACCAACAAAGGTACTGTTTCTTGACTATGAATTTTTCGGCAAAGTTCAATGTGGTGGTATAGGGACTTTTCAAAATGTTTTGTCGCCTCTCTTTCCCTTAATACTCGTCCTATCGCCATGAAACTAAACGCGTTGGAATCAGCGTCCCCTTTTACATAAAGATATACCAACAAAGGTACTGTTTCTTGACTTTGAATTTTTCGGCAAAGTTCAATGTGGTGGTTTAGGGACTTTTCAAAATGTTTTGTCGCCTCTCTTTCCCTTAATACTCGTGCTATCGCCATAAAACTAAGCGCGTTAGAATCAGCGTCCCATTTTACATAAAGATATACCAACAAAGGTACTGTCTCTTGACTTTGAATTTTTCGGCAAAGTTCAATGTGGTGGTATATGGACTTTTCAAAATGTTTTGTCGCCTCTATTTCCCTTAATACTCGTCCTATCGCCATGAAACCAAGCGCGTTGGAATCAGCGTCCCCTTTTACATAAAGATATACCAACAAAGGTACTGTTTCTTGACTTTGAATATTTCGGCAAAGTTCAATGTGGTGATATAGGGACTTTTCAAAATGTTTCGTCGCCTCTATTTCCTTTAATACTCGTCCTATCGCCACGAAACTAAGAGCGTTGGAATCAGCGTCCCCTTTTACATAAAGATACCAACAAAGGTACTGTTTCTTGACTTTGAATTTTTCGGCAAAGTTCAATGTGGTGGTATAGGGACTTTTCAAAATGTTTCGTCGCCTCTATTTCCCTTAATACTCGTCCTATCGCAATGAAACTAATCGCGTTGGAATCAGCATCCCCTTTTACATAAAGATATATCAACAAAGGTACTGTTTCTTGACTTTGAATTTTTCGGCAAAGTTCAATGTGGTGGTATAGGGACTTTTCAAAATGTTTCGTCGCCTCTATTTCCCTTAATACTAGTCCTATCGCCACGAAACTAAGCGCGTTGGAATCAGCGTCCCCTTTCACATACAGATATACCAACAAAGGTACTGTTTCCTGACTATGAATTTTTCGGCAAAGTTCAATGTGGTGGTATAGGGACTTTTCAAAATGTTTTGTCGCCTCTATTTCCCTTAATACTCGTCCTATCGCCATGAAACTAAGCGCGTTGGAATCAGCGTCTCCTTTTACATAAAGATATACCAACAAAGGTACTGTTTCTTGACTATGAATTTTTCGGCAAAGTTCAATGTGGTGGTATAGGGACTTTTCAAAATGTTTTGTCGCCTCTCTTTCCCTTAATACTCGTCCTATCGCCACGAAACTAAGCGCGTTGGAATCAGCGTCCCCTTTTACATACAGATATACCAACAAAGGTAGTGTTTCTTGACTACGAATTTTTCGGCAAAGTTCAATGTGGTGGTATAGGGACTTTTCAAAATGTTTTGTCGCCTCTATTTCCCTTAATACTCGTCCTATCGCCATGAAACTAAGCGCGTTGGAATCAGCGTCTCCTTTTACATAAAGATATACCAACAAAGGTACTGTTTCTTGACTATGAATTTTTCGGCAAAGTTCAATGTGGTGGTATAGGGACTTTTCAAAATGTTTTGTCGCCTCTCTTTCCCTTAATACTCGTCCTATCGCCATGAAACTAAACGCGTTGGAATCAGCGTCCCCTTTTACATAAAGATATACCAACAAAGGTACTGTTTCTTGACTTTGAATTTTTCGGCAAAGTTCAATGTGGTGGTTTAGGGACTTTTCAAAATGTTTTGTCGCCTCTCTTTCCCTTAATACTCGTGCTATCGCCATAAAACTAAGCGCTTTAGAATCAGCGTCCCATTTTACATAAAGATATACCAACAAAGGTACTGTTTCTTGACTTTGAATTTTTCGGCAAAGTTCAATGTGGTGGTATAGGGTCTTTTCAAAATGTTTCGTCGCCTCTATTTCCCTTAATACTCGTCCTATCGCAATGAAACTAAGCGCGTTGGAATCAGCGTCCCCTTTTACATAAAGATATACTAACAAAGGTACTGTTTCTTGACTTTGAATTTTTCGGCAAAATTCAATGTGGTGGTATAGGGACTTTTCAAAATGTTTTGTCGCCTCTATTTCCCTTAATACTCGTCCTATCGCCATGAAACTAAGCGCGTTGGAATCAGCGTCCCCTTTTACATAATGATATACCAACAAAGGTACTGTTTCTTGACTTTGAATTTTTCGGCGAAGTTCAATGTGGTGGTATATGGACTTTTCAAAATGTTTTGTCGCCTCTCTTTCCCTTAATACTCGTCCTATCGCCATGAAACTAAGCGCGTTGGAATCAGCGTCCCCTTTTACATAAAGATATACTAACAAAGGTACTGTTTCTTGACTTTGAATTTTTCGGCAAAATTCAATGTGGTGGTATAGGGACTTTTCAAAATGTTTTGTCGCCTCTATTTCCCTTAATACTCGTCCTATCGCCATGAAACTAAGCGCGTTGGAATCAGCGTCCCCTTTTACATAATGATATACCAACAAAGGTACTGTTTCTTGACTTTGAATTTTTCGGCGAAGTTCAATGTGGTGGTATATGGACTTTTCAAAATGTTTTGTCGCCTCTCTTTCCCTTAATACTCGTCCTATCGCCATGAAACTAAGCGCGTTGGAATCAGCGTCCCCTTTTACATAATGATATACCAACAAAGGTACTGTTTCTTGACTTTGAATTTTTCGGCGAAGTTCAATGTGGTGGTATATGGACTTTTCAAAATGTTTTGTCGCCTCTCTTTCCCTTAATACTCGTCCTATCGCCATGAAACTAAGCGCGTTGGAATCAGCGTCCCCTTTTACATAATGATATACCAACAAAGGTACTGTTTCTTGACTTTGAATTTTTCGGCAAAGTTCAATGTGGTGGTATAGGGACTTTTCAAAATGTTTTGTCGCCTCTCTTTCCCTTAATACTCGTCCTATCGCCATGAAACTAAGCGCGTTGGAATCAGCGTCCCCTTTTACATAATGATATACCAACAAAGGTACTGTTTCTTGACTTTGAATTTTTCGGCGAAGTTCAATGTGGTGGTATATGGACTTTTCAAAATGTTTTGTCGCCTCTCTTTCCCTTAATACTCGTCCTATCGCCATGAAACTAAGCGCGTTGGAATCAGCGTCCCCTTTTACATAATGATATACCAACAAAGGTACTGTTTCTTGACTTTGAATTTTTCGGCAAAGTTCAATGTGGTGGTATAGGGACTTTTCAAAATGTTTTGTCGCCTCTATTTCCCTTAATACTCGTCCTATCGCCATGAAACTAAGCGCGTTGGAATCAGCGTCCCCTTTTACATAATGATATACCAACAAAGGTACTGTTTCTTGACTTTGAATTTTTCGGCAAAGTTCAATGTGGTGGTATATGGACTTTTCAAAATGTTTTGTCGCCTCTCTTTCCCTTAATACTCGTCCTATCGCCACGAAACTAAGCGCGTTGGAATCAGCGTCCCCTTTTACATAAAGATATACCAACAAAGGTACTGTTTCTTGACTTTGAATTTTTCGGCAAAGTTCAATGTGGTGGTATATGGACTTTTCAAAATGTTTTGTCGCCTCTCTTTCCCTTAATACTCGTCCTATCGCCACGAAACTAAGCGCGTTGGAATCAGCGTCCCCTTTTACATAAAGATATACCAACAAAGGTACTGTTTTTGACTATGAATTTTTCGGCAAAGTTCAATGTGGTGGTATAGGGACTTTTCAAAATGTTTTGTCGCCTCTCTTTCCCTTAATACTCGTCCTATCGCCATGAAACTAAGCGCGTTGGAATCAGCGTCCCCTTTTACATAAAGATATACTAACAAAGGTACTGTTTCTTGACTTTGAATTTTTCGGCAAAATTCAATGTGGTGGTATAGGGACTTTTCAAAATGTTTTGTCGCCTCTATTTCCCTTAATACTCGTCCTATCGCCATCAAACTAAGCGCGTTGGAATCAGCGTCCCCTTTTACATAAAGATATACCAACAAAGGTACTGTTTCTTGACTTTGAATTTTTTGGCAAAGTTCAATGTGGTGGTATAGGGACTTTTCAAAATGTTTTGTCGCCTTTCTTTCCCTTAATACTCGTCCTATCGCCATGAAACTAAGCGCGTTGGAATCAGCGTCTCCTTTTACATAAAGATATACCAACAAAGGTACGGTTTCTTGACTATGAATTTTTCGGCAAAGTTCAATGTGGTGGTATAGGGACTTTTCAAAATGTTATGTCGCCACTATTTCCCTTAATACTCGTCCTATCGCCATGAAACATAAGCGCGTTGGAATCAGCGTCCCCTTTTACATACAGATATACCAACAAAGGTACTATTTCTTGACTATGAATTTTTCGGCAAAGTTCAATGTGGTGGTATAGGGACTTTTCAAAATGTTTTGTCGCCTCTCTTTCCCTTAATACTCGTCCTATCGCCACGAAACTAAGCGCGTTGGAATCAGCGTCCCCTTTTACATACAGATATACCAACAAAGGTACTGTTTCTTGACATTGAATTTTTCGGCAAAGTTCAATGTGGTGGTATAGGGACTTTTCAAAATGTTTTGTCGCCTCTATATCCCTTAATACTCGTCCTATCGCCATGAAACTAAGCGCGTTGGAATCAGCGTCCCCTTTTACATAAAGATATACCAATAAAGGTACTGTTTCTTGACTTTGAATTTTTCGGCAAAGTTCAATGTGGTGGTATAGGGACTTTTCAAAATGTTTTGTCGCCTCTCTTTCCCTTAATACTCGTCCTATCGCCATGAAACTAAGCGCGTTGGAATCAGCGTCCCATTTTACATAAAGATATACCAACAAAGGCACTGTTTCTTGACTTTGAATTTTTCGGCAAAATTCAATGTGGTGGTATAGGGACTTTTCAAAATGTTTTGTCGCGTCTCTTTCCCTTAATACTCGTCCTATCGCCACGAAACTAAGCGCGTTGGAATCAGCGTCCCCTTTTACATAAAGATATACCAACAAAGGTACGGTTTCTTGACTTTGAATTTTTCGGCAAAGTTCAATGGGCACCGTATAGGGACGTTACAAAATGTTTTGTCGCCTCTATTTCCCTTAATACTCGTCCTATCGCCATGAAACTAAGCGCGTTGGAATCACCGTCCCCTTTTACATAAAGATATAAAACACAGGTACTGTTTCTTGACTTTGAATTTTTCGGCAAAGTTCAATGGGGTGGTATATGGACTTTTCAAAATGTTTTGTCGCCTCTGTTTCCCTTAATACTCGTCCTATCGCCATGAAACTAGGCGCGTTGGAATCAGCGTCCCCATTTACATAATGATATACCAACAAAGGTACTGTTTCTTGACTTTGAATTTTTCGGCGAAGTTCAATGTGGTGGTATAGGGACTTTTCAAAATGTTTTGTCGCCTCTCTTTCCCTTAATACTCGTCCTATCGCCACGAAACTAAGCGCGTTGGAATCAGCGTCCCCTTTTACATAAAGATATACCAACAAAGGTACTGTTTCTTGACTTTGAATTTTTCGGCAAAGTTCAATGGGCACCGTATAGGGACTTTTCAAAATGTTTTGTCGCCTCTATTTCCCTTAATACTCGTCCTATCGCCATGAAACTAAGCGCGTTGGAATCAGCGTCCCCTTTTACATAAAGATATAAAACACAGGTACTGTTTCTTGACTTTGAATTTTTCGGCAAAGTTCAATGGGGTGGTATATGGACTTTTCAAAATGTTTTGTCGCCTCTATTTCCCTTAATACTCGTCCTATCGCCATGAAACTAGGCGCGTTGGAATCAGCGTCCCCATTTACATAATGATATACCAACAAAGGTACTGTTTCTTGACTTTGAATTTTTCGGCGAAGTTCAATGGGCACCGTATAGGGACTTTTCAAAATGTTTTATCGCCTCTCTTTCCCTTAATACTCGTCCTATCGCCACGAAACTAAGCGCGTTGGAATCAGCGTCCCCTTTTACATAAAGATATACCAACAAAGGTACTGTTTCTTGACTTTGAATTTTTCGGCAAAGTTCAATGGGCACCGTATAGGGACTTTTCAAAATGTTTTGTCGCCTCTATTTCCCTTAATACTCGTCCTATCGCCATGAAACTAAGCGCGTTGGAATCAGCGTCCCCTTTTACATAAAGATATAAAACACAGGTACTGTTTCTTGACTTTGAATTTTTCGGCAAAGTTCAATGGGGTGGTATAGGGACTTTTCAAAATGTTTCGTCGCCTCTATTTCCCTTAATACTCGTCCTATCGCCATGAAACTAAGCGCGTTGGAATCAGCATCCCCTTTTACATAAAGATATATCAACAAAGGTACTGTTTCTTGACTATGAATTTTTCGGCAAAGTTCAATGGGCACCGTATAGGGACTTTTCAAAATGTTTTGTCGCCTCTATTTCCCTTAATACTCGTCCTATCGCCATGAAACTAAGCGCGTTGGAATCAGCGTCCCCTTTTACATAATGATATACCAACAAAGGTACTGTTTCTTGACTTTGAATTTTTCGGCGAAGTTCAATGTGGTGGTATATGGACTTTTCAAAATGTTTTGTCGCCTCTCTTTCCCTTAATACTCGTCCTATCGCCATGAAACTAAGCGCGTTGGAATCAGCGTCCCCTTTTACATAAAGATATACTAACAAAGGTACTGTTTCTTGACTTTGAATTTTTCGGCAAAATTCAATGTGGTGGTATAGGGACTTTTCAAAATGTTTTGTCGCCTCTATTTCCCTTAATACTCGTCCTATCGCCATGAAACTAAGCGCGTTGGAATCAGCGTCCCCTTTTACATAATGATATACCAACAAAGGTACTGTTTCTTGACTTTGAATTTTTCGGCGAAGTTCAATGTGGTGGTATATGGACTTTTCAAAATGTTTTGTCGCCTCTCTTTCCCTTAATACTCGTCCTATCGCCATGAAACTAGGCGCGTTGGAATCAGCGTCCCCTTTTACATAATGATATACCAACAAAGGTACTGTTTCTTGACTTTGAATTTTTCGGCGAAGTTCAATGGGCACCGTATAGGGACTTTTCAAAATGTTTTATCGCCTCTCTTTCCCTTAATACTCGTCCTATCGCCACGAAACTAAGCGCGTTGGAATCAGCGTCCCCTTTTACATAAAGATATACCAACAAAGGTACTGTTTCTTGACTTTGAATTTTTCGGCAAAGTTCAATGGGCACCGTATAGGGACTTTTCAAAATGTTTTGTCGCCTCTATTTCCCTTAATACTCGTCCTATCGCCATGAAACTAAGCGCGTTGGAATCAGCGTCCCCTTTTACATAAAGATATAAAACACAGGTACTGTTTCTTGACTTTGAATTTTTCGGCAAAGTTCAATGGGGTGGTATAGGGACTTTTCAAAATGTTTCGTCGCCTCTATTTCCCTTAATACTCGTCCTATCGCCATGAAACTAAGCGCGTTGGAATCAGCATCCCCTTTTACATAAAGATATATCAACAAAGGTACTGTTTCTTGACTATGAATTTTTCGGCAAAGTTCAATGGGCACCGTATAGGGACTTTTCAAAATGTTTTGTCGCCTCTATTTCCCTTAATACTCGTCCTATCGCCATGAAACTAAGCGCGTTGGAATCAGCGTCCCCTTTTACATAATGATATACCAACAAAGGTACTGTTTCTTGACTTTGAATTTTTCGGCGAAGTTCAATGTGGTGGTATATGGACTTTTCAAAATGTTTTGTCGCCTCTCTTTCCCTTAATACTCGTCCTATCGCCATGAAACTAAGCGCGTTGGAATCAGCGTCCCCTTTTACATAAAGATATACTAACAAAGGTACTGTTTCTTGACTTTGAATTTTTCGGCAAAATTCAATGTGGTGGTATAGGGACTTTTCAAAATGTTTTGTCGCCTCTATTTCCCTTAATACTCGTCCTATCGCCATGAAACTAAGCGCGTTGGAATCAGCGTCCCCTTTTACATAATGATATACCAACAAAGGTACTGTTTCTTGACTTTGAATTTTTCGGCGAAGTTCAATGTGGTGGTATATGGACTTTTCAAAATGTTTTGTCGCCTCTCTTTCCCTTAATACTCGTCCTATCGCCATGAAACTAAGCGCGTTGGAATCAGCGTCCCCTTTTACATAATGATATACCAACAAAGGTACTGTTTCTTGACTTTGAATTTTTCGGCAAAGTTCAATGTGGTGGTATAGGGACTTTTCAAAATGTTTTGTCGCCTCTCTTTCCCTTAATACTCGTCCTATCGCCATGAAACTAAGCGCGTTGGAATCAGCGTCCCCTTTTACATAATGATATACCAACAAAGGTACTGTTTCTTGACTTTGAATTTTTCGGCGAAGTTCAATGTGGTGGTATATGGACTTTTCAAAATGTTTTGTCGCCTCTCTTTCCCTTAATACTCGTCCTATCGCCATGAAACTAAGCGCGTTGGAATCAGCGTCCCCTTTTACATAATGATATACCAACAAAGGTACTGTTTCTTGACTTTGAATTTTTCGGCAAAGTTCAATGTGGTGGTATAGGGACTTTTCAAAATGTTTTGTCGCCTCTATTTCCCTTAATACTCGTCCTATCGCCATGAAACTAAGCGCGTTGGAATCAGCGTCCCCTTTTACATAATGATATACCAACAAAGGTACTGTTTCTTGACTTTGAATTTTTCGGCAAAGTTCAATGTGGTGGTATATGGACTTTTCAAAATGTTTTGTCGCCTCTCTTTCCCTTAATACTCGTCCTATCGCCACGAAACTAAGCGCGTTGGAATCAGCGTCCCCTTTTACATAAAGATATACCAACAAAGGTACTGTTTCTTGACTTTGAATTTTTCGGCAAAGTTCAATGTGGTGGTATATGGACTTTTCAAAATGTTTTGTCGCCTCTCTTTCCCTTAATACTCGTCCTATCGCCACGAAACTAAGCGCGTTGGAATCAGCGTCCCCTTTTACATAAAGATATACCAACAAAGGTACTGTTTCTTGACTTTGAATTTTTCGGCAAAGTTCAATGGGCACCGTATAGGGACTTTTCAAAATGTTTTGTCGCCTCTATTTCCCTTAATACTCGTCCTATCGCCATGAAACTAAGCGCGTTGGAATCAGCGTCCCCTTTTACATAAAGATATAAAACACAGGTACTGTTTCTTGACTTTGAATTTTTCGGCAAAGTTCAATGGGGTGGTATAGGGACTTTTCAAAATGTTTCGTCGCCTCTATTTCCCTTAATACTCGTCCTATCGCCATGAAACTAAGCGCGTTGGAATCAGCATCCCCTTTTACATAAAGATATATCAACAAAGGTACTGTTTCTTGACTATGAATTTTTCGGCAAAGTTCAATGGGCACCGTATAGGGACTTTTCAAAATGTTTTGTCGCCTCTCTTTCCCTTAATACTCGTCCTATCGCCATGAAACTAAGCGCGTTGGAATCAGCGTCCCCTTTTACATAAAGATATACCAACAAAGGTACTGTTTCTTGACTTTGAATTTTTCGGCAAAGTTCAATGGGGTGGTATATGGACTTTTCAAAATGTTTCGTCGCCTCTATTTCCCTTAATACTCGTCCTATCGCCATGAAACTAAGCGCGTTGGAATCAGCGTCCCCTTTTACATAAAGATATACCAACACAGGTACTGTTTCTTGACATTGAATTTTTCGGCAAAGTTCAATGTGGTGGTATATGGACTTTTCAAAATGTTTTGTCGCCTCTATTTCCCTTAATACTCGTCCTATCGCCATGAAACTAAGCGCGTTGGAATCAGCGTCCCATTTTACATAAAGATATACCAACACAGGTACTGTTTCTTGACATTGAATTTTTCGGCAAAGTTCAATGGGGTGGTATATGGACTTTTCAAAATGTTTTGTCTCCTCTGTTTCCCTTAATACTCGTCCTATCGCCATGAAACTAGGCGCGTTGGAATCAGCGTCCCCATTTACATAATGATATACCAACAAAGGTACTGTTTCTTGACTTTGAATTTTTCGGCGAAGTTCAATGGGCACCGTATAGGGACTTTTCAAAATGTTTTGTCGCCTCTCTTTCCCTTAATACTCGTCCTATCGCCACGAAACTAAGCGCGTTGGAATCAGCGTCCCCTTTTACATAAAGATATACCAACAAAGGTACTGTTTCTTGACTTTGAATTTTTCGGCAAAGTTCAATGGGCACCGTATAGGGACTTTTCAAAATGTTTTGTCGCCTCTATTTCCCTTAATACTCGTCCTATCGCCATGAAACTAAGCGCGTTGGAATCAGCGTCCCCTTTTACATAAAGATATAAAACACAGGTACTGTTTCTTGACTTTGAATTTTTCGGCAAAGTTCAATGGGGTGGTATAGGGACTTTTCAAAATGTTTCGTCGCCTCTATTTCCCTTAATACTCGTCCTATCGCCATGAAACTAAGCGCGTTGGAATCAGCATCCCCTTTTACATAAAGATATACCAACAAAGGTACTGTTTCCTGACTTTGAATTTTTCGGCGAAGTTCAATGTGGTGGTATAGGGACTTTTCAAAATGTTTCGTCGCCTCTATTTCCCTTAATACTCGTCCTATCGCCATGAAACTAAGCGCATTGGAATCAGCATTCCCTTTTACATAAAGATATATAAACAAAGGTACTGTTTCTTGACTATGAATTTTTCGGCAAAGTTCAATGTGCACCGTATAGGGACTTTTCAAAATGTTTTGTCGCCTCTATTTCCCTTAATACTCGTCCTATCGCCATGAAACTAAGCGCGTTGGAATCAGCGTCCCCTTTTACATAAAGATATAACACACAGGTACTGTTTCTTGACTTTGAATTTTTCGGCAAAGTTCAATGGGGTGGTATATGGACTTTTCAAAATGTTTTGTCGCCTCTATTTCCCTTAATACTCGTCCTATCGCCATGAAACTAGGCGCGTTGGAATCAGCGTCCCCATTTACATAATGATATACCAACAAAGGTACTGTTTCTTGACTTTGAATTTTTCGGCGAAGTTCAATGGGCACCGTATAGGGACTTTTCAAAATGTTTTGTCGCCTCTCTTTCCCTTAATACTCGTCCTATCGCCACGAAACTAAGCGCGTTGGAATCAGCGTCCCCTTTTACATAAAGATATACCAACAAAGGTACTGTTTCTTGACTTTGAATTTTTCGGCAAAGTTCAATGGGCACCGTATAGGGACTTTTCAAAATGTTTTGTCGCCTCTATTTCCCTTAATACTCGTCCTATCGCCATGAAACTAAGCGCGTTGGAATCAGCGTCCCCTTTTACATATAGATATAAAACACAGGTACTGTTTCTTGACTTTGAATTTTTCGGCAAAGTTCAATGGGGTGGTATAGGGACTTTTCAAAATGTTTCGTCGCCTCTATTTCCCTTAATACTCGTCCTATCGCCATGAAACTAAGCGCGTTGGAATCAGCATCCCCTTTTACATAAAGATATATCAACAAAGGTACTGTTTCTTGACTATGAATTTTTCGGCAAAGTTCAATGGGCACCGTATAGGGACTTTTCAAAATGTTTTGTCGCCTCTCTTTCCCTTAATACTCGTCCTATCGCCATGAAACTAAGCGCGTTGGAATCAGCGTCCTCTTTTACATAAAGATATACCAACAAAGGTACTGTTTCTTGACTTTGAATTTTTCGGCAAAGTTCAATGTGGTGGTATAGGGACTTTTCAAAATGTTTTGTCGCCTCTCTTTCCCTTAATACTGGTCCTATCGCCATGAAACTAAGCGCGTTGGAATCAGCGTCCCCTTTTACATAAAGATATACCAAAAAAAGTACTGTTTCTTGACTTTGAATTTTTCGGCAAAGTTCAATGTGGTGGTATAGGGACTTTTCAAAATGTTTTGTCGCCTCTATATCCCTTAATACTCGTCCTATCGCCATGAAACTAAGCGCGTTGGAATCAGCGTCCCATTTTACATAAGGATATACCAACAAAGGCACTGTTTCTTGACTTTGAATTTTTCGGCAAAATTCAATGTGGTGGTATAGGGACTTTTCAAAATGTTTTGTCGCCTCTATTTCCCTTAATACTCGTCCTATCGCCATGAAACTAAGCGCGTTGGAATCAGCGTCCCCTTTTACATAAAGATATACCAACACAGGTACTGTTTCTTGACATTGAATTTTTCGGCAAAGTTCAATGGAGTGGTATATGGACTTTTCAAAATGTTTTGTCGCCTCTCTTTCTCTTAATACTCGTCCTATCGCCACGAAACTAGGCGCGTTGGAATCAGCGTCCACATTTACATAATGATATACCAACAAAGGTACTGTTTCTTGACTTTGAATTTTTCGGCGAAGTTCAATGTGGTGGTATAGGGACTTTTCAAAATGTTTCGTCGCCTCTATTTCCCTTAATACTCGTCCTATCGCCATGAAACTAAGCGCGTTGGAATCAGCGTCCCCTTTTACATAAAGATATACCAACACAGGTACTGTTTCTTGACATTGAATTTTTCGGCAAAGTTCAATGGGGTGGTATATGGACTTTTCAAAATGTTTTGTCGCCTCTCTTTCTCTTAATACTCGTCCTATCGCCACGAAACTAGGCGCGTTGGAATCAGCGTCCACATTTACATAATGATATACCAACAAAGGTACTGTTTCTTGACTTTGAATTTTTCGGCGAAGTTCAATGTGGTGGTATAGGGACTTTTCAAAATGTTTCGTCGCCTCTATTTCCCTTAATACTCGTCCTATCGCCATGAAACTAAGCGCGTTGGAATCAGCATCCCCTTTTACATAAAGATATATCAACAAAGGTACTGTTTCTTGACTATGAATTTTTCGGCAAAGTTCAATGGGCACCGTATAGGGACTTTTCAAAATGTTTTGTCGCCTCTCTTTCCCTTAATACTCGTCCTATCGCCATGAAACTAAGCGCGTTGGAATCAGCGTCCCCTTTTACATAAAGATATACTAACAAAGGTACTGTTTCTTGACTTTGAATTTTTCGGCAAAGTTCAATGTGGTGATATAGGGACTTTTCAAAATGTTTTGTCGCCTCTATTTCCCTTAATACTCGTCCTATCGCCATGAAACTAAGCGCGTTGGAATCAGCATCCCCTTTTACATAAAGATATATCAACAAAGGTACTGTTTCTTGACTATGAATTTTTCGGCAAAGTTCAATTAACACCGTATAGGGACTTTTCAAAATGTTTTGTCGCCTCTCTTTCCCTTAATACTCGTCCTATCGCCATGAAACTAAGCGCGTTGGAATCAGCGTCCCCTTTTACATAAAGATAAACCAACAAAGGTACTGTTTCTTGACTTTGAATTTTTCGGCAAAGTTCAATGTGGTGGTATAGGGACTTTTCAAAATGTTTTGTCGCCTCTCTTTCCCTTAATACTCGTCCTATCGCCATGAAACTAAGCGCGTTGGAATCAGCGTCCCCTTTTACATAAAGATATACCAACAAAGGTACTGTTTCTTGACTTTGAATTTTTCGGCAAAGTTCAATGTGGTGGTATAGGGACTTTTCAAAATGTTTTGTCGCCTCTATATCCCTTAATACTCGTCCTATCGCCATGAAACTAAGCGCGTTGGAATCAGCGTCCCATTTTACATAAAGATATACCAACAAAGGCACTGTTTCTTGACTTTGAATTTTTCGGCAAAATTCAATGTGGTGGTATAGGGACTTTTCAAAATGTTTTGTCGCCTCTATTTCCCTTAATACTCGTCCGAAACTAAGCGCGTTGGAATCAGCGTCCCCTTTTACATAAAGATATAAAACACAGGTACTGTTTCTTGACTGAATTTTTCGGCGAAGTTCAATGTGGTGGTATAGGGACTTTTCAAAATGTTTCGTCGCCTCTATTTCCCTTAATACTCGTCCTATCGCCATGAAACTAAGCGCGTTGGAATCAGCATCCCCTTTTACATAAAGATATATCAACAAAGGTACTGTTTCTTGACTATGAATTTTTCGGCAAAGTTCAATGGGGTGGTATAGGGACTTTTCAAAATGTTTTGTCGCCTCTCTTTCCCTTAATACTCGTCCTATCGCCATGAAACTAAGCGCGTTGGAATCAGCGTCCCCTTTTACATAAAGATATACCAAAAAAAGTACTGTTTCTTGACTTTGAATTTTTCGGCAAAGTTCAATGTGGTGGTATAGGGACTTTTCAAAATGTTTTGTCGCCTCTATATCCCTTAATACTCGTCCTATCGCCATGAAACTAAGCGCGTTGGAATCAGCGTCCCATTTTACATAAAGATATACCAACAAAGGCACTGTTTCTTGACTTTGAATTTTTCGGCAAAATTCAATGTGGTGGTATAGGGACTTTTCAAAATGTTTTGTCGCCTCTATTTCCCTTAATACTCGTCCTATCGCCATGAAACTAAGCGCGTTGGAATCAGCGTCCCCTTTTACATAAAGATATACCAACACAGGTACTGTTTCTTGACATTGAATTTTTCGGCAAAGTTCAATGGGGTGGTATATGGACTTTTCAAAATGTTTTGTCGCCTCTCTTTCTCTTAATACTCGTCCTATCGCCACGAAACTAGGCGCGTTGGAATCAGCGTCCACATTTACATAATGATATACCAACAAAGGTACTGTTTCTTGACTTTGAATTTTTCGGCGAAGTTCAATGTGGTGGTATAGGGACTTTTCAAAATGTTTCGTCGCCTCTATTTCCCTTAATACTCGTCCTATCGCCATGAAACTAAGCGCGTTGGAATCAGCGTCCCCTTTTACATAAAGATATACCAACACAGGTACTGTTTCTTGACATTGAATTTTTCGGCAAAGTTCAATGGGGTGGTATATGGACTTTTCAAAATGTTTTGTCGCCTCTCTTTCTCTTAATACTCGTCCTATCGCCACGAAACTAGGCGCGTTGGAATCAGCGTCCACATTTACATAATGATATACCAACAAAGGTACTGTTTCTTGACTTTGAATTTTTCGGCGAAGTTCAATGTGGTGGTATAGGGACTTTTCAAAATGTTTCGTCGCCTCTATTTCCCTTAATACTCGTCCTATCGCCATGAAACTAAGCGCGTTGGAATCAGCATCCCCTTTTACATAAAGATATATCAACAAAGGTACTGTTTCTTGACTATGAATTTTTCGGCAAAGTTCAATGGGCACCGTATAGGGACTTTTCAAAATGTTTTGTCGCCTCTCTTTCCCTTAATACTCGTCCTATCGCCATGAAACTAAGCGCGTTGGAATCAGCGTCCCCTTTTACATAAAGATATACTAACAAAGGTACTGTTTCTTGACTTTGAATTTTTCGGCAAAGTTCAATGTGGTGATATAGGGACTTTTCAAAATGTTTTGTCGCCTCTATTTCCCTTAATACTCGTCCTATCGCCGTGAAACTAAGCGCGTTGGAATCAGCGTCCCCTTTTACATAAAGATATACCAACAAAGGTACTGTTTCTTGACTTTGAATTTTTCGGCAAAGTTCAATGTGGTGGTATATGGACTTTTCAAAATGTTTTGTCGCCTCTATTTCCCTTAATACTCGTCCTATCGCCATGAAACTAGGCGCGTTGGAATCAGCGTCACCTTTTACATAAAGATATACCAACAAAGGTACTGTTCCTTGACTTTGAATTTTTTGGCAATGTTCAATGTGGTGGTATAGGGACTTTTCAAAATGTTTTGTCGCCTTTCTTTCCCTTAATACTCGTCCTATCGCCATGAAACTAAGCGCGTTGGAATCAGCGTCTCCTTTTACATAAAGATATACCAACAAAGGTACTGTTTCTTGACTATGAATTTTTCGGCAAAGTTCAATGTGGTGGTATAGGGACTTTTCAAAATGTTATGTCGCCACTATTTCCCTTAATACTCGTCCTATCGCCATGAAACATAAGCGCGTTGGAATCAGCGTCCCCTTTTACATACAGATATACCAACAAAGGTACTATTTCTTGACTTTGAATTTTTTGGCAAAGTTCAATGTGGTGGTATATGGACTTTTCAAAATGTTTTGTCGCCTCTCTTTCTCTTAATACTCGTCCTATCGCCACGAAACTAGGCGCGTTGGAATCAGCGTCCACATTTACATAATGATATACCAACAAAGGTACTGTTTCTTGACTTTGAATTTTTCGGCGAAGTTCAATGTGGTGGTATAGGGACTTTTCAAAATGTTTCGTCGCCTCTATTTCCCTTAATACTCGTCCTATCGCCATGAAACTAAGCGCGTTGGAATCAGCGTCCCCTTTTACATAAAGATATACCAACACAGGTACTGTTTCTTGACATTGAATTTTTCGGCAAAGTTCAATGGGGTGGTATATGGACTTTTCAAAATGTTTTGTCGCCTCTCTTTCTCTTAATACTCGTCCTATCGCCACGAAACTAGGCGCGTTGGAATCAGCGTCCACATTTACATAATGATATACCAACAAAGGTACTGTTTCTTGACTTTGAATTTTTCGGCGAAGTTCAATGTGGTGGTATAGGGACTTTTCAAAATGTTTCGTCGCCTCTATTTCCCTTAATACTCGTCCTATCGCCATGAAACTAAGCGCGTTGGAATCAGCATCCCCTTTTACATAAAGATATATCAACAAAGGTACTGTTTCTTGACTATGAATTTTTCGGCAAAGTTCAATGGGCACCGTATAGGGACTTTTCAAAATGTTTTGTCGCCTCTCTTTCCCTTAATACTCGTCCTATCGCCATGAAACTAAGCGCGTTGGAATCAGCGTCCCCTTTTACATAAAGATATACTAACAAAGGTACTGTTTCTTGACTTTGAATTTTTCGGCAAAGTTCAATGTGGTGATATAGGGACTTTTCAAAATGTTTTGTCGCCTCTATTTCCCTTAATACTCGTCCTGTCGCCGTGAAACTAAGCGCGTTGGAATCAGCGTCCCCTTTTACATAAAGATATACCAACAAAGGTACTGTTTCTTGACTTTGAATTTTTCGGCAAAGTTCAATGTGGTGGTATATGGACTTTTCAAAATGTTTTGTCGCCTCTATTTCCCTTAATACTCGTCCTATCGCCATGAAACTAGGCGCGTTGGAATCAGCGTCACCTTTTACATAAAGATATACCAACAAAGGTACTGTTTCTTGACTTTGAATTTTTTGGCAAAGTTCAATGTGGTGGTATAGGGACTTTTCAAAATGTTTTGTCGCCTTTCTTTCCCTTAATACTCGTCCTATCGCCATGAAACTAAGCGCGTTGGAATCAGCGTCTCCTTTTACATAAAGATATACCAACAAAGGTACTGTTTCTTGACTATGAATTTTTCGGCAAAGTTCAATGTGGTGGTATAGGGACTTTTCAAAATGTTATGTCGCCACTATTTCCCTTAATACTCGTCCTATCGCCATGAAACATAAGCGCGTTGGAATCAGCGTCCCCTTTTACATACAGATATACCAACAAAGGTACTATTTCTTGACTATGAATTTTTCGGCAAAGTTCAATGTGGTGGTATAGGGACTTTTCAAAATGTTTTGTCGCCTCTCTTTCCCTTAATACTCGTCCTATCGCCACGAAACTAAGCGCGTTGGAATCAGCGTCCCCTTTTACATACAGATATACCAACAAAGGTACTGTTTCTTGACTATGAATTTTTCGGCAAAGTTCAATGTGGTGGTATAGGGACTTTTCAAAATGTTTTGTCGCCTCTATTTCCCTTAATACTCGTCCTATCGCCATCAAACTAAGCGCGTTGGAATCAGCGTCCCCTTTTACATAAAGATATACCAACAAAGGTACTGTTTCTTGACTTTGAATTTTTTGGCAAAGTTCAATGTGGTGGTATAGGGACTTTTCAAAATGTTTTGTCGCCTTTCTTTCCCTTAATACTCGTCCTATCGCCATGAAACTAAGCGCGTTGGAATCAGCGTCTCCTTTTACATAAAGATATACCAACAAAGGTACTGTTTCTTGACTATGAATTTTTCGGCAAAGTTCAATGTGGTGGTATAGGGACTTTTCAAAATGTTATGTCGCCACTATTTCCCTTAATACTCGTCCTATCGCCATGAAACATAAGCGCGTTGGAATCAGCGTCCCCTTTTACATACAGATATACCAACAAAGGTACTATTTCTTGACTATGAATTTTTCGGCAAAGTTCAATGTGGTGGTATAGGGACTTTTCAAAATGTTTTGTCGCCTCTCTTTCCCTTAATACTCGTCCTATCGCCACGAAACTAAGCGCGTTGGAATCAGCGTCCCCTTTTACATACAGATATACCAACAAAGGTACTGTTTCTTGACTATGAATTTTTCGGCAAAGTTCAATGTGGTGGTATAGGGACTTTTCAAAATATTTTGTCGCCTCTATTTCCCTTAATACTCGTCCTATCGCCATCAAACTAAGCGCGTTGGAATCAGCGTCCCCTTTTACATAAAGATATACCAACAAAGGTACTGTTTCTTGACTTTGAATTTTTCGGCAAAGTTCAATGTGGTGGTATAGGGACTTTTCAAAATGTTTTGTCGCCTCTATATCCCTTAATACTCGTCCTATCGCCATGAAACTAAGCGCGTTGGAATCAGCGTCCCCTTTTACATAAAGATATACCAATAAAGGTACTGTTTCTTGACTTTAAATTTTTCGGCAAAGTTCAATGTGGTGGTATAGGGACTTTTCAAAATGTTTTGTCGCCTCTCTTTCCCTTAATACTCGTCCTATCGCCATGAAACTAAGCGCGTTGGAATCAGCGTCCCATTTTACATAAAGATATACCAACAAAGGCACTGTTTCTTGACTTTGAATTTTTCGGCAAAATTCAATGTGGTGGTATAGGGACTTTTCAAAATGTTTTGTCGCGTCTCTTTCCCTTAATACTCGTCCTATCGCCACGAAACTAAGCGCGTTGGAATCAGCGTCCCCTTTTACATAAAGATATACCAACAAAGGTACGGTTTCTTGACTTTGAATTTTTCGGCAAAGTTCAATGGGCACCGTATAGGGACTTTTCAAAATGTTTTGTCGCCTCTATTTCCCTTAATACTCGTCCTATCGCCATGAAACTAAGCGCGTTGGAATCAGCGTCCCCTTTTACATAAAGATATAAAACACAGGTACTGTTTCTTGACTTTGAATTTTTCGGCAAAGTTCAATGGGGTGGTATATGGACTTTTCAAAATGTTTTGTCGCCTCTGTTTCCCTTAATACTCGTCCTATCGCCATGAAACTAGGCGCGTTGGAATCAGCGTCCCCCTTTACATAATGATATACCAACAAAGGTACTGTTTCTTGACTTTGAATTTTTCGGCGAAGTTCAATGTGGTGGTATAGGGACTTTTCAAAATGTTTTGTCGCCTCTCTTTCCCTTAATACTCGTCCTATCGCCACGAAACTAAGCGCGTTGGAATCAGCGTCCCCTTTTACATAAAGATATACCAACAAAGGTACTGTTTCTTGACTTTGAATTTTTCGGCAAAGTTCAATGGGCACCGTATAGGGACTTTTCAAAATGTTTTGTCGCCTCTATTTCCCTTAATACTCGTCCTATCGCCATGAAACTAAGCGCGTTGGAATCAGCGTCCCCTTTTACATAAAGATATAAAACACAGGTACTGTTTCTTGACTTTGAATTTTTCGGCAAAGTTCAATGGGGTGGTATATGGTCTTTTCAAAATGTTTTGTCGCCTCTATTTCCCTTAATACTCGTCCTATCGCCATGAAACTAGGCGCGTTGGAATCAGCGTCCCCATTTACATAATGATATACCAACAAAGGTACTGTTTCTTGACTTTGAATTTTTCGGCGAAGTTCAATGGGCACCGTATAGGGACTTTTCAAAATGTTTTGTCGCCTCTCTTTCCCTTAATACTCGTCCTATCGCCACGAAACTAAGCGCGTTGGAATCAGCGTCCCCTTTTACATAAAGATATACCAACAAAGGTAGTGTTTCTTGACTTTGAATTTTTCGGCAAAGTTCAATGGGCACCGTATAGGGACTTTTCAAAATGTTTTGTCGCCTCTATTTCCCTTAATACTCGTCCTATCGCCATGAAACTAAGCGCGTTGGAATCAGCGTCCCCTTTTACATAAAGATATAAAACACAGGTACTGTTTCTTGACTTTGAATTTTTCGGCAAAGTTCAATGGGGTGGTATAGGGACTTTTCAAAATGTTTCGTCGCCTCTATTTCCCTTAATACTCGTCCTATCGCCATGAAACTAAGCGCGTTGGAATCAGCATCCCCTTTTACATAAAGATATATCAACAAAGGTACTGTTTCTTGACTATGAATTTTTCGGCAAAGTTCAATGGGCACCGTATAGGTACTTTTCAAAATGTTTTGTCGTCTCTCTTTCCCTTAATACTTGTCCTATCGCCATGAAACTAAGCGCGTTGGAATCAGCGTCCCCTTTTACATAAAGATATACCAACAAAGGTACTGTTTCTTGACTTTGAATTTTTCGGCAAAGTTCAATGGGGTGGTATATGGACTTTTCAAAATGTTTCGTCGCCTCTATTTCCCTTAATACTCGTCCTATCGCCATGAAACTAAGCGCGTTGGAATCAGCGTCCCCTTTTACATAAAGATATACCAACACAGGTACTGTTTCTTGACATTGAATTTTTCGGCAAAGTTCAATGTGGTGGTATATGGACTTTTCAAAATGTTTTGTCGCCTCTATTTCCCTTAATACTCGTCCTATCGCCATGAAACTAAGCGCGTTGGAATCAGCGTCCCCTTTTACATAAAGATATACCAACACAGGTACTGTTTCTTGACATTGAATTTTTCGGCAAAGTTCAATGGGGTGGTATATGGACTTTTCAAAATGTTTTGTCTCCTCTGTTTCCCTTAATACTCGTCCTATCGCCATGAAACTAGGCGCGTTGGAATCAGCGTCCCCATTTACATAATGATATACCAACAAAGGTACTGTTTCTTGACTTTGAATTTTTCGGCGAAGTTCAATGTGGTGGTATAGGGACTTTTCAAAATGTTTTGTCGCCTCTCTTTCCCTTAATACTCGTCCTATCGCCACGAAACTAAGCGCGTTGGAATCAGCGTCCCCTTTTACATAAAGATATACCAACAAAGGTACTGTTTCTTGACTTTGAATTTTTCGGCAAAGTTCAATGGGCACCGTATAGGGACTTTTCAAAATGTTTTGTCGCCTCTATTTCCCTTAATACTCGTCCTATCGCCATGAAACTAAGCGCGTTGGAATCAGCGTCCCCTTTTACATAAAGATATAACACACAGGTACTGTTTCTTGACTTTGAATTTTTCGGCAAAGTTCAATGGGGTGGTATATGGACTTTTCAAAATGTTTTGTCGCCTCTATTTCCCTTAATACTCGTCCTATCGCCATGAAACTAGGCGCGTTGGAATCAGCGTCCCCATTTACATAATGATATACCAACAAAGGTACTGTTTCTTGACTTTGAATTTTTCGGCGAAGTTCAATGGGCACCGTATAGGGACTTTTCAAAATGTTTTGTCGCCTCTCTTTCCCTTAATACTCGTCCTATCGCCACGAAACTAAGCGCGTTGGAATCAGCGTCCCCTTTTACATAAAGATATACCAACAAAGGTACTGTTTCTTGACTTTGAATTTTTCGGCAAAGTTCAATGGGCACCGTATAGGGACTTTTCAAAATGTTTTGTCGCCTCTATTTCCCTTAATACTCGTCCTATCGCCATGAAACTAAGCGCGTTGGAATCAGCGTCCCCTTTTACATAAAGATATAAAACAGAGGTACTGTTTCTTGACTTTGAATTTTTCGGCAAAGTTCAATGGGGTGGTATAGGGACTTTTCAAAATGTTTCGTCGCCTCTATTTCCCTTAATACTCGTCCTATCGCCATGAAACTAAGCGCGTTGGAATCAGCATCCCCTTTTACATAAAGATATACCAACAAAGGTACTGTTTCCTGACTTTGAATTTTTCGGCGAAGTTCAATGTGGTGGTATAGGGACTTTTCAAAATGTTTCGTCGCCTCTATTTCCCTTAATACTCGTCCTATCGCCATGAAACTAAGCGCGTTGGAATCAGCATTCCCATTTACATAAAGATATATAAACAAAGGTACTGTTTCTTGACTATGAATTTTTCGGCAAAGTTCAATGTGCACCGTATAGGGACTTTTCAAAATGTTTTGTCGCCTCTATTTCCCTTAATACTCGTCCTATCGCCATGAAACTAAGCGCGTTGGAATCAGCGTCCCCTTTTACATAAAGATATAACACACAGGTACTGTTTCTTGACTGTGAATTTTTCGGCAAAGTTCAATGGGGTGGTATATGGACTTTTCAAAATGTTTTGTCGCCTCTATTTCCCTTAATACTCGTCCTATCGCCATGAAACTAGGCGCGTTGGAATCAGCGTCCCCATTTACATAATGATATACCAACAAAGGTACTGTTTCTTGACTTTGAATTTTTCGGCGAAGTTCAATGGGCACCGTATAGGGACTTTTCAAAATGTTTTGTCGCCTCTCTTTCCCTTAATACTCGTCCTATCGCCACGAAACTAAGCGCGTTGGAATCAGCGTCCCCTTTTACATAAAGATATACCAACAAAGGTACTGTTTCTTGACTTTGAATTTTTCGGCAAAGTTCAATGGGCACCGTATAGGGACTTTTCAAAATGTTTTGTCGCCTCTATTTCCCTTAATACTCGTCCTATCGCCATGAAACTAAGCGCGTTGGAATCAGCGTCCCCTTTTACATAAAGATATAAAACACAGGTACTGTTTCTTGACTTTGAATTTTTCGGCAAAGTTCAATGGGGTGGTATAGGGACTTTTCAAAATGTTTCGTCGCCTCTATTTCCCTTAATACTCGTCCTATCGCCATGAAACTAAGCGCGTTGGAATCAGCATCCCCTTTTACATAAAGATATACCAACAAAGGTACTGTTTCCTGACTTTGAATTTTTCGGCGAAGTTCAATGTGGTGGTATAGGGACTTTTCAAAATGTTTCGTCGCCTCTATTTCCCTTAATACTCGTCCTATCGCCATGAAACTAAGCGCGTTGGAATCAGCATTCCCTTTTACATAAAGATATATAAACAAAGGTACTGTTTCTTGACTATGAATTTTTCGGCAAAGTTCAATGTGCACCGTATAGGGACTTCTCAAAATGTTTTGTCGCCTCTATTTCCCTTAATACTCGTCCTATCGCCATGAAACTAAGCGCGTTGGAATCAGCGTCCCCTTTTACATAATGATATACCAACAAAGGTACTGTTTCTTGACTATGAATTTTTCGGCAAAGCTCAATGTGGTGGTATAGGGACTTTTCAAAATGTTTTGTCGCCTCTATATCCCTTAATACTCGTCCTATCGCCATGAAACTAAGCGCGTTGGAATCAGCGTCCCCTTTTACATAATGATATACCAACAAAGGTACTGTTTCTTGACTTTGAATTTTTCGGCAAAGTTCAATGTGGTGGTATAGGGACTTTTCAAAATGTTTTGTCGCCTCTATATCCCTTAATACTCGTCCTATCGCCATGAAACTAAGCGCGTTGGAATCAGCGTCTCCTTTTACATAAAGATATACCAACAAAGGTTCTGTTTCTTGACTATGAATTTTTCGGCAAAGTTCAATGTGGTGGTATAGGGACTTTTCAAAATGTTTTGTCGCCTCTCTTTCCCTTAATACTCGTCCTATCTCCACGAAACTAAGCGCGTTGGAATCAGCGTCCCCTTTTACATACAGATATACCAACAAAGGTAGTGTTTCTTGACTACGAATTTTTCGGCAAAGTTCAATGTGGTGGTATAGGGACTTTTCAAAATGTTTTGTCGCCTCTATTTCCCTTAATACTCGTCCTATCGCCATGAAACTAAGCGCGTTGGAATCAGCGTCTCCTTTTACATAAAGATATACCAACAAAGGTACTGTTTCTTGACTATGAATTTTTCGGCAAAGTTCAATGTGGTGGTATAGGGACTTTTCAAAATGTTTTGTCGCCTCTCTTTCCCTTAATACTCGTCCTATCGCCATGAAACTAAACGCGTTGGAATCAGCGTCCCCTTTTACATAAAGATATACCAACAAAGGTACTGTTTCTTGACTTTGAATTTTTCAGCAAAGTTCAATGTGGTGGTTTAGGGACTTTTCAAAATGTTTTGTCGCCTCTCTTTCCCTTAATACTCGTGCTATCGCCATAAAACTAAGCGCTTTAGAATCAGCGTCCCATTTTACATAAAGATATACCAACAAAGGTACTGTCTCTTGACTTTGAATTTTTCGGCAAAGTTCAATGTGGTGGTATATGGACTTTTCAAAATGTTTTGTCGCCTCTATTTCCCTTAATACTCGTCCTATCGCCATGAAACCAAGCGCGTTGGAATCAGCGTCCCCTTTTACATAAAGATATACCAACAAAGGTACTGTTTCTTGACTTTGAATATTTCGGCAAAGTTCAATGTGGTGATATAAGGACTTTTCAAAATGTTTCGTCGCCTCTATTTCCCTTAATACTCGTCCTATCGCCACGAAACTAAGAGCGTTGGAATCAGCGTCCCCTTTTACATAAAGATACCAACAAAGGTACTGTTTCTTGACTTTGAATTTTTCGGCAAAGTTCAATGTGGTGGTATAGGGACTTTTCAAAATGTTTCGTCGCCTCTATTTCCCTTAATACTCGTCCTATCGCAATGAAACTAAGCGCGTTGGAATCAGCGTCCCCTTTTACATAAAGATATACCAACAAAGGTACTGTTTCTTGACTTTGAATTTTTCGGCAAAGTTCAATGTGGTGGTATATGGACTTTTCAAAACGTTTTGTCGCCTCTATTTCCCTTAATACTCGTCCTATCGCCATGAAACTAGGCGCGTTGGAATCAGCGTCACCTTTTACATAAAGATATACCAACAAAGGTACTGTTTCTTGACTTTGAATTTTTTGGCAAAGTTCAATGTGGTGGTATAGGGACTTTTCAAAATGTTTTGTCGCCTCTATATCCCTTAATACTCGTCCTATCGCCATGAAACTAAGCGCGTTGGAATCAGCGTCCCCTTTTACATAAAGATATACCAACAAAGGTACTGTTTCTTGACTTTGAATTTTTCGGCAAAGTTCAATGTAGTGGTATAGGGACTTTTCAAAATGTTTTGTCGCCTCTCTTTCCCTTAATACTCGTCCTATCGCCACGAAACTAAGCGCGTTGGAATCAGCGTCTCCTTTTACATAAAGATATACCAACAAAGGTACTGTTTCTTGACTATGAATTTTTCGGCAAAGTTCAATGTGGTGGTATAGGGACTTTTCAAAATGTTTTGTCGCCTCTCTTTCCCTTAATACTCGTCCTATCGCCATGAAACTAAACGCGTTGGAATCAGCGTCCCCTTTTACATAATGATATACCAACAAAGGTACTGTTTCTTGACTTTGAATTTTTCGGCAAAGTTCAATGTGGTGGTTTAGGGACTTTTCAAAATGTTTTGTCGCCTCTCTTTCCCTTAATACTCGTGCTATCGCCATAAAACTAAGCGCGTTAGAATCAGCGTCCCATTTTACATAAAGATATACCAACAAAGGTACTGTCTCTTGACTTTGAATTTTTCGGCAAAGTTCAATGTGGTGGTATATGGACTTTTCAAAATGTTTTGTCGCCTCTATTTCCCTTAATACTCGTCCTATCGCCATGAAACCAAGCGCGTTGGAATCAGCGTCCCCTTTTACATAAAGATATACCAACAAAGGTACTGTTTCTTGACTTTGAATATTTCGGCAAAGTTCAATGTGGTGATATAGGGACTTTTCAAAATGTTTCGTCGCCTCTATTTCCTTTAATACTCGTCCTATCGCCACGAAACTAAGAGCGTTGGAATCAGCGTCCCCTTTTACATAAAGATACCAACAAAGGTACTGTTTCTTGACTTTGAATTTTTCGGCAAAGTTCAATGTGGTGGTATAGGGACTTTTCAAAATGTTTCGTCGCCTCTATTTCCCTTAATACTCGTCCTATCGCAATGAAACTAATCGCGTTGGAATCAGCATCCCCTTTTACATAAAGATATATCAACAAAGGTACTGTTTCTTGACTATGAATTTTTCGGCAAAGTTCAATGGGCACCGTATAGGGACTTTTCAAAATGTTTTGTCGCCTCTCTTTCCCTTAATACTCGTCCTATCGCCATGAAACTAAGCGCGTTGGAATCAGCGTCCCCTTTTACATAAAGATATACTAACAAAGGTACTGTTTTTGACTTTGAATTTTTCGGCAAAATTCAATGTGGTGGTATAGGGACTTTTCAAAATGTTTTGTCGCCTCTATTTCCCTTAATACTCGTCCTATCGCCATGAAACTAAGCGCGTTGGAATCAGCGCCCCCTTTTACATAACGATATACCAACAAAGGTACTGTTTCCTGACTATGAATTTTTCGGCAAAGTTCAATGTGGTGGTATAGGGACTTTTCAAAATGTTTTGTCGCCTCTATTTCCCTTAATACTCGTCCTATCGCCATGAAACTAAGCGCGTTGGAATCAGCGTCTCCTTTTACATAAAGATATACCAACAAAGGTACTGTTTCTTGACTATGAATTTTTCGGCAAAGTTCAATGTGGTGGTATAGGGACTTTTCAAAATGTTTTGTCGCCTCTCTTTCCCTTAATACTCGTCCTATCGCCACGAAACTAAGCGCGTTGGAATCAGCGTCCCCTTTTACATACAGATATACCAACAAAGGTAGTGTTTCTTGACTACGAATTTTTCGGCAAAGTTCAATGTGGTGGTATAGGGACTTTTCAAAATGTTTTGTCGCCTCTATTTCCCTTAATACTCGTCCTATCGCCATGAAACTAAGCGCGTTGGAATCAGCGTCTCCTTTTACATAAAGATATACCAACAAAGGTACTGTTTCTTGACTATGAATTTTTCGGCAAAGTTCAATGTGGTGGTATAGGGACTTTTCAAAATGTTTTGTCGCCTCTCTTTCCCTTAATACTCGTCCTATCGCCATGAAACTAAACGCGTTGGAATCAGCGTCCCCTTTTACATAAAGATATACCAACAAAGGTACTGTTTCTTGACTTTGAATTTTTCGGCAAAGTTCAATGTGGTGGTTTAGGGACTTTTCAAAATGTTTTGTCGCCTCTCTTTCCCTTAATACTCGTGCTATCGCCATAAAACTAAGCGCTTTAGAATCAGCGTCCCATTTTACATAAAGATATACCAACAAAGGTACTGTTTCTTGACTTTGAATTTTTCGGCAAAGTTCAATGTGGTGGTATATGGACTTTTCAAAATGTTTTGTCGCCTCTATTTCCCTTAATACTCGTCCTATCGCCATGAAACCAAGCGCGTTGGAATCAGCGTCCCCTTTTACATAAAGATATACCAACAAAGGTACTGTTTCTTGACTTTGAATATTTCGGCAAAGTTCAATGTGGTGATATAGGGACTTTTCAAAATGTTTCGTCGCCTCTATTTCTCTTAATACTCGTCCTATCGCCACGAAACTAAGAGCGTTGGAATCAGCGTCCCCTTTTACATAAAGATACCAACAAAGGTACTGTTTCTTGACTTTGAATTTTTCGGCAAAGTTCAATGTGGTGGTATAGGGTCTTTTCAAAATGTTTCGTCGCCTCTATTTCCCTTAATACTCGTCCTATCGCAATGAAACTAAGCGCGTTGGAATCAGCGTCCCCTTTTACATAAAGATATACTAACAAAGGTACTGTTTCTTGACTTTGAATTTTTCGGCAAAGTTCAATGTGGTGGTATAGGGACTTTTCAAAATGTTTCGTCGCCTCTATTTCCCTTAATACTCGTCCTATCGCAATGAAACTAATCGCGTTGGAATCAGCATCCCCTTTTACATAAAGATATATCAACAAAGGTACTGTTTCTTGACTATGAATTTTTCGGCAAAGTTCAATGGGCACCGTATAGGGACTTTTCAAAATGTTTTGTCGCCTCTCTTTCCCTTAATACTCGTCCTATCGCCATGAAACTAAGCGCGTTGGAATCAGCGTCCCCTTTTACATAACGATATACCAACAAAGGTACTGTTTCTTGACTTTGAATTTTTCGGCAAAATTCAATGTGGTGGTATAGGGACTTTTCAAAATGTTTTGTCGCCTCTATTTCCCTTAATACTCGTCCTATCGCCATGAAACTAAGCGCGTTGGAATCAGCGTCCCCTTTTACATAATGATATACCAACAAAGGTACTGTTTCTTGACTTTGAATTTTTCGGCGAAGTTCAATGTGGTGGTATATGGACTTTTCAAAATGTTTTGTCGCCTCTCTTTCCCTTAATACTCGTCCTATCGCCATGAAACTAAGCGCGTTGGAATCAGCGTCCCCTATTACATAATGATATACCAACAAAGGTACTGTTTCTTGACTTTGAATTTTTCGGCAAAGTTCAATGTGGTGGTATATGGACTTTTCAAAATGTTTTGTCGCCTCTCTTTCCCTTAATACTCGTCCCATCGCCACGAAACTAAGCGCGTTGGAATCCGCATCCCCTTTTACATCCAGATATACCAACAAACGTACTGTTTCTTGACTATGAATTTTTCGGCAAAGTTCAATGTGGTGGTATAGGGACTTTTCAAAATGTTTTGTCGCCTCTATTTCCCTTAATACTCGTCCTATCGCCATGAAACTAAGCGCGTTGGAATCAGCGTCCCCTTTTACATAATGATATACCAACAAAGGTACTGTTTCTTGACTTTGAATTTTTCGGCAAAGTTCAATGTGGTGGTATATGGACTTTTCAAAATGTTTTGCCGCCTCTCTTTCCCTTAATACTCGTCCTATCGCCACGAAACTAAGCGCGTTGGAATCAGCGTCCCCTTTTCCATAAAGATATACCAACAAAGGTACTGTTTCTTGACTTTGAATTTTTCGGCAAAGTTCAATGTGGTGGTATATGGACTTTTCAAAATGTTTTGTCGCCTCTCTTTCCCTTAATACTCGTCCTATCGCCACGAAACTAAGCGCGTTGGAATCAGCGTCCCCTTTTACATAAAGATATACCAACAAAGGTACTGTTTTTGACTATGAATTTTTCGGCAAAGTTCAATGTGGTGGTATAGGGACTTTTCAAAATGTTTTGTCGCCTCTCTTTCCCTTAATACTCGTCCTATCGCCATGAAACTAAGCGCGTTGGAATCAGCGTCCCCTTTTACATAAAGATATACTAACAAAGGTACTGTTTCTTGACTTTGAATTTTTCGGCAAAATTCAATGTGGTGGTATAGGGACTTTTCAAAATGTTTTGTCGCCTCTATTTCCCTTAATACTCGTCCTATCGCCATGAAACTAAGCGCGTTGGAATCAGCGTCCCCTTTTACATAATGATATACCAACAAAGGTACTGTTTCTTGACTTTGAATTTTTCGGCAAAGTTCAATGTGGTGGTATATGGACTTTTCAAAATGTTTTGTCGCCTCTCTTTCCCTTAATACTCGTCCTATCGCCACGAAACTAAGCGCGTTGGAATCAGCGTCCCCTTTTACATAAAGATATACCAACAAAGGTACTGTTTTTGACTATGAATTTTTCGGCAAAGTTCAATGTGGTGGTATAGGGACTTTTCAAAATGTTTTGTCGCCTCTCTTTCCCTTAATACTCGTCCTATCGCCATGAAACTAAGCGCGTTGGAATCAGCGTCCCCTTTTACATAAAGATATACCAACAAAGGTACTGTTTCTTGACTATGAATTTTTCGGCAAAGTTCAATGTGGTGGTATAGGGACTTTTCAAAATGTTTTGTCGCCTCTATTTCCCTTAATACTCGTCCTATCGCCATGAAACTAAGCGCGTTGGAATCAGCGTCCCCTTTTACATAATGATATACCAACAAAGGTACTGTTTCTTGACTTTGAATTTTTCGGCAAAGTTCAATGTGGTGGTATATGGACTTTTCAAAATGTTTTGTCGCCTCTCTTTCCCTTAATACTCGTCCTATCGCCACGAAACTAAGCGCGTTGGAATCAGCGTCCCCTTTTCCATAAAGATATACCAACAAAGGTACTGTTTCTTGACTTTGAATTTTTCGGCAAAGTTCAATGTGGTGGTATATGGACTTTTCAAAATGTTTTGTCGCCTCTCTTTCCCTTAATACTCGTCCTATCGCCACGAAACTAAGCGCGTTGGAATCAGCGTCCCCTTTTACATAAAGATATACTAACAAAGGTACTGTTTCTTGACTTTGAATTTTTCGGCAAAATTCAATGTGGTGGTATAGGGACTTTTCAAAATGTTTTGTCGCCTCTATTTCCCTTAATACTCGTCCTATCGCCATGAAACTAAGCGCGTTGGAATCAGCGTCCCCTTTTACATAATGATATACCAACAAAGGTACTGTTTCTTGACTTTGAATTTTTCGGCAAAGTTCAATGTGGTGGTATATGGACTTTTCAAAATGTTTTGTCGCCTCTCTTTCCCTTAATACTCGTCCTATCGCCACGAAACTAAGCGCGTTGGAATCAGCGTCCCCTTTTACATAAAGATATACCAACAAAGGTACTGTTTTTGACTATGAATTTTTCGGCAAAGTTCAATGTGGTGGTATAGGGACTTTTCAAAATGTTTTGTCGCCTCTCTTTCCCTTAATACTCGTCCTATCGCCATGAAACTAAGCGCGTTGGAATCAGCGTCCCCTTTTACATAAAGATATACCAACAAAGGTACTGTTTCTTGACTATGAATTTTTCGGCAAAGTTCAATGTGGTGGTATAGGGACTTTTCAAAATGTTTTGTCGCCTCTATTTCCCTTAATACTCGTCCTATCGCCATGAAACTAAGCGCGTTGGAATCAGCGTCCCCTTTTACATAATGATATACCAACAAAGGTACTGTTTCTTGACTTTGAATTTTTCGGCAAAGTTCAATGTGGTGGTATATGGACTTTTCAAAATGTTTTGTCGCCTCTCTTTCCCTTAATACTCGTCCTATCGCCACGAAACTAAGCGCGTTGGAATCAGCGTCCCCTTTTCCATAAAGATATACCAACAAAGGTACTGTTTCTTGACTTTGAATTTTTCGGCAAAGTTCAATGTGGTGGTATATGGACTTTTCAAAATGTTTTGTCGCCTCTCTTTCCCTTAATACTCGTCCTATCGCCACGAAACTAAGCGCGTTGGAATCAGCGTCCCCTTTTACATAAAGATATACCAACAAAGGTACTGTTTTTGACTATGAATTTTTCGGCAAAGTTCAATGTGGTGGTATAGGGACTTTTCAAAATGTTTTGTCGCCTCTCTTTCCCTTAATACTCGTCCTATCGCCATGAAACTAAGCGCGTTGGAATCAGCGTCCCCTTTTACATAAAGATATACTAACAAAGGTACTGTTTCTTGACTTTGAATTTTTCGGCAAAATTCAATGTGGTGGTATAGGGACTTTTCAAAATGTTTTGTCGCCTCTATTTCCCTTAATACTCGTCCTATCGCCATGAAACTAAGCGCGTTGGAATCAGCGTCCCCTTTTACATAATGATATACCAACAAAGGTACTGTTTCTTGACTTTGAATTTTTCGGCAAAGTTCAATGTGGTGGTATATGGACTTTTCAAAATGTTTTGTCGCCTCTCTTTCCCTTAATACTCGTCCTATCGCCACGAAACTAAGCGCGTTGGAATCAGCGTCCCCTTTTACATAAAGATATACCAACAAAGGTACTGTTTTTGACTATGAATTTTTCGGCAAAGTTCAATGTGGTGGTATAGGGACTTTTCAAAATGTTTTGTCGCCTCTCTTTCCCTTAATACTCGTCCTATCGCCACGAAACTAAGCGCGTTGGAATCAGCGTCTCCTTTTACATAAAGATATACCAACAAAGGTACTGTTTCTTGACTATGAATTTTTCGGCAAAGTTCAATGTGGTGGTATAGGGACTTTTCAAAATGTTTTGTCGCCTCTCTTTCCCTTAATACTCGTCCTATCGCCATGAAACTAAACGCGTTGGAATCAGCGTCCCCTTTTACATAAAGATATACCAACAAAGGTACTGTTTCTTGACTTTGAATTTTTCGGCAAAGTTCAATGTGGTGGTTTAGGGACTTTTCAAAATGTTTTGTCGCCTCTCTTTCCCTTAATACTCGTGCTATCGCCATAAAACTAAGCGCGTTAGAATCAGCGTCCCATTTTACATAAAGATATACCAACAAAGGTACTGTCTCTTGACTTTGAATTTTTCGGCAAAGTTCAATGTGGTGGTATATGGACTTTTCAAAATGTTTTGTCGCCTCTATTTCCCTTAATACTCGTCCTATCGCCATGAAACCAAGCGCGTTGGAATCAGCGTCCCCTTTTACATAAAGATATACCAACAAAGGTACTGTTTCTTGACTTTGAATATTTCGGCAAAGTTCAATGTGGTGATATAGGGACTTTTCAAAATGTTTCGTCGCCTCTATTTCCTTTAATACTCGTCCTATCGCCACGAAACTAAGAGCGTTGGAATCAGCGTCCCCTTTTACATAAAGATACCAACAAAGGTACTGTTTCTTGACTTTGAATTTTTCGGCAAAGTTCAATGTGGTGGTATAGGGACTTTTCAAAATGTTTCGTCGCCTCTATTTCCCTTAATACTCGTCCTATCGCAATGAAACTAATCGCGTTGGAATCAGCATCCCCTTTTACATAAAGATATATCAACAAAGGTACTGTTTCTTGACTATGAATTTTTCGGCAAAGTTCAATGGGCACCGTATAGGGACTTTTCAAAATGTTTTGTCGCCTCTCTTTCCCTTAATACTCGTCCTATCGCCATGAAACTAAGCGCGTTGGAATCAGCGTCCCCTTTTACATAAAGATATACTAACAAAGGTACTGTTTTTGACTTTGAATTTTTCGGCAAAATTCAATGTGGTGGTATAGGGACTTTTCAAAATGTTTTGTCGCCTCTATTTCCCTTAATACTCGTCCTATCGCCATGAAACTAAGCGCGTTGGAATCAGCGTCCCCTTTTACATAACGATATACCAACAAAGGTACTGTTTCTTGACTTTGAATTTTTCGGCAAAGTTCAATGTGGTGGTATAGGGACTTTTCAAAATGTTTCGTCGCCTCTATTTCCCTTAATACTCGTCCTATCGCCACGAAACTAAGCGCGTTGGAATCAGCGTCCCCTTTCACATACAGATATACCAACAAAGGTACTGTTTCCTGACTATGAATTTTTCGGCAAAGTTCAATGTGGTGGTATAGGGACTTTTCAAAATGTTTTGTCGCCTCTATTTCCCTTAATACTCGTCCTATCGCCATGAAACTAAGCGCGTTGGAATCAGCGTCTCCTTTTACATAAAGATATACCAACAAAGGTACTGTTTCTTGACTATGAATTTTTCGGCAAAGTTCAATGTGGTGGTATAGGGACTTTTCAAAATGTTTTGTCGCCTCTCTTTCCCTTAATACTCGTCCTATCGCCACGAAACTAAGCGCGTTGGAATCAGCGTCCCCTTTTACATACAGATATACCAACAAAGGTAGTGTTTCTTGACTACGAATTTTTCGGCAAAGTTCAATGTGGTGGTATAGGGACTTTTCAAAATGTTTTGTCGCCTCTATTTCCCTTAATACTCGTCCTATCGCCATGAAACTAAGCGCGTTGGAATCAGCGTCTCCTTTTACATAAAGATATACCAACAAAGGTACTGTTTCTTGACTTTGAATTTTTCGGCAAAGTTCAATGTGGTGGTATATGGACTTTTCAAAATGTTTTGTCGCCTCTCTTTCCCTTAATACTCGTCCTATCGCCACGAAACTAAGCGCGTTGGAATCAGCGTCCCCTTTTACATAAAGATATACCAACAAAGGTACTGTTTTTGACTATGAATTTTTCGGCAAAGTTCAATGTGGTGGTATAGGGACTTTTCAAAATGTTTTGTCGCCTCTCTTTCCCTTAATACTCGTCCTATCGCCATGAAACTAAGCGCGTTGGAATCAGCGTCCCCTTTTACATAAAGATATACTAACAAAGGTACTGTTTCTTGACTTTGAATTTTTCGGCAAAATTCAATGTGGTGGTATAGGGACTTTTCAAAATGTTTTGTCGCCTCTATTTCCCTTAATACTCGTCCTATCGCCATGAAACTAAGCGCGTTGGAATCAGCGTCCCCTTTTACATAATGATATACCAACAAAGGTACTGTTTCTTGACTTTGAATTTTTCGGCAAAGTTCAATGTGGTGGTATATGGACTTTTCAAAATGTTTTGTCGCCTCTCTTTCCCTTAATACTCGTCCTATCGCCACGAAACTAAGCGCGTTGGAATCAGCGTCCCCTTTTACATAAAGATATACCAACAAAGGTACTGTTTTTGACTATGAATTTTTCGGCAAAGTTCAATGTGGTGGTATAGGGACTTTTCAAAATGTTTTGTCGCCTCTCTTTCCCTTAATACTCGTCCTATCGCCATGAAACTAAGCGCGTTGGAATCAGCGTCCCCTTTTACATAAAGATATACCAACAAAGGTACTGTTTCTTGACTATGAATTTTTCGGCAAAGTTCAATGTGGTGGTATAGGGACTTTTCAAAATGTTTTGTCGCCTCTATTTCCCTTAATACTCGTCCTATCGCCATGAAACTAAGCGCGTTGGAATCAGCGTCCCCTTTTACATAATGATATACCAACAAAGGTACTGTTTCTTGACTTTGAATTTTTCGGCAAAGTTCAATGTGGTGGTATATGGACTTTTCAAAATGTTTTGTCGCCTCTCTTTCCCTTAATACTCGTCCTATCGCCACGAAACTAAGCGCGTTGGAATCAGCGTCCCCTTTTCCATAAAGATATACCAACAAAGGTACTGTTTCTTGACTTTGAATTTTTCGGCAAAGTTCAATGTGGTGGTATATGGACTTTTCAAAATGTTTTGTCGCCTCTCTTTCCCTTAATACTCGTCCTATCGCCACGAAACTAAGCGCGTTGGAATCAGCGTCCCCTTTTACATAAAGATATACTAACAAAGGTACTGTTTCTTGACTTTGAATTTTTCGGCAAAATTCAATGTGGTGGTATAGGGACTTTTCAAAATGTTTTGTCGCCTCTATTTCCCTTAATACTCGTCCTATCGCCATGAAACTAAGCGCGTTGGAATCAGCGTCCCCTTTTACATAATGATATACCAACAAAGGTGCTGTTTCTTGACTTTGAATTTTTCGGCAAAGTTCAATGTGGTGGTATATGGACTTTTCAAAATGTTTTGTCGCCTCTCTTTCCCTTAATACTCGTCCTATCGCCACGAAACTAAGCGCGTTGGAATCAGCGTCCCCTTTTACATAAAGATATACCAACAAAGGTACTGTTTTTGACTATGAATTTTTCGGCAAAGTTCAATGTGGTGGTATAGGGACTTTTCAAAATGTTTTGTCGCCTCTCTTTCCCTTAATACTCGTCCTATCGCCATGAAACTAAGCGCGTTGGAATCAGCGTCCCCTTTTACATAAAGATATACCAACAAAGGTACTGTTTCTTGACTATGAATTTTTCGGCAAAGTTCAATGTGGTGGTATAGGGACTTTTCAAAATGTTTTGTCGCCTCTATTTCCCTTAATACTCGTCCTATCGCCATGAAACTAAGCGCGTTGGAATCAGCGTCCCCTTTTACATAATGATATACCAACAAAGGTACTGTTTCTTGACTTTGAATTTTTCGGCAAAGTTCAATGTGGTGGTATATGGACTTTTCAAAATGTTTTGTCGCCTCTCTTTCCCTTAATACTCGTCCTATCGCCACGAAACTAAGCGCGTTGGAATCAGCGTCCCCTTTTCCATAAAGATATACCAACAAAGGTACTGTTTCTTGACTTTGAATTTTTCGGCAAAGTTCAATGTGGTGGTATATGGACTTTTCAAAATGTTTTGTCGCCTCTCTTTCCCTTAATACTCGTCCTATCGCCACGAAACTAAGCGCGTTGGAATCAGCGTCCCCTTTTACATAAAGATATACCAACAAAGGTACTGTTTTTGACTATGAATTTTTCGGCAAAGTTCAATGTGGTGGTATAGGGACTTTTCAAAATGTTTTGTCGCCTCTCTTTCCCTTAATACTCGTCCTATCGCCATGAAACTAAGCGCGTTGGAATCAGCGTCCCCTTTTACATAAAGATATACTAACAAAGGTACTGTTTCTTGACTTTGAATTTTTCGGCAAAATTCAATGTGGTGGTATAGGGACTTTTCAAAATGTTTTGTCGCCTCTATTTCCCTTAATACTCGTCCTATCGCCATGAAACTAAGCGCGTTGGAATCAGCGTCCCCTTTTACATAATGATATACCAACAAAGGTACTGTTTCTTGACTTTGAATTTTTCGGCAAAGTTCAATGTGGTGGTATATGGACTTTTCAAAATGTTTTGTCGCCTCTCTTTCCCTTAATACTCGTCCTATCGCCACGAAACTAAGCGCGTTGGAATCAGCGTCCCCTTTTACATAAAGATATACCAACAAAGGTACTGTTTTTGACTATGAATTTTTCGGCAAAGTTCAATGTGGTGGTATAGGGACTTTTCAAAATGTTTTGTCGCCTCTCTTTCCCTTAATACTCGTCCTATCGCCACGAAACTAAGCGCGTTGGAATCAGCGTCTCCTTTTACATAAAGATATACCAACAAAGGTACTGTTTCTTGACTATGAATTTTTCGGCAAAGTTCAATGTGGTGGTATAGGGACTTTTCAAAATGTTTTGTCGCCTCTCTTTCCCTTAATACTCGTCCTATCGCCATGAAACTAAACGCGTTGGAATCAGCGTCCCCTTTTACATAAAGATATACCAACAAAGGTACTGTTTCTTGACTTTGAATTTTTCGGCAAAGTTCAATGTGGTGGTTTAGGGACTTTTCAAAATGTTTTGTCGCCTCTCTTTCCCTTAATACTCGTGCTATCGCCATAAAACTAAGCGCGTTAGAATCAGCGTCCCATTTTACATAAAGATATACCAACAAAGGTACTGTCTCTTGACTTTGAATTTTTCGGCAAAGTTCAATGTGGTGGTATATGGACTTTTCAAAATGTTTTGTCGCCTCTATTTCCCTTAATACTCGTCCTATCGCCATGAAACCAAGCGCGTTGGAATCAGCGTCCCCTTTTACATAAAGATATACCAACAAAGGTACTGTTTCTTGACTTTGAATATTTCGGCAAAGTTCAATGTGGTGATATAGGGACTTTTCAAAATGTTTCGTCGCCTCTATTTCCTTTAATACTCGTCCTATCGCCACGAAACTAAGAGCGTTGGAATCAGCGTCCCCTTTTACATAAAGATACCAACAAAGGTACTGTTTCTTGACTTTGAATTTTTCGGCAAAGTTCAATGTGGTGGTATAGGGACTTTTCAAAATGTTTCGTCGCCTCTATTTCCCTTAATACTCGTCCTATCGCAATGAAACTAATCGCGTTGGAATCAGCATCCCCTTTTACATAAAGATATATCAACAAAGGTACTGTTTCTTGACTATGAATTTTTCGGCAAAGTTCAATGGGCACCGTATAGGGACTTTTCAAAATGTTTTGTCGCCTCTCTTTCCCTTAATACTCGTCCTATCGCCATGAAACTAAGCGCGTTGGAATCAGCGTCCCCTTTTACATAAAGGTATACTAACAAAGGTACTGTTTTTGACTTTGAATTTTTCGGCAAAATTCAATGTGGTGGTATAGGGACTTTTCAAAATGTTTTGTCGCCTCTATTTCCCTTAATACTCGTCCTATCGCCATGAAACTAAGCGCGTTGGAATCAGCGTCCCCTTTTACATAACGATATACCAACAAAGGTACTGTTTCTTGACTTTGAATTTTTCGGCAAAGTTCAATGTGGTGGTATAGGGACTTTTCAAAATGTTTCGTCGCCTCTATTTCCCTTAATACTCGTCCTATCGCCACGAAACTAAGCGCGTTGGAATCAGCGTCCCCTTTCACATACAGATATACCAACAAAGGTACTGTTTCCTGACTATGAATTTTTCGGCAAAGTTCAATGTGGTGGTATAGGGACTTTTCAAAATGTTTTGTCGCCTCTATTTCCCTTAATACTCGTCCTATCGCCATGAAACTAAGCGCGTTGGAATCAGCGTCTCCTTTTACATAAAGATATACCAACAAAGGTACTGTTTCTTGACTATGAATTTTTCGGCAAAGTTCAATGTGGTGGTATAGGGACTTTTCAAAATGTTTTGTCGCCTCTCTTTCCCTTAATACTCGTCCTATCGCCACGAAACTAAGCGCGTTGGAATCAGCGTCCCCTTTTACATACAGATATACCAACAAAGGTAGTGTTTCTTGACTACGAATTTTTCGGCAAAGTTCAATGTGGTGGTATAGGGACTTTTCAAAATGTTTTGTCGCCTCTATTTCCCTTAATACTCGTCCTATCGCCATGAAACTAAGCGCGTTGGAATCAGCGTCTCCTTTTACATAAAGATATACCAACAAAGGTACTGTTTCTTGACTATGAATTTTTCGGCAAAGTTCAATGTGGTGGTATAGGGACTTTTCAAAATGTTTTGTCGCCTCTCTTTCCCTTAATACTCGTCCTATCGCCATGAAACTAAACGCGTTGGAATCAGCGTCCCCTTTTACATAAAGATATACCAACAAAGGTACTGTTTCTTGACTTTGAATTTTTCGGCAAAGTTCAATGTGGTGGTTTAGGGACTTTTCAAAATGTTTTGTCGCCTCTCTTTCCCTTAATACTCGTGCTATCGCCATAAAACTAAGCGCTTTAGAATCAGCGTCCCATTTTACATAAAGATATACCAACAAAGGTACTGTTTCTTGACTTTGAATTTTTCGGCAAAGTTCAATGTGGTGGTATATGGACTTTTCAAAATGTTTTGTCGCCTCTATTTCCCTTAATACTCGTCCTATCGCCATGAAACCAAGCGCGTTGGAATCAGCGTCCCCTTTTACATAAAGATATACCAACAAAGGTACTGTTTCTTGACTTTGAATATTTCGGCAAAGTTCAATGTGGTGATATAGGGACTTTTCAAAATGTTTCGTCGCCTCTATTTCTCTTAATACTCGTCCTATCGCCACGAAACTAAGAGCGTTGGAATCAGCGTCCCCTTTTACATAAAGATACCAACAAAGGTACTGTTTCTTGACTTTGAATTTTTCGGCAAAGTTCAATGTGGTGGTATAGGGTCTTTTCAAAATGTTTCGTCGCCTCTATTTCCCTTAATACTCGTCCTATCGCAATGAAACTAAGCGCGTTGGAATCAGCGTCCCCTTTTACATAAAGATATACTAACAAAGGTACTGTTTCTTGACTTTGAATTTTTCGGCAAAGTTCAATGTGGTGGTATAGGGACTTTTCAAAATGTTTCGTCGCCTCTATTTCCCTTAATACTCGTCCTATCGCAATGAAACTAATCGCGTTGGAATCAGCATCCCCTTTTACATAAAGATATATCAACAAAGGTACTGTTTCTTGACTATGAATTTTTCGGCAAAGTTCAATGGGCACCGTATAGGGACTTTTCAAAATGTTTTGTCGCCTCTCTTTCCCTTAATACTCGTCCTATCGCCATGAAACTAAGCGCGTTGGAATCAGCGTCCCCTTTTACATAACGATATACCAACAAAGGTACTGTTTCTTGACTTTGAATTTTTCGGCAAAATTCAATGTGGTGGTATAGGGACTTTTCAAAATGTTTTGTCGCCTCTATTTCCCTTAATACTCGTCCTATCGCCATGAAACTAAGCGCGTTGGAATCAGCGTCCCCTTTTACATAATGATATACCAACAAAGGTACTGTTTCTTGACTTTGAATTTTTCGGCGAAGTTCAATGTGGTGGTATATGGACTTTTCAAAATGTTTTGTCGCCTCTCTTTCCCTTAATACTCGTCCTATCGCCATGAAACTAAGCGCGTTGGAATCAGCGTCCCCTTTTACATAATGATATACCAACAAAGGTACTGTTTCTTGACTTTGAATTTTTCGGCAAGGTTCAATGTGGTGGTATATGGACTTTTCAAAATGTTTTGTCGCCTCTCTTTCCCTTAATACTCGTCCCATCGCCACGAAACTAAGCGCGTTGGAATCCGCATCCCCTTTTACATCCAGATATACCAACAAACGTACTGTTTCTTGACTATGAATTTTTCGGCAAAGTTCAATGTGGTGGTATAGGGACTTTTCAAAATGTTTTGTCGCCTCTATTTCCCTTAATACTCGTCCTATCGCCATGAAACTAAGCGCGTTGGAATCAGCGTCCCCTTTTACATAATGATATACCAACAAAGGTACTGTTTCTTGACTTTGAATTTTTCGGCAAAGTTCAATGTGGTGGTATATGGACTTTTCAAAATGTTTTGTCGCCTCTCTTTCCCTTAATACTCGTCCTATCGCCACGAAACTAAGCGCGTTGGAATCAGCGTCCCCTTTTCCATAAAGATATACCAACAAAGGTACTGTTTCTTGACTTTGAATTTTTCGGCAAAGTTCAATGTGGTGGTATATGGACTTTTCAAAATGTTTTGTCGCCTCTCTTTCCCTTAATACTCGTCCTATCGCCACGAAACTAAGCGCGTTGGAATCAGCGTCCCCTTTTACATAAAGATATACCAACAAAGGTACTGTTTTTGACTATGAATTTTTCGGCAAAGTTCAATGTGGTGGTATAGGGACTTTTCAAAATGTTTTGTCGCCTCTCTTTCCCTTAATACTCGTCCTATCGCCATGAAACTAAGCGCGTTGGAATCAGCGTCCCCTTTTACATAAAGATATACTAACAAAGGTACTGTTTCTTGACTTTGAATTTTTCGGCAAAATTCAATGTGGTGGTATACGGACTTTTCAAAATGTTTTGTCGCCTCTATTTCCCTTAATACTCGTCCTATCGCCATGAAACTAAGCGCGTTGGAATCAGCGTCCCCTTTTACATAATGATATACCAACAAAGGTACTGTTTCTTGACTTTGAATTTTTCGGCAAAGTTCAATGTGGTGGTATATGGACTTTTCAAAATGTTTTGTCGCCTCTCTTTCCCTTAATACTCGTCCTATCGCCACGAAACTAAGCGCGTTGGAATCAGCGTCCCCTTTTACATAAAGATATACCAACAAAGGTACTGTTTTTGACTATGAATTTTTCGGCAAAGTTCAATGTGGTGGTATAGGGACTTTTCAAAATGTTTTGTCGCCTCTCTTTCCCTTAATACTCGTCCTATCGCCATGAAACTAAGCGCGTTGGAATCAGCGTCCCCTTTTACATAAAGATATACCAACAAAGGTACTGTTTCTTGACTATGAATTTTTCGGCAAAGTTCAATGTGGTGGTATAGGGACTTTTCAAAATGTTTTGTCGCCTCTATTTCCCTTAATACTCGTCCTATCGCCATGAAACTAAGCGCGTTGGAATCAGCGTCCCCTTTTACATAATGATATACCAACAAAGGTACTGTTTCTTGACTTTGAATTTTTCGGCAAAGTTCAATGTGGTGGTATATGGACTTTTCAAAATGTTTTGTCGCCTCTCTTTCCCTTAATACTCGTCCTATCGCCACGAAACTAAGCGCGTTGGAATCAGCGTCCCCTTTTCCATAAAGATATACCAACAAAGGTACTGTTTCTTGACTTTGAATTTTTCGGCAAAGTTCAATGTGGTGGTATATGGACTTTTCAAAATGTTTTGTCGCCTCTCTTTCCCTTAATACTCGTCCTATCGCCACGAAACTAAGCGCGTTGGAATCAGCGTCCCCTTTTACATAAAGATATACTAACAAAGGTACTGTTTCTTGACTTTGAATTTTTCGGCAAAATTCAATGTGGTGGTATAGGGACTTTTCAAAATGTTTTGTCGCCTCTATTTCCCTTAATACTCGTCCTATCGCCATGAAACTAAGCGCGTTGGAATCAGCGTCCCCTTTTACATAATGATATACCAACAAAGGTACTGTTTCTTGACTTTGAATTTTTCGGCAAAGTTCAATGTGGTGGTATATGGACTTTTCAAAATGTTTTGTCGCCTCTCTTTCCCTTAATACTCGTCCTATCGCCACGAAACTAAGCGCGTTGGAATCAGCGTCCCCTTTTACATAAAGATATACCAACAAAGGTACTGTTTTTGACTATGAATTTTTCGGCAAAGTTCAATGTGGTGGTATAGGGACTTTTCAAAATGTTTTGTCGCCTCTCTTTCCCTTAATACTCGTCCTATCGCCATGAAACTAAGCGCGTTGGAATCAGCGTCCCCTTTTACATAAAGATATACCAACAAAGGTACTGTTTCTTGACTATGAATTTTTCGGCAAAGTTCAATGTGGTGGTATAGGGACTTTTCAAAATGTTTTGTCGCCTCTATTTCCCTTAATACTCGTCCTATCGCCATGAAACTAAGCGCGTTGGAATCAGCGTCCCCTTTTACATAATGATATACCAACAAAGGTACTGTTTCTTGATTTTGAATTTTTCGGCAAAGTTCAATGTGGTGGTATATGGACTTTTCAAAATGTTTTGTCGCCTCTCTTTCCCTTAATACTCGTCCTATCGCCACGAAACTAAGCGCGTTGGAATCAGCGTCCCCTTTTCCATAAAGATATACCAACAAAGGTACTGTTTCTTGACTTTGAATTTTTCGGCAAAGTTCAATGTGGTGGTATATGGACTTTTCAAAATGTTTTGTCGCCTCTCTTTCCCTTAATACTCGTCCTATCGCCACGAAACTAAGCGCGTTGGAATCAGCGTCCCCTTTTACATAAAGATATACCAACAAAGGTACTGTTTTTGACTATGAATTTTTCGGCAAAGTTCAATGTGGTGGTATAGGGACTTTTCAAAATGTTTTGTCGCCTCTCTTTCCCTTAATACTCGTCCTATCGCCATGAAACTAAGCGCGTTGGAATCAGCGTCCCCTTTTACATAAAGATATACTAACAAAGGTACTGTTTCTTGACTTTGAATTTTTCGGCAAAATTCAATGTGGTGGTATAGGGACTTTTCAAAATGTTTTGTCGCCTCTATTTCCCTTAATACTCGTCCTATCGCCATGAAACTAAGCGCGTTGGAATCAGCGTCCCCTTTTACATAATGATATACCAACAAAGGTACTGTTTCTTGACTTTGAATTTTTCGGCAAAGTTCAATGTGGTGGTATATGGACTTTTCAAAATGTTTTGTCGCCTCTCTTTCCCTTAATACTCGTCCTATCGCCACGAAACTAAGCGCGTTGGAATCAGCGTCCCCTTTTACATAAAGATATACCAACAAAGGTACTGTTTTTGACTATGAATTTTTCGGCAAAGTTCAATGTGGTGGTATAGGGACTTTTCAAAATGTTTTGTCGCCTCTCTTTCCCTTAATACTCGTCCTATCGCCATGAAACTAAGCGCGTTGGAATCAGCGTCCCCTTTTACATAAAGATATACCAACAAAGGTACTGTTTCTTGACTATGAATTTTTCGGCAAAGTTCAATGTGGTGGTATAGGGACTTTTCAAAATGTTTTGTCGCCTCTCTTTCCCTTAATACTCGTCCTATCGCCACGAAACTAAGCGCGTTGGAATCAGCGTCCCCTTTTACATACAGATATACCAACAAAGTTAGTGTTTCTTGACTACGAATTTTTCGGCAAAGTTCAATGTGGTGGTATAGGGACTTTTCAAAATGTTTTGTCGCCTCTATTTCCCTTAATACTCGTCCTATCGCCATGAAACTAAGCGCGTTGGAATCAGCGTCTCCTTTTACATAAAGATATACCAACAAAGGTACTGTTTCTTGACTATGAATTTTTCGGCAAAGTTCAATGTGGTGGTATAGGGACTTTTCAAAATGTTTTGTCGCCTCTCTTTCCCTTAATACTCGTCCTATCGCCATGAAACTAAACGCGTTGGAATCAGCGTCCCCTTTTACATAAAGATATACCAACAAAGGTACTGTTTCTTGACTTTGAATTTTTCGGCAAAGTTCAATGTGGTGGTATATGGACTTTTCAAAATGTTTTGTCGCCTCTATTTCCCTTAATACTCGTCCTATCGCCATGAAACCAAGCGCGTTGGAATCAGCGTCCCCTTTTACATAAAGATATACCAACAAAGGTACTGTTTCTTGACTTTGAATATTTCGGCAAAGTTCAATGTGGTGATATAGGGACTTTTCAAAATGTTTCGTCGCCTCTATTTCTCTTAATACTCGTCCTATCGCCACGAAACTAAGAGCGTTGGAATCAGCGTCCCCTTTTACATAAAGATACCAACAAAGGTACTGTTTCTTGACTTTGAATTTTTCGGCAAAGTTCAATGTGGTGGTATAGGGTCTTTTCAAAATGTTTCGTCGCCTCTATTTCCCTTAATACTCGTCCTATCGCAATGAAACTAAGCGCGTTGGAATCAGCGTCCCCTTTTACATAAAGATATACTAACAAAGGTACTGTTTCTTGACTTTGAATTTTTCGGCAAAATTCAATGTGGTGGTATAGGGACTTTTCAAAATGTTTTGTCGCCTCTATTTCCCTTAATACTCGTCCTATCGCCATGAAACTAAGCGCGTTGGAATCAGCGTCCCCTTTTACATAATGATATACCAACAAAGGTACTGTTTCTTGACTTTGAATTTTTCGGCGAAGTTCAATGTGGTGGTATATGGACTTTTCAAAATGTTTTGTCGCCTCTCTTTCCCTTAATACTCGTCCTATCGCCATGAAACTAAGCGCGTTGGAATCAGCGTCCCCTTTTACATAAAGATATACTAACAAAGGTACTGTTTCTTGACTTTGAATTTTTCGGCAAAATTCAATGTGGTGGTATAGGGACTTTTCAAAATGTTTTGTCGCCTCTATTTCCCTTAATACTCGTCCTATCGCCATGAAACTAAGCGCGTTGGAATCAGCGTCCCCTTTTACATAATGATATACCAACAAAGGTACTGTTTCTTGACTTTGAATTTTTCGGCGAAGTTCAATGTGGTGGTATATGGACTTTTCAAAATGTTTTGTCGCCTCTCTTTCCCTTAATACTCGTCCTATCGCCATGAAACTAAGCGCGTTGGAATCAGCGTCCCCTTTTACATAATGATATACCAACAAAGGTACTGTTTCTTGACTTTGAATTTTTCGGCAAAGTTCAATGTGGTGGTATATGGACTTTTCAAAATGTTTTGTCGCCTCTCTTTCCCTTAATACTCGTCCCATCGCCACGAAACTAAGCGCGTTGGAATCCGCATCCCCTTTTACATACAGATATACCAACAAACGTACTGTTTCTTGACTATGAATTTTTCGGCAAAGTTCAATGTGGTGGTATAGGGACTTTTCAAAATGTTTTGTCGCCTCTATTTCCCTTAATACTCGTCCTATCGCCATGAAACTAAGCGCGTTGGAATCAGCGTCCCCTTTTACATAATGATATACCAACAAAGGTACTGTTTCTTGACTTTGAATTTTTCGGCAAAGTTCAATGTGGTGGTATATGGACTTTTCAAAATGTTTTGTCGCCTCTCTTTCCCTTAATACTCGTCCTATCGCCACGAAACTAAGCGCGTTGGAATCAGCGTCCCCTTTTACATAAAGATATACCAACAAAGGTACTGTTTCTTGACTTTGAATTTTTCGGCAAAGTTCAATGTGGTGGTATATGGACTTTTCAAAATGTTTTGTCGCCTCTCTTTCCCTTAATACTCGTCCTATCGCCACGAAACTAAGCGCGTTGGAATCAGCGTCCCCTTTTACATAAAGATATACCGACAAAGGTACTGTTTTTGACTATGAATTTTTCGGCAAAGTTCAATGTGGTGGTATAGGGACTTTTCAAAATGTTTTGTCGCCTCTCTATCCCTTAATACTCGTCCTATCGCCATGAAACTAAGCGCGTTGGAATCAGCGTCCCCTTTTACATAAAGATATACTAACAAAGGTACTGTTTCTTGACTTTGAATTTTTCGGCAAAATTCAATGTGGTGGTATAGGGACTTTTCAAAATGTTTTGTCGCCTCTATTTCCCTTAATACTCGTCCTATCGCCATGAAACTAAGCGCGTTGGAATCAGCGTCCCCTTTTACATAATGATATACCAACAAAGGTACTGTTTCTTGACTTTGAATTTTTCGGCAAAGTTCAATGTGGTGGTATATGGACTTTTCAAAATGTTTTGTCGCCTCTCTTTCCCTTAATACTCGTCCTATCGCCACGAAACTAAGCGCGTTGGAATCAGCGTCCCCTTTTACATAAAGATATACCAACAAAGGTACTGTTTTTGACTATGAATTTTTCGGCAAAGTTCAATGTGGTGGTATAGGGACTTTTCAAAATGTTTTGTCGCCTCTCTTTCCCTTAATACTCGTCCTATCGCCATGAAACTAAGCGCGTTGGAATCAGCGTCCCCTTTTACATAAAGATATACCAACAAAGGTACTGTTTCTTGACTATGAATTTTTCGGCAAAGTTCAATGTGGTGGTATAGGGACTTTTCAAAATGTTTCGTCGCCTCTCTTTCCCTTAATACTCGTCCTATCGCCACGAAACTAAGCGCGTTGGAATGAGCGTCTCCTTTTACATAAAGATATACCAACAAAGGTACTGTTTCTTGACTATGAATTTTCCGGCAAAGTTCAATGTGGTGGTATAGGGACTTTTCAAAATGTTTTGTCGCCTCTCTTTCCCTTAATACTCGTCCTATCGCCATGAAACTAAGCGCGTTGGAATCAGCGTCTCCTTTTACATAAAGATATACCAACAAAGGTACTGTTTCTTGACTTTGAATTTTTCGGCAAAGTTCAATGTGGTGGTATAGGGACTTTTCAAAATGTTTTGTCGCCTCTCTTTCCCTTAATACTCGTCCTATCGCCACGAAACTAAGCGCGTTGGAATCAGCGTCCCCTTTTACATAAAGATATACCAACAAAGGTACTGTTTCTTGACTTTGAATTTTTCGGCAAAGTTCAATGTGGTGGTATATGGACTTTTCAAAATGTTTTGTCGCCTCTCTTTCCCTTAATACTCGTCCTATCGCCACGAAACTAAGCGCGTTGGAATCAGCGTCCCCTTTTACATAAAGATATACCGACAAAGGTACTGTTTTTGACTATGAATTTTTCGGCAAAGTTCAATGTGGTGGTATAGGGACTTTTCAAAATGTTTTGTCGCCTCTCTTTCCCTTAATACTCGTCCTATCGCCATGAAACTATGCGCGTTGGAATCAGCGTCCCCTTTTACATAAAGATATACCAACAAAGGTACTGTTTCTTGACTTTGAATTTTTCGGCAAAGTTCAATGTGGTGGTATAGGGACTTTTCAAAATGTTTTGTCGCCTCTCTTTCCCTTAATACTCGTCCTATCGCCACGAAACTAAGCGCGTTGGAATCAGCGTCTCCTTTTACATAAAGATATACCAACAAAGGTACTGTTTCTTGACTATGAATTTTTCGGCAAAGTTCAATGTGGTGGTATAGGGACTTTTCATAATATTTGTCGCCTCTCTTTCCCTTAATACTCGTCCTATCGCCACGAAACTAAGCGCGTTGGAATCAGCGTCCCCTTTTACATACAGATATACCAACAAAGGTACTGTTTCTTGACTATGAATTTTTCGGCAAAGTTCAATGGGGTAATATAGGGACTTTTCAAAATGTTTTGTCGCCTCTCTTTCCCTTAATACTCGTCCTATCGCCACGAAACTAAGCGCGTTGGAATCCGCATCCCCTTTTACATACAGATATACCAACAAACGTACTGTTTCTTGACTATGAATTTTTCGGCAAAGTTCAATGTGGTGGTATAGGGACTTTTCAAAATGTTTCGTCGCCTCTCTTTCCCTTAATACTCGTCCTATCGCCATGAAACTAAGCGCGTTGGAATCAGCGTCCCCTTTTACATAATGATATACCAACAAAGGTACTGTTTCTTGACTTTGAATTTTTCGGCAAAGTTCAATGTGGTGGTATATGGACTTTTCAAAATGTTTTGTCGCCTCTCTTTCCCTTAATACTCGTCCTATCGCCACGAAACTAAGCGCGTTGGAATCAGCGTCCCCTTTTACATAAAGATATACCAACAAAGGTACTGTTTTTGACTATGAATTTTTCGGCAAAGTTCAATGTGGTGGTATAGGGACTTTTCAAAATGTTTTGTCGCCTCTCTTTCCCTTAATACTCGTCCTATCGCCATGAAACTAAGCGCGTTGGAATCAGCGTCCCCTTTTACATAAAGATATACCAACAAAGGTACTGTTTCTTGACTATGAATTTTTCGGCAAAGTTCAATGTGGTGGTATAGGGACTTTTCAAAATGTTTCGTCGCCTCTCTTTCCCTTAATACTCGTCCTATCGCCACGAAACTAAGCGCGTTGGAATGAGCGTCTCCTTTTACATAAAGATATACCAACAAAGGTACTGTTTCTTGACTATGAATTTTCCGGCAAAGTTCAATGTGGTGGTATAGGGACTTTTCAAAATGTTTTGTCGCCTCTCTTTCCCTTAATACTCGTCCTATCGCCATGAAACTAAGCGCGTTGGAATCAGCGTCTCCTTTTACATAAAGATATACCAACAAAGGTACTGTTTCTTGACTTTGAATTTTTCGGCAAAGTTCAATGTGGTGGTATAGGGACTTTTCAAAATGTTTTGTCGCCTCTCTTTCCCTTAATACTCGTCCTATCGCCACGAAACTAAGCGCGTTGGAATCAGCGTCCCCTTTTACATAAAGATATACCAACAAAGGTACTGTTTCTTGACTTTGAATTTTTCGGCAAAGTTCAATGTGGTGGTATATGGACTTTTCAAAATGTTTTGTCGCCTCTCTTTCCCTTAATACTCGTCCTATCGCCACGAAACTAAGCGCGTTGGAATCAGCGTCCCCTTTTACATAAAGATATACCGACAAAGGTACTGTTTTTGACTATGAATTTTTCGGCAAAGTTCAATGTGGTGGTATAGGGACTTTTCAAAATGTTTTGTCGCCTCTCTTTCCCTTAATACTCGTCCTATCGCCATGAAACTAAGCGCGTTGGAATCAGCGTCCCCTTTTACATAAAGATATACCAACAAAGGTACTGTTTCTTGACTTTGAATTTTTCGGCAAAGTTCAATGTGGTGGTATAGGGACTTTTCAAAATGTTTTGTCGCCTCTCTTTCCCTTAATACTCGTCCTATCGCCACGAAACTAAGCGCGTTGGAATCAGCGTCTCCTTTTACATAAAGATATACCAACAAAGGTACTGTTTCTTGACTATGAATTTTTCGGCAAAGTTCAATGTGGTGGTATAGGGACTTTTCATAATATTTGTCGCCTCTCTTTCCCTTAATACTCGTCCTATCGCCACGAAACTAAGCGCGTTGGAATCAGCGTCCCCTTTTACATACAGATATACCAACAAAGGTACTGTTTCTTGACTATGAATTTTTCGGCAAAGTTCAATGGGGTAATATAGGGACTTTTCAAAATGTTTTGTCGCCTCTCTTTCCCTTAATACTCGTCCTATCGCCACGAAACTAAGCGCGTTGGAATCCGCATCCCCTTTTACATACAGATATACCAACAAACGTACTGTTTCTTGACTATGAATTTTTCGGCAAAGTTCAATGTGGTGGTATAGGGACTTTTCAAAATGTTTCGTCGCCTCTCTTTCCCTTAATACTCGTCCTATCGCCACGAAACTAAGCGCGTTGGAATCAGCGTCTCCTTTTGCATAAAGATATACCAACAAAAGTACTGTTTCTTGACTATAAATTTTTCGGCAAAGTTCAATGTGATGGTATAGGGACTTTTCAAAATGTTTTGTCGCCTCTCTTTCCCTTAATACTCGTCCTATCGCCATGAAACTAGGCGCGTTGGAATCAGCGTCCCCTTTTACATAAAGATATACCAACAAAGGTACTGTTTCTTGACTATGAATTTTTCGGCAAAGTTCAATGTGGTGGTATAGGGACTTTTCAAAATGTTTCGTCGCCTCTCTTTCCCTTAATACTCGTCCTATCGCCACCAAACTAAGCGCGTTGGAATCAGCGTCCCCTTTTACATACAGATATACCAACAAAAGTACTGTTTATTGACTATGAATTTTTCGGCAAAGTTCAATGTGGTGGTATAGGGACTTTTCAAAATGTTTTGTCGCCTCTATTTCCCTCAATACTCGTCCTATCGCCATGAAACTAAGCGCGTTGGAATCAGCGTCTCCTTTTACATAAAGATATACCAACAAAGGTACTGTTTCTTGACTATGAATTTTTCGGCAAAGTTCAATGTGGTGGTATAGGGACTTTTCATAATGTTTTGTCGCCTCTCTTTCCCTTAATACTCGTCCTATCGCCACGAAACTAAGCGCGTTGGAATCAGCGTCCCCTTTTACATACAGATATACCAACAAAGGTACTGTTTCTTGACTATGAATTTTTCGGCAACGTTCAATGTGGTGGTATAGGGACTTTTCAAAATGTTTTGTCGCCTCTATATCCCTTAATACTCGTCCTATCGCCATGAAACTAAGCGCGTTGGAATCAGCGTCCCCTTTTACATAAAGATATACCAACAAAGGTACTGTTTCTTGACTTTGAATTTTTCGGCAAAGTTCAATGTGGTGGTATAGGGACTTTTCAAAATGTTTTGTCGCCTCTCTTTCCCTTAATACTCGTCCTATCGCCACGAAACTAAGCGCGTTGGAATCAGCGTCTCCTTTTACATAAAGATATACCACCAAGGGTACTGTTTCTTGACTATGAATTTTTCGGCAAAGTTCAATGTGGTGGTATAGTGACTTTTCATAATAATTGTCGCCTCTCTTTCCCTTAATACTCGTCCTATCGCCACGAAACTAAGCGCGTTGGAATCAGCGTCCCCTTTTACATGCAGATATACCAACAAAGGGACTGTTTCTTGACTATGAATTTTTCGGCAAAGTTCAACGTGGTGGTATAGGGACTTTTCAAAATGTTTTGTCGCCTCTATTTCCATTAATACTCGTCCTATCGCCATGAAACTAAGCGCGTTGGAATCAGCGTCCCATTTTACATAACGATATACCAACAAAGGTACTGTTTCTTGACTTTGAATTTTTCGGCAAAGTTCAATGGGGTGATATAGGGACTTTTCAAAATGTTTTGTCGCCTCTCTTTCCCTTAATACTCGTCCTAACGTCATGAAACTTGGCGCGTTGGAATCAGCGTCCCCTTTTACATAAAGATATACCAACAAAGGTACTGTTTCTTGACTATGAATTTTTCGGCAAAGTTCAACGTGGTGGTATAGGGACTTTTCAAAATGTTTTGTCGCCTCTATTTCCATTAATACTCGTCCTATCGCCATGAAACTAAGCGCGTTGGAATCAGCGTCCCATTTTACATAACGATATACCAACAAACGTACTGTTTCTTGACTATGAATTTTTCGGCAAAGTTCAATGTGGTGGTATAGGGACTTTTCAAAATGTTTTGTCGCCTCTCTTTCCCTTAATACTCGTCCTATCGCCACGAAACTAAGCGCGTTGGAATCAGCGTCTCCTTTTGCATAAAGATATACCAACAAAAGTACTGTTTCTTGACTATGAATTTTTCGGCAAAGTTCAATGTGGTGGTATAGGGACTTTTCAAAATGTTTTGTCGCCTCTCTTTCCCTTAATACTCGTCCTATCGCCATGAAACTAGGCGCGTTGGAATCAGCGTCCCCTTTTACATAAAGATATACCAACAAAGGTACTGTTTCTTGATTATGAATTTTTCGGCAAAGTTCAATGTGGTGGTATAGGGACTTTTCAAAATGTTTTGTCGCCTCTCTTTCCCTTAATACTCGTCCTATCGCCACGAAACTAAGCGCGTTGGAATCAGCATCCCCTTTTACATACAGATATACCAACAAAGGTACTGTTTCTTGACTATGAATTTTTCGGCAAAGTTCAATGTGGTGGTATAGGGACTTTTCAAAATGTTTCGTCGCCTCTCTTTCCCTTAATACTCGTCCTATCGCCACGAAACTAAGCGCGTTGGAATGAGCGTCTCCTTTTACATAAAGATATACCAACAAAGGTACTGTTTCTTGACTATGAATTTTTCGGCAAAGTTCAATGTGGTGGTATAGGGACTTTTCAAAATGTTTTGTCGCCTCTCTTTCCCTTAATACTCGTCCTATCGCCATGAAACTAAGCGCGTTGGAATCAGCGTCTCCTTTTACATAAAGATATACCAACAAAGGTACTGTTTCTTGACTTTGAATTTTTCGGCAAAGTTCAATGTGGTGGTATAGGGACTTTTCAAAATGTTTTGTCGCCTCTCTTTCCCTTAATACTCGTCCTATCGCCACGAAACTAAGCGCGTTGGAATGAGCGTCTCCTTTTACATAAAGATATAACAACAAAGGTACTGTTTCTTGACTATGAATTTTTCGGCAAAGTTCAATGTGGTGGTATACGGACTTTTCAAAATGTTTTGTCGCCTCTTTTTCCCTTAATACTCGTCCTATCGCCACGAAACTAAGCGCGTTGGAATCAGCGTCCCCTTTTACATACAGATATACCAACAAAGGTACTGTTTATTGACTATGAATTTTTCGGCAAAGTTCAATGTGGTGGTATAGGGACTTTTCAAAATGTTTTGTCGCCTCTATTTCCCTCAATACTCGTCCTATCGCCATGAAACTAAGCGCGTTGGAATCAGCGTCTCCTTTTACATAAAGATATACCAACAAAGGTACTGTTTCTTGACTATGAATTTTTCGGCAATGTTCAATGTGGTGGTATAGGGACTTTTCATAATGTTTTGTCGCCTCTCTTTCCCTTAATACTCGTCCTATCGCCACGAAACTAAGCGCGTTGGAATCAGCGTCCCCTTTTACATACAGATATACCAACAAAGGTACTGTTTCTTGACTATGAATTTTTCGGCAAAGTTCAATGTGGTGGTATAGGGACATTTCAAAATGTTTTGTCGCCTCTATTTCCCCTAATACTCGTCCTATCGCCATGAAACTAGACGCGTTGGAATCAGCGTCTTCTTTTACATAAAGATATACCAACAAATGTACTGTTTCTTGACTTTGAATTTTTCGGCAAAGTTCAATGTGGTGGTATAGGGACTTTTCAAAATATTTTGTCGCCTCTCTTTCCCTTAATACACGTCCTATCGCCATGAAACTAAGCGCGTTGGAATCAGCGTCCCCTTTTACATAAAGATATACCAACAAAGGTACTGTTTCTTGACTTTGAATTTTTCGGCAAAGTTCAATGTGGTGGTATAGGGACTTTTCAAATGTTTTGTCGCCTCTCTTTCCCTTAATACTCGTCCTATCGCCATGAAACTAAGCGCGTTGGAATCCGCGTCCCCTTTTACATAAAGATATACCAACAAAGGTACTGTTTCTTGACTTTGAATTTTTCAATTTGAATTTTCAACGGACTGTCCGACCTGCCATCCTATGGATTCGAGGTCGCTGATTACGATGCGGCTATTTTCGAGACGATCGGACGACTATTAACGAAGATACGGGCAATCATATCCGGAAAAATCATAGTCGAAAAAACGGACTTTCCGACCTGCCATCCTATGGATTCGAGGTCGCTGATTACGATGCGCCAATTTTCGAGACGATCGGACGACTATTAACGAAGTTACGGGCGATCATATCCGAAAAAATCATAGACGAAAAAACGGACTTTCCGACCTGCCATCCTATGGATTCGAGGTCGCTGATTACGATGCGCCTATTTTCGAGACGATCGGACGACTATTAACGAAGATACGGGCGATCATATCCGAAAAAATCAAAGTCAAAAAACGGACTTTCCGACCTGACATCCCATGGATTCGAGGTCGCTGATTACGATGCGCCTATTTTCGAGACGATCGGACGACTATTATCGAAGATACGGGCCATCATATCCGGAAAAAACGAAGTCGAAAAAACGGAGTTTCCGACCTGCCATCCTATGGATTCGAGGTCGCTGATTACGATGCACCTATTTTCGAGACGATGGGACGACTATTAACGAAGATACGGGCAATCATATCCGAAAAAATCGAAGTCAAAGAACGGACTGTCCGACCTGACATCCTATGGATTCGAGGTCGCTGATTACGATGCGCCTATTTTCGAGATGATCGGACGACTATTAACGAAGATACGGGCCATCATATCCGAAAAAATCAAAGTCAAAAAACGGACTGTCCGACCTGACATCCTATGGATTCGAGGTCGCTGATTACGATGCGCCTATTTTCCAGACGATCGGACGACTATTAACGAAGTTACGGGCGATCATATCCGAAAAAATCAAAGACGAAAAAACGGACTTTCCGACCTGCCATCCTATGGATTCGAGGTCGCTGATTACGATGCGCCAATTTTCCAGACGATCGGACGACTATTAACGAAGTTACGGGCCATCATATCCGGAAGAAACGAAGTCGAAAAAACGGACTGTCCGACCTGCCATCCTATGGAATCGAGGTCGCTGATTACGATGCGCCTATTTTCGAGACGTTCGGACGACTATTAACGAAGATACGGGCGATCATATCCGAAAAAATCAAAGACGAAAAAACGGACTTTCCGACCTGCCATCCTATGGATTCGAGGTCGCTGATTACGATGCACCTATTTTCCAGACGATCGGACGACTATTATCGAAGATACGGGCCATCATATCCGGAAAAAACGAAGTCGAAAAAACGGAGTTTCCGACCTGCCATCCTATGGATTCCAGGTCGCTGATTACGATGCGCCTATTTTCCAGACGATCGGACGACTATTAACGAAGATACGGGCGATCATATCCGAAAAAATCAAAGTCAAAAAAGGGACTTTCCGACCTGACATCCTATGAATTCGAGGTCGCTGATTACGATGCGCCTATTTTCAAGACTTTCGGACGACTATTAACGAAGATACGGGCGATCATATCCGAAAAAATCAAAGTCAAAAAACTGACTCCGACCTGACATCCTATGGATTCGAGGTCGCTGATTACGATGCGCCTATTTTCCAGACGATCGGACGACTATTAACGAAGTTACGGGCGATCATATCCGAAAAAATCAAAGACGAAAAAACGGACTTTCCGACCGGCCATCCTATGGATTCGAGGTCGCTGATTTCGATGCGCCTATTTTCGAGACGATCGGACGACTATTAACGAAGATACGGGCGATCATATCCGAAAAAATCAAAGTCAAAAAACGGACTGTCGGACCTGACATCCTATGGATTCGAGGTCGCTGATTACGATGCGCCTATTTTTCAGACGATCGGACGACTATTAACGAAGATACGGGCGATCATATCCGAAAAAATCGAAGTCAAAAAACGGACTGTCCGACCTGACATCCTATGGATTCGAGGTCGCTGATTACGATGCGCCTATTTTCCAGACGATCGGACGACTATTAACGAAGATACGGGCGATCATATCCGAAAAAATCAAAGTCAAAAGAGGGACTTTCCGACCTGACATCCTATGAATTCGAAGTCGCTGATTACGATGCGCCTATTTTCAAGACTTTCGGACGACTATTAACGAAGATACGGGCGATCATATCCGAAAAAATCAAAGTCAAAAAACTGACTCCGACCTGACATCCTATGGATTCGAGGTCGCTGATTACGATGCGCCTATTTTCCAGACGATCGGACGACTATTAACGAAGTTACGGGCCATCATATCCGGAAAAAACGAAGTCGAAAAAACGGAGTTTTCGTCCTGCCATCCTATGGATTCGAGGTCGCTGATTACGATGCGCCTATTTTCGAGACGATCGGACGACTATTAACGAAGATACGGGCGATCATATCCGAAAAAATCAAAGTCAAAAAACGGACTGTCCGACCTGACATCCTATGGATTCGAGGTCGCTGATTACGATGCGCCTATTTTCCAGACGATCGGACGACTATTAACAAAGTTACGGGCGATCATATCCGAAAAAATCAAAGACGAAAAAACAGACTTTCCGACCTGCCATCCTATGGATTCGAGGTCGCTGATTACGATGCGCCTATTTTCGAGACGATCGGACGACTATTAACGAAGATACGGGCCATCATATCCGGAAAAAACGAAGTCGAAAAAACGGAGTTTTCGTCCTGCCATCCTATGGATTCGAGGTCGCTGATTACGATGCGCCTATTTTCGAGACGATGGGACGACTATTAACGAAGATACGGGCAATCATATCCGAAAAAATCGAAGTCAAAAAACTGACTGTCCGACCTGACATCCTATGGATTCGAGGTCGCTGATTACGATGCGCCTATTTTCCAGACGATCGGACGACTATTAACGAAGATACGGGCGATCATATCCGAAAAAATCAAAGACGAAAAAACGGACTTTCCGACCTGCCATCCTATGGATTCGAGGTCGCTGATTACGATGCACCTATTTTCCAGACGATCGGACGACTATTATCGAAGATACGGGCCATCATATCCGGAAAAAACGAAGTCGAAAAAACGGAGTTTCCGACCTGCCATCCTATGGAATCGAGGTCGCTGATTACGATGCGCCTATTTTCGAGACGTTCGGACGACTATTAACGAAGATACGGGCGATCATATCCGAAAAAATCAAAGACGAAAAAACGGACTTTCCGACCTGCCATCCTATGGATTCGAGGTCGCTGATTACGATGCACCTATTTTCCAGACGATCGGACGACTATTATCGAAGATACGGGCCATCATATCCGGAAAAAACGAAGTCGAAAAAACGGAGTTTCCGACCTGCCATCCTACGGATTCGAGGTCGCTGATTACGATGCGCCTATTTTCCAGACGATCGGACGACTATTAACGAAGTTACGGGCGATCATATCCGAAAAAATCAAAGACGAAAAAACGGACTTTCCTACCTGCCATCCTATGGATTCGAGGTCGCTGATTTCGATGCGCCTATTTTCGAGACGATCGGACGACTATTAACGAAGATACGGGCGATCATATCCGAAAAAATCAAAGTCAAAAAACGGACTTTCCGACCTGAAATCCTATGGATTCGAGGTCGCTGATTACGATGCGCCTATTTTCGAGACGATCGGACGACTATTAACGAAGATACGGGCCATCATATCCGGAAAAAACGAAGTCGAAAAAACGGAGTTTTCGTCCTGCCATCCTATGGATTCGAGGTCGCTGATTACGATGCGCCTATTTTCGAGACGATCGGACGACTATTAACGAAGATACGGGCGATCATATCCGAAAAAATCAAAGTCAAAAAACGGACTGTCCGACCTGACATCCTATGGATTCGAGGTCGCTGATTACGATGCGCCTATTTTCCAGACGATCGGACGACTATTAACAAAGTTACGGGCGATCATATCCGAAAAAATCAAAGACGAAAAAACAGACTTTCCGACCTGCCATCCTATGGATTCGAGGTCGCTGATTACGATGCGCCTATTTTCGAGACGATCGGACGACTATTAACGAAGATACGGGCGATCATATCCGAAAAAATCATAGTCGACAAAACGGACTTTCCGACATGTCATCCTATGGATTCGAGGTCGCTGATTACGATGCGCCTATTTTCGAGACGATCGGGCGACTATTAACGAAGATACGGGCCATCATATCCGGAAAAAACGAAGTCGAAAAAACGGACTTTCCGACCTGCCATCCTATGGATCCGAGGTCGCTGATTACGATGCGCCTATTTTCGAGACGATCGGACGACTATTAACGAAGATACGGGCGATCATATCCGAAAAAATCATAGTCGACAAAACGGACTTTCCGACATGTCATCCTATGGATTCGAGGTCGCTGATTACGATGCGCCTATTTTCGAGACGATCGGGCGACTATTAACGAAGATACGGGCCATCATATCCGGAAAAAACGAAGTCGAAAAAACGGACTTTCCGACCTGCCATCCTATGGATTCGAGGTCGCTGATTACGATGCGCCTATTTTCAAGACGATCGGACGACTATTAACGAAGATACGGGCAATCATATCCGGAAAAATCATAGTCGAAAAAACGGATTTTCCGACCTGCCATCCTATGGATTCGAGGTCGCTGATTACGATGCGCCTATTTTCCAGACGATCGGACGACTATTAACGAAGTTACGGGCGATCATATCCGAAAAAATCAAAGACGAAAAAACGGACTTTCCGACCTGCCATCCTATGGATTCGAAGTCGCTGATTTCGATGCGCCTATTTTCGAGACGATCGGACGACTATTAACGAAGATACGGGCGATCATATCCGAAAAAATCAAAGTCAAAAAACGGACTGTTGGACCTGACATCCTATGGATTCGAAGTCGCTGATTACGATGCGCCTATTTTCCAGACGATCGGACGACTATTAACGAAGATACGGGCGATCATATCCGAAAAAATCAAAGTCAAAAAACGGACTGTCGGACCTGACATCCTATGGATTCGAGGTCGCTGATTACGACGCGCCTATTTTCGAGACGTTCGGACGACCATTTACGAAGATACGGGCGATCATATCCGAAAAAATCATAGTCGAAAAAACGGACTTTCCGACCTACCATCCTATGGATTCGAGGTCGCTGATTACGATGCGCCTATTTTCAAGACGATAGGACAACTATTAACGAAGATACGGGCAATCATATCCGGAAAAATCATAGTCGAAAGAACGGAGTTTCCGACCTGCCATCCTATGGATTCGAGGTCGCTGATTACGATGCGCCTGTTTTCAAGACGATCGGACGACTATTAACGAAGATACGGGCAATCATATCCGGAAAAATCATAGTCGAAAAAACGGACTTTCCGACCTGCCATCCTATGGATTCGAGGTCGCTGATTACGATGCGCCTATTTTCCAGACGATCGGACGACTATTAACGAAGTTACGGGCGATCATATCCGAAAAAATCAAAGACGAAAAAACGGACTTTCCTACCTGCCATCCTATGGATTCGAGGTCGCTGATTTCGATGCGCCTATTTTCGAGACGATCGGACGACTATTAACGAAGATACGGGCGATCATATCCGAAAAAATCAAAGTCAAAAAACGGACTTTCCGACCTGAAATCCTATGGATTCGAGGTCGCTGATTACGATGCGCCTATTTTCGAGACGATCGGACGACTATTAACGAAGATACGGGCCATCATATCCGGAAAAAACGAAGTCGAAAAAACGGAGTTTTCGTCCTACCATCCTATGGATTCGAGGTCGCTGATTACGATGCGCCTATTTTCGAGACGATCGGACGACTATTAACGAAGATACGGGCGATCATATCCGAAAAAATCAAAGTCAAAAAACGGACTGTCCGACCTGACATCCTATGGATTCGAGGTCGCTGATTACGATGCGCCTATTTTCCAGACGATCGGACGACTATTAACAAAGTTACGGGCGATCATATCCGAAAAAATCAAAGACGAAAAAACAGACTTTCCGACCTGCCATCCTATGGATTCGAGGTCGCTGATTACGATGCGCCTATTTTCGAGACGATCGGACGACTATTAACGAAGATACGGGCGATCATATCCGAAAAAATCATAGTCGACAAAACGGACTTTCCGACATGTCATCCTATGGATTCGAGGTCGCTGATTACGATGCGCCTATTTTCGAGACGATCGGGCGACTATTAACGAAGATACGGGCCATCATATCCGGAAAAAACGAAGTCGAAAAAACGGACTTTCCGACCTGCCATCCTATGGATCCGAGGTCGCTGATTACGATGCGCCTATTTTCGAGACGATCGGACGACTATTAACGAAGATACGGGCGATCATATCCGAAAAAATCATAGTCGACAAAACGGACTTTCCGACATGTCATCCTATGGATTCGAGGTCGCTGATTACGATGCGCCTATTTTCGAGACGATCGGGCGACTATTAACGAAGATACGGGCCATCATATCCGGAAAAAACGAAGTCGAAAAAACGGACTTTCCGACCTGCCATCCTATGGATTCGAGGTCGCTGATTACGATGCGCCTATTTTCAAGACGATCGGACGACTATTAACGAAGATACGGGCAATCATATCCGGAAAAATCATAGTCGAAAAAACGGATTTTCCGACCTGCCATCCTATGGATTCGAGGTCGCTGATTACGATGCGCCTATTTTCCAGACGATCGGACGACTATTAACGAAGTTACGGGCGATCATATCCGAAAAAATCAAAGACGAAAAAACGGACTTTCCGACCTGCCATCCTATGGATTCGAGGTCGCTGATTACGATGCGGCTATTTTCGAGACGATCGGACGACTATTAACGAAGATACGGGCAATCATATCCGGAAAAATCATAGTCGAAAAAACGGACTTTCCGACCTGCCATCCTATGGATTCGAGGTCGCTGATTACGATGCGCCAATTTTCGAGACGATCGGACGACTATTAACGAAGTTACGGGCGATCATATCCGAAAAAATCATAGACGAAAAAACGGACTTTCCGACCTGCCATCCTATGGATTCGAGGTCGCTGATTACGATGCGCCTATTTTCGAGACGATCGGACGACTATTAACGAAGATACGGGCGATCATATCCGAAAAAATCAAAGTCAAAAAACGGACTTTCCGACCTGACATCCCATGGATTCGAGGTCGCTGATTACGATGCGCCTATTTTCGAGACGATCGGACGACTATTATCGAAGATACGGGCCATCATATCCGGAAAAAACGAAGTCGAAAAAACGGAGTTTCCGACCTGCCATCCTATGGATTCGAGGTCGCTGATTACGATGCACCTATTTTCGAGACGATGGGACGACTATTAACGAAGATACGGGCAATCATATCCGAAAAAATCGAAGTCAAAGAACGGACTGTCCGACCTGACATCCTATGGATTCGAGGTCGCTGATTACGATGCGCCTATTTTCGAGATGATCGGACGACTATTAACGAAGATACGGGCCATCATATCCGAAAAAATCAAAGTCAAAAAACGGACTGTCCGACCTGACATCCTATGGATTCGAGGTCGCTGATTACGATGCGCCTATTTTCCAGACGATCGGACGACTATTAACGAAGTTACGGGCGATCATATCCGAAAAAATCAAAGACGAAAAAACGGACTTTCCGACCTGCCATCCTATGGATTCGAGGTCGCTGATTACGATGCGCCAATTTTCCAGACGATCGGACGACTATTAACGAAGTTACGGGCCATCATATCCGGAAGAAACGAAGTCGAAAAAACGGACTGTCCGACCTGCCATCCTATGGAATCGAGGTCGCTGATTACGATGCGCCTATTTTCGAGACGTTCGGACGACTATTAACGAAGATACGGGCGATCATATCCGAAAAAATCAAAGACGAAAAAACGGACTTTCCGACCTGCCATCCTATGGATTCGAGGTCGCTGATTACGATGCACCTATTTTCCAGACGATCGGACGACTATTATCGAAGATACGGGCCATCATATCCGGAAAAAACGAAGTCGAAAAAACGGAGTTTCCGACCTGCCATCCTATGGATTCCAGGTCGCTGATTACGATGCGCCTATTTTCCAGACGATCGGACGACTATTAACGAAGATACGGGCGATCATATCCGAAAAAATCAAAGTCAAAAAAGGGACTTTCCGACCTGACATCCTATGAATTCGAGGTCGCTGATTACGATGCGCCTATTTTCAAGACTTTCGGACGACTATTAACGAAGATACGGGCGATCATATCCGAAAAAATCAAAGTCAAAAAACTGACTCCGACCTGACATCCTATGGATTCGAGGTCGCTGATTACGATGCGCCTATTTTCCAGACGATCGGACGACTATTAACGAAGTTACGGGCGATCATATCCGAAAAAATCAAAGACGAAAAAACGGACTTTCCGACCGGCCATCCTATGGATTCGAGGTCGCTGATTTCGATGCGCCTATTTTCGAGACGATCGGACGACTATTAACGAAGATACGGGCGATCATATCCGAAAAAATCAAAGTCAAAAAACGGACTGTCGGACCTGACATCCTATGGATTCGAGGTCGCTGATTACGATGCGCCTATTTTTCAGACGATCGGACGACTATTAACGAAGATACGGGCGATCATATCCGAAAAAATCGAAGTCAAAAAACGGACTGTCCGACCTGACATCCTATGGATTCGAGGTCGCTGATTACGATGCGCCTATTTTCCAGACGATCGGACGACTATTAACGAAGATACGGGCGATCATATCCGAAAAAATCAAAGTCAAAAGAGGGACTTTCCGACCTGACATCCTATGAATTCGAAGTCGCTGATTACGATGCGCCTATTTTCAAGACTTTCGGACGACTATTAACGAAGATACGGGCGATCATATCCGAAAAAATCAAAGTCAAAAAACTGACTCCGACCTGACATCCTATGGATTCGAGGTCGCTGATTACGATGCGCCTATTTTCCAGACGATCGGACGACTATTAACGAAGTTACGGGCCATCATATCCGGAAAAAACGAAGTCGAAAAAACGGAGTTTTCGTCCTGCCATCCTATGGATTCGAGGTCGCTGATTACGATGCGCCTATTTTCGAGACGATCGGACGACTATTAACGAAGATACGGGCGATCATATCCGAAAAAATCAAAGTCAAAAAACGGACTGTCCGACCTGACATCCTATGGATTCGAGGTCGCTGATTACGATGCGCCTATTTTCCAGACGATCGGACGACTATTAACAAAGTTACGGGCGATCATATCCGAAAAAATCAAAGACGAAAAAACAGACTTTCCGACCTGCCATCCTATGGATTCGAGGTCGCTGATTACGATGCGCCTATTTTCGAGACGATCGGACGACTATTAACGAAGATACGGGCCATCATATCCGGAAAAAACGAAGTCGAAAAAACGGAGTTTTCGTCCTGCCATCCTATGGATTCGAGGTCGCTGATTACGATGCGCCTATTTTCGAGACGATGGGACGACTATTAACGAAGATACGGGCAATCATATCCGAAAAAATCGAAGTCAAAAAACTGACTGTCCGACCTGACATCCTATGGATTCGAGGTCGCTGATTACGATGCGCCTATTTTCCAGACGATCGGACGACTATTAACGAAGATACGGGCGATCATATCCGAAAAAATCAAAGACGAAAAAACGGACTTTCCGACCTGCCATCCTATGGATTCGAGGTCGCTGATTACGATGCACCTATTTTCCAGACGATCGGACGACTATTATCGAAGATACGGGCCATCATATCCGGAAAAAACGAAGTCGAAAAAACGGAGTTTCCGACCTGCCATCCTATGGAATCGAGGTCGCTGATTACGATGCGCCTATTTTCGAGACGTTCGGACGACTATTAACGAAGATACGGGCGATCATATCCGAAAAAATCAAAGACGAAAAAACGGACTTTCCGACCTGCCATCCTATGGATTCGAGGTCGCTGATTACGATGCACCTATTTTCCAGACGATCGGACGACTATTATCGAAGATACGGGCCATCATATCCGGAAAAAACGAAGTCGAAAAAACGGAGTTTCCGACCTGCCATCCTACGGATTCGAGGTCGCTGATTACGATGCGCCTATTTTCCAGACGATCGGACGACTATTAACGAAGTTACGGGCGATCATATCCGAAAAAATCAAAGACGAAAAAACGGACTTTCCTACCTGCCATCCTATGGATTCGAGGTCGCTGATTTCGATGCGCCTATTTTCGAGACGATCGGACGACTATTAACGAAGATACGGGCGATCATATCCGAAAAAATCAAAGTCAAAAAACGGACTTTCCGACCTGAAATCCTATGGATTCGAGGTCGCTGATTACGATGCGCCTATTTTCGAGACGATCGGACGACTATTAACGAAGATACGGGCCATCATATCCGGAAAAAACGAAGTCGAAAAAACGGAGTTTTCGTCCTGCCATCCTATGGATTCGAGGTCGCTGATTACGATGCGCCTATTTTCGAGACGATCGGACGACTATTAACGAAGATACGGGCGATCATATCCGAAAAAATCAAAGTCAAAAAACGGACTGTCCGACCTGACATCCTATGGATTCGAGGTCGCTGATTACGATGCGCCTATTTTCCAGACGATCGGACGACTATTAACAAAGTTACGGGCGATCATATCCGAAAAAATCAAAGACGAAAAAACAGACTTTCCGACCTGCCATCCTATGGATTCGAGGTCGCTGATTACGATGCGCCTATTTTCGAGACGATCGGACGACTATTAACGAAGATACGGGCGATCATATCCGAAAAAATCATAGTCGACAAAACGGACTTTCCGACATGTCATCCTATGGATTCGAGGTCGCTGATTACGATGCGCCTATTTTCGAGACGATCGGGCGACTATTAACGAAGATACGGGCCATCATATCCGGAAAAAACGAAGTCGAAAAAACGGACTTTCCGACCTGCCATCCTATGGATCCGAGGTCGCTGATTACGATGCGCCTATTTTCGAGACGATCGGACGACTATTAACGAAGATACGGGCGATCATATCCGAAAAAATCATAGTCGACAAAACGGACTTTCCGACATGTCATCCTATGGATTCGAGGTCGCTGATTACGATGCGCCTATTTTCGAGACGATCGGGCGACTATTAACGAAGATACGGGCCATCATATCCGGAAAAAACGAAGTCGAAAAAACGGACTTTCCGACCTGCCATCCTATGGATTCGAGGTCGCTGATTACGATGCGCCTATTTTCAAGACGATCGGACGACTATTAACGAAGATACGGGCAATCATATCCGGAAAAATCATAGTCGAAAAAACGGATTTTCCGACCTGCCATCCTATGGATTCGAGGTCGCTGATTACGATGCGCCTATTTTCCAGACGATCGGACGACTATTAACGAAGTTACGGGCGATCATATCCGAAAAAATCAAAGACGAAAAAACGGACTTTCCGACCTGCCATCCTATGGATTCGAAGTCGCTGATTTCGATGCGCCTATTTTCGAGACGATCGGACGACTATTAACGAAGATACGGGCGATCATATCCGAAAAAATCAAAGTCAAAAAACGGACTGTTGGACCTGACATCCTATGGATTCGAAGTCGCTGATTACGATGCGCCTATTTTCCAGACGATCGGACGACTATTAACGAAGATACGGGCGATCATATCCGAAAAAATCAAAGTCAAAAAACGGACTGTCGGACCTGACATCCTATGGATTCGAGGTCGCTGATTACGACGCGCCTATTTTCGAGACGTTCGGACGACCATTTACGAAGATACGGGCGATCATATCCGAAAAAATCATAGTCGAAAAAACGGACTTTCCGACCTACCATCCTATGGATTCGAGGTCGCTGATTACGATGCGCCTATTTTCAAGACGATAGGACAACTATTAACGAAGATACGGGCAATCATATCCGGAAAAATCATAGTCGAAAGAACGGAGTTTCCGACCTGCCATCCTATGGATTCGAGGTCGCTGATTACGATGCGCCTGTTTTCAAGACGATCGGACGACTATTAACGAAGATACGGGCAATCATATCCGGAAAAATCATAGTCGAAAAAACGGACTTTCCGACCTGCCATCCTATGGATTCGAGGTCGCTGATTACGATGCGCCTATTTTCCAGACGATCGGACGACTATTAACGAAGTTACGGGCGATCATATCCGAAAAAATCAAAGACGAAAAAACGGACTTTCCTACCTGCCATCCTATGGATTCGAGGTCGCTGATTTCGATGCGCCTATTTTCGAGACGATCGGACGACTATTAACGAAGATACGGGCGATCATATCCGAAAAAATCAAAGTCAAAAAACGGACTTTCCGACCTGAAATCCTATGGATTCGAGGTCGCTGATTACGATGCGCCTATTTTCGAGACGATCGGACGACTATTAACGAAGATACGGGCCATCATATCCGGAAAAAACGAAGTCGAAAAAACGGAGTTTCCGTCCTACCATCCTATGGATTCGAGGTCGCTGATTACGATGCGCCTATTTTCGAGACGATCGGACGACTATTAACGAAGATACGGGCGATCATATCCGAAAAAATCAAAGTCAAAAAACGGACTGTCCGACCTGACATCCTATGGATTCGAGGTCGCTGATTACGATGCGCCTATTTTCCAGACGATCGGACGACTATTAACAAAGTTACGGGCGATCATATCCGAAAAAATCAAAGACGAAAAAACAGACTTTCCGACCTGCCATCCTATGGATTCGAGGTCGCTGATTACGATGCGCCTATTTTCGAGACGATCGGACGACTATTAACGAAGATACGGGCGATCATATCCGAAAAAATCATAGTCGACAAAACGGACTTTCCGACATGTCATCCTATGGATTCGAGGTCGCTGATTACGATGCGCCTATTTTCGAGACGATCGGGCGACTATTAACGAAGATACGGGCCATCATATCCGGAAAAAACGAAGTCGAAAAAACGGACTTTCCGACCTGCCATCCTATGGATCCGAGGTCGCTGATTACGATGCGCCTATTTTCGAGACGATCGGACGACTATTAACGAAGATACGGGCGATCATATCCGAAAAAATCATAGTCGACAAAACGGACTTTCCGACATGTCATCCTATGGATTCGAGGTCGCTGATTACGATGCGCCTATTTTCGAGACGATCGGGCGACTATTAACGAAGATACGGGCCATCATATCCGGAAAAAACGAAGTCGAAAAAACGGACTTTCCGACCTGCCATCCTATGGATTCGAGGTCGCTGATTACGATGCGCCTATTTTCAAGACGATCGGACGACTATTAACGAAGATACGGGCAATCATATCCGGAAAAATCATAGTCGAAAAAACGGATTTTCCGACCTGCCATCCTATGGATTCGAGGTCGCTGATTACGATGCGCCTATTTTCCAGACGATCGGACGACTATTAACGAAGTTACGGGCGATCATATCCGAAAAAATCAAAGACGAAAAAACGGACTTTCCGACCTGCCATCCTATGGATTCGAAGTCGCTGATTTCGATGCGCCTATTTTCGAGACGATCGGACGACTATTAACGAAGATACGGGCGATCATATCCGAAAAAATCAAAGTCAAAAAACGGACTGTCGGACCTGACATCCTATGGATTCGAAGTCGCTGATTACGATGCGCCTATTTTCCAGACGATCGGACGACTTTTAACGAAGATACGGGCGATCATATCCGAAAAAATCAAAGTCAAAAAACGGACTGTCGGACCTGACATCCTATGGATTCGAGGTCGCTGATTACGACGCGCCTATTTTCGAGACGTTCGGACGACCATTTACGAAGATACGGGCGATCATATCCGAAAAAATCATAGTCGAAAAAACGGACTTTCCGACCTACCATCCTATGGATTCGAGGTCGCTGATTACGATGCGCCTATTTTCAAGACGATAGGACAACTATTAACGAAGATACGGGCAATCATATCCGGAAAAATCATAGTCGAAAGAACGGAGTTTCCGACTTGCCATCCTATGGATTCGAGGTCGCTGATTACGATGCGCCTGTTTTCAAGACGATCGGACGACTATTAACGTAGATACGGGCAATCATATCCGGAAAAATCATAGTCGAAAAAACGGACTTTCCGACCTGCCATCCTATGGATTCGAGGTCGCTGATTACGATGCGCCTATTTTCCAGACGATCGGACGACTATTAACGAAGTTACGGGCGATCATATCCGAAAAAAATCAAAGACGAAAAAACGGACTTTCCTACCTGCCATCCTATGGATTCGAGGTCGCTGATTTCGATGCGCCTATTTTCGAGACGATCGGACGACTATTAACGAAGATACGGGCGATCATATCCGAAAAAATCAAAGTCAAAAAACGGACTTTCCGACCTGACATCCTATGGATTCGAGGTCGCTAATTACGATGCGCCTATTTTCCAGACGATCGGACGACTATTAACGAAGATACGGGCCATCATATCCGGAAAAAACGAAGTCGAAAAAACGGAGTTTCCGACCTGCCATCCTATGGATTCTTGGTCGCTGATTACGATGCGCCTATTTTCGAGACGATCGGGCGGCTATTAACGAAGATACGGGCCATCATATCCGGAAAAAACGAAGTCGAAAAAACGGAGTTTCCGACCTGCCATCCTATGGATTCGAGGTCGCTGATTTGGATGCGCCTATTTTCGAGACGATCGGACGACTATTAACGAAGATACGGGCAATCATATCCGAAAAAATCGAAGTCAAAAAACGGACTGTCCGACCTGACATCCTATGGATTCGAGGTCGCTGATTACGATGCGCCTATTTTCCAGACGATCGGACGACTATTAACGAAGTTACGGGCAATCATATCCGAAAAATCAAAGACGAAAAAACGGACTTTCCGACCTGCCATCCTATGGATTCGAGGTCGCTGATTACGATGCGCCTATTTTCGAGACGATCGGACGACTATTAACGAAGATACGGGCAATCATATCCGGAAAAATCATAGTCGAAAAAACGGACTTTCCGACCTGCCATCCTATGGATTCGAGGTCGCTCATTACGATGCGCCTATTTTCGAGACGATCGGACGACTATTAACGAAGATACGGGCAATCATATCCGGAAAAATCATAGTCGAAAAAACGGACTTTCCGACATGCCATCCTATGGATTCGAGGTCGCTGATTACGATGCGCCTATTTTCAAGACGATCGGACGACTATTAACGAAGATACGGGCAATCATATCCGGAAAAATCTTAGTCGAAAAAACGGATTTTCCGACCTGCCATCCTATGGAATCGAGGTCGCTGATTACGATGCGCCTATTTTCGAGACGATCGGGCGACTATTAACGAAGATACGGGCGATCATATCCGAAAAAATCAAAGTCAAAAAACGGATTTTCCGACCTGCCATCCTATGGATTCGAGGTCGCTGATTACGATGCGCCTATTTTCCAGACGATCGGACGACTATTAACGAAGTTACGGGCGATCATATCCGAAAAAATCAAAGACGAAAAAACGGACTTTCCGACCTGCCATCCTATGGATTCGAAGTCGCTGATTTCGATGCGCCTATTTTCGAGACGATCGGACGACTATTAACGAAGATACGGGCGATCATATCCGAAAAAATCAAAGTCAAAAAACGGACTGTCGGACCTGACATCCTATGGATTCGAAGTCGCTGATTACGATGCGCCTATTTTCCAGACGATCGGACGACTATTAACGAAGATACGGGCGATCATATCCGAAAAAATCAAAGTCAAAAAACGGACTGTCGGACCTGACATCCTATGGATTCGAGGTCGCTGATTACGACGCGCCTATTTTCGAGACGTTCGGACGACCATTTACGAAGATACGGGCGATCATATCCGAAAAAATCATAGTCGAAAAAACGGACTTTCCGACCTACCATCCTATGGATTCGAGGTCGCTGATTACGATGCGCCTATTTTCAAGACGATAGGACAACTATTAACGAAGATACGGGCAATCATATCCGGAAAAATCATAGTCGAAAGAACGGAGTTTCCGACCTGCCATCCTATGGATTCGAGGTCGCTGATTACGATACGCCTATTTTCCAGACGATCGGACGACTATTAACGAAGATACGGGCCATCATATCCGGAAAAAACGAAGTCGAAAAAACGGAGTTTCCGACCTGCCATCCTATGGATTCTTGGTCGCTGATTACGATGCGCCTATTTTCGAGACGATCGGGCGACTATTAACGAAGATACGGGCCATCATATCCGGAAAAAACGAAGTCGAAAAAACGGAGTTTCCGACCTGCCATCCTATGGATTCGAGGTCGCTGATTTGGATGCGCCTATTTTCGAGACGATCGGACGACTATTAACGAAGATACGGGCAATCATATCCGAAAAAATCGAAGTCAAAAAACGGACTGTCCGACCTGACATCCTATGGATTCGAGGTCGCTGATTACGATGCGCCTATTTTCCAGACGATCGGACGACTATTAACGAAGTTACGGGCAATCATATCCGAAAAATCAAAGACGAAAAAACGGACTTTCCGACCTGCCATCCTATGGATTCGAGGTCGCTGATTACGATGCGCCTATTTTCGAGACGATCGGACGACTATTAACGAAGATACGGGCAATCATATCCGGAAAAATCATAGTCGAAAAAACGGACTTTCCGACCTGCCATCCTATGGATTCGAGGTCGCTCATTACGATGCGCCTATTTTCGAGACGATCGGACGACTATTAACGAAGATACGGGCAATCATATCCGGAAAAATCATAGTCGAAAAAACGGACTTTCCGACATGCCATCCTATGGATTCGAGGTCGCTGATTACGATGCGCCTATTTTCAAGACGATCGGACGACTATTAACGAAGATACGGGCAATCATATCCGGAAAAATCTTAGTCGAAAAAACGGATTTTCCGACCTGCCATCCTATGGAATCGAGGTCGCTGATTACGATGCGCCTATTTTCGAGACGATCGGGCGACTATTAACGAAGATACGGGCGATCATATCCGAAAAAATCAAAGTCAAAAAACGGATTTTCCGACCTGCCATCCTATGGATTCGAGGTCGCTGATTACGATGCGCCTATTTTCCAGACGATCGGACGACTATTAACGAAGTTACGGGCGATCATATCCGAAAAAATCAAAGACGAAAAAACGGACTTTCCGACCTGCCATCCTATGGATTCGAAGTCGCTGATTTCGATGCGCCTATTTTCGAGACGATCGGACGACTATTAACGAAGATACGGGCGATCATATCCGAAAAAATCAAAGTCAAAAAACGGACTGTCGGACCTGACATCCTATGGATTCGAAGTCGCTGATTACGATGCGCCTATTTTCCAGACGATCGGACGACTATTAACGAAGATACGGGCGATCATATCCGAAAAAATCAAAGTCAAAAAACGGACTGTCGGACCTGACATCCTATGGATTCGAGGTCGCTGATTACGACGCGCCTATTTTCGAGACGTTCGGACGACCATTTACGAAGATACGGGCGATCATATCCGAAAAAATCATAGTCGAAAAAACGGACTTTCCGACCTACCATCCTATGGATTCGAGGTCGCTGATTACGATGCGCCTATTTTCAAGACGATAGGACAACTATTAACGAAGATACGGGCAATCATATCCGGAAAAATCATAGTCGAAAGAACGGAGTTTCCGACCTGCCATCCTATGGATTCGAGGTCGCTGATTACGATACGCCTGTTTTCAAGACGATCGGACGACTATTAACGAAGATACGGGCAATCATATCCGGAAAAATCATAGTCGAAAAAACGGACTTTCCGACCTGCCATCCTATGGATTCGAGGTCGCTGATTACGATGCGCCTATTTTCCAGACGATCGGACGACTATTAACGAAGTTACGGGCGATCATATCCGAAAAAAATCAAAGACGAAAAAACGGACTTTCCTACCTGCCATCCTATGGATTCGAGGTCGCTGATTTCGATGCGCCTATTTTCGAGACGATCGGACGACTATTAACGAAGATACGGGCGATCATATCCGAAAAAATCAAAGTCAAAAAACGGACTTTCCGACCTGACATCCTATGGATTCGAGGTCGCTAATTACGATGCGCCTATTTTCCAGACGATCGGACGACTATTAACGAAGATACGGGCCATCATATCCGGAAAAAACGAAGTCGAAAAAACGGAGTTTCCGACCTGCCATCCTATGGATTCTTGGTCGCTGATTACGATGCGCCTATTTTCGAGACGATCGGGCGACTATTAACGAAGATACGGGCCATCATATCCGGAAAAAACGAAGTCGAAAAAACGGAGTTTCCGACCTGCCATCCTATGGATTCGAGGTCGCTGATTTGGATGCGCCTATTTTCGAGACGATCGGACGACTATTAACGAAGATACGGGCAATCATATCCGAAAAAATCGAAGTCAAAAAACGGACTGTCCGACCTGACATCCTATGGATTCGAGGTCGCTGATTACGATGCGCCTATTTTCCAGACGATCGGACGACTATTAACGAAGATACGGGCGATTATATCCGAAAAAATCATAGTCGAAAAAACGGACTTTCCGACATGCCATCCTATGGATTCGAGGTCACTGATTACGATGCGCCTATTTTCGAGACGATCGGACGACTATTAACGAAGATACGGGCCATCATATCCGGAAAAAACGAAGTCGAAAAAACGGACATTCCGACCTGCCATCCTATGGATTCGAGGTCGCTGATTACGATGCGCCTATTTTCAAGACGATCGGACGACTATTAACGAAGATACGGGCGATCATATCCGAAAAAATCATAGTCGAAAAAACGGACTTTCCGACCTGCCATCCTATGGATTCGAGATCGCTGATTACGATGCGCCTATTTTCAAGACGATCGGACGTTTATTAACGAAGATACGGGCAATCATATCCGGAAAAATCATAGTCGAAAAAACGGACTTTCCGTCATGCCATCCTATGGATTCGAGGTCGCTGATTACGATGCGCCTATTTTCGAGACGATCGGACGACTATTAACGAAGATACGGGCGATCATATCCGAAAAAATCAAAGTCAAAAAACGGACTGTCCGACCTGACATCCTATGGATTCGAGGTCGCTGATTACGATGCGCCTATTTTCGAGACGATCGGACGACTATTAACAAAGTTACGGGCGATCATATCCGAAAAAATCAAAGACGAAAAAACGGACATTCCGACCTGCCATCCTATGGATTCGAGGTCGCTGATTACGATGAGCCTATTTTCGAGACGATCGGACGACTATTAACGAAGATACGGGCGATCATATCCGAAAAAAATCAAAGTCAAAAAACGGACTGTCCGACCTGACATCCTATGGATTCGAGGTCGCTGATTACGATGCGCCTATTTTCCAGACGATCGGACGACTATTAACAAAGTTACCGGCGATCATATCCGAAAAAATCAAAGACGAAAAAACGGACTTTCCGACCTGACATCCTATGGATTCGAAGTCGCTGATTACGATGCGCCTATTTTCGAGACGAACGGACGACTATTAACGAAGATACGGGCGATCATATCCGAAAGAAATCAAAGTCAAAAAACGGACTGTCCGACCTGACATCCTATGGATTCGAGGTCGCTGATTACGATGCGCCTATTTTCCAGACGATCGGACGACTATTAACAAAGTTACCGGCGATCATATCCGAAAAAATCAAAGACGAAAAAACGGACTCTCCGACATGACATCCTATGGATTCGAAGTCGCTGATTACGATGCGCCTATTTTCGAGACGATCGGACGACTATTAACGAAGATAAGGGCGATCATATCCGAAAAAATCATAGTCGAAAAAACGGACTTTCCGACATGCCATCCTATGGATTCGTGGTCGCTGATTACGATGCGCCTATTTTCGAGACGATCGGACGACTATTAACGAAGATACGGGCCATTATATCCGGAAAAAACGAAGTCGAAAAAACGGACTTTCCGACATGCCATCCTATGGATTCGAAGTCGCTGATTACGATGCGCCTATTTTCGAGACGATCGGACGACTATTAACGAAGATACGGGGGATCATATCCGAAAAAATCTTAGTCGAAAAAACGGACTTTCCGACATGCCATCCTATGGATTCGAGGTCGCTGATTACGATGCGCCTACTTTCGAGACGATCGGACGACTATTAACGAAGATACGGGCGATCATATCCGAAAAAATCATAGTCGAAAAAACGGGCTTTCCGACATGCTATCCTATGGATTCGAGGTCGCTGATTACGATGCGCCTATTTTCGAGACGATCGGACGACTATTAACGAAGATACGGGCAATCATATCCGGAAAAATCATATTCGAAAAAACGGACTTTCCGACCTGCCATCCTATGGATTCGAGGTCGCTGATTAGGATGCGCCTACTTTCGAGACGATCGGACGACTATTAACGAAGATACGGGCGATCATATCCGAAAAAATCATAGTCGAAAAAACGGGCTTTCCGACATGCTATCCTATGGATTCGAGGTCGCTGATTACGATGAGCCTATTTTCGAGACGATCGGACGACTATTAACGAAGATACGGGCGATCATATCCGAAAAAAATCAAAGTCAAAAAACGGACTGTCCGACCTGACATCCTATGGATTCGAAGTCGCTGATTACGATGCGCCTATTTTCGAGACGATCGGACGACTATTAACGAAGATACGGGCCATCATATCCGGAAAAAACGAAGTCGAAAAAACGGACTTTCCGACCTGTAATCCTATGGATTCGAGGTCGCTGATTACGATGCGCCCATTTTCCAGACGATCGGACGACTATTAACGAAGTTACGGGCGATCATATCCGAAAAAATCATAGTCGAAAAAACGGACTATCCGACATGCCATCCTATGGATTCGAGGTCGCTGATTACGATGCGCCTATTTTCGAGACGATCGGACGACTATTAACGAAGATACGGGCCATTATATCCGGAAAAAACGAAGTCGAAAAAACGGATATTCCGACCTGCCATCCTATGGATTCGAGGTCGCTGATTACGATGCGCCTATTTTCGAGACGATCGGACGACTATTAACGAAGATACGGGGGATCATATCCGAAAAAATCATAGTCGAAAAAACGGACTTTCCGACATGCCATCCTATGGATTCGAGGTCGCTGATTACGATGCGCCTACTTTCGAGACGATCGGACGACTATTAACGAAGATACGGGCGATCATATCCGAAAAAATCATAGTCGAAAAAACGGACTTTCCGACCTGCCATCCTATGGATTCGAGGTCGCTGATTAGGATGCGCCTACTTTCGAGACGATCGGACGACTATTAACGAAGATACGGGGGATCATATCCGAAAAAATCATAGTCGAAAAAACGGACTTTCCGACATGCCATCCTATGGATTCGAGGTCGCTGATTACGATGCGCCTACTTTCGAGACGATCGGACGACTATTAACGAAGATACGGGCGATCATATCCGAAAAAATCATATTCGAAAAAACTGACTTTCCGACCTGCCATCCTATGGATTCGAGGTCGCTGATTAGGATGCGCCTACTTTCGAGACGATCGGACGACTATTAACGAAGATACGGGCGATCATATCCGAAAAAAATCAAAGTCAAAAAACGGACTGTCCGACCTGACATCCTATGGATTCGAGGTCGCTGATTACGATGCGCCTATTTTCCAGACGATCGGACGACTATTAACGAAGTTACGGGCGATCATATCCGAAAAAATCAAAGTCGAAAAAACGGACTTTCCGACCTGACATCCTATGGATTCGAAGTCGCTGATTACGATGCGCCTATTTTCGAGACGATCGGACGACTATTAACGAAGATACGGGCCATCATATTCGGAAAAAACGAAGTCGAAAAAACGGACTTTCCGACCTGCCATCCTATGGATTCGAGGTCGCTGATTTGGATGCGCATATTTTCGAGACGATCGGACGACTATTAACGAAGATACGGGCAATCATATCCGAAAAAATCGAAGTCAAAAAACGGACTGTCCGACCTGACATCCTATGGATTCGAGGTCGCTGATTACGATGCGCCTATTTTCCAGACGATCGGACGACTATTAACGAAGATACGGGCGATCATATCCGAAAAAATCAAAGTCAAAAAACGGACTTGCCGACCTGACATCCTATGGATTCGAGGTCGCTGATTACGATGCGCCTATTTTCCAGACGATCGGACGACTATTAACAAAGTTACCGGCGATCATATCCGAAAAAATCAAAGACGAAAAAACTGACTTTCCGACCTGACATCCTATGGATTCGAAGTCGCTGATTACGATGCGCCTATTTTCGAGACGATCGGACGACTATTAACGAAGATACGGGCCATCATATCCGGAAAAAACGAAGTCGAAAAAACGGACTTTCCGACCTGTAATCCTATGGATTCGAGGTCGCTGATTACGATGCGCCTATTTTCCAGACGATCGGACGACTATTAACGAAGTTACGGGCGATCATATCCGAAAAAAATCAAAGACGAAAAAACGGACTTTCCGACCTGACATCCTATGGATTCGAAGTCGCTGATTACGATGCGCCTATTTTCGAGACGATCGGACGACTATTAACGAAGATACGGGCGATCATATCCGAAAAAATCATAGTCGACAAAACGGACTTTCCGACCTGACATCCTATGGAATCGAGGTCGCTGATTACGATGCGCCTATTTTCGAGACGATCGGGCGACTATTAACGAAGATACGGGCAATCATATCCGAACAAATCGAAGTCAAAAAACGGACTGTCCGACCTGACATCCTATGGATTCGAGGTCGCTGATTACGATGCGCCTATTTTCCAGACGATCGGACGACTATTAACGAAGTTACGGGCGATCATATCCGAAAAAATCAAAGACGAAAAAACGGACTTTCCGACCTGCCATCCTGTGGATTCGAGGTCGCTGATTATGATGCGCCTATTTTCGAGACGATCGGACGACCATTTACGAAGATACGGGCGATCATATCCGAAAAAATCATAGTCGAAAAAACGGACTTTCCGACCTGCCATCCTATGGATTCGAGGTCGCTGATTACGATGCGCCTATTTTCAAGACCATAGGACAACTATTATCGAAGATACGGGCAATCATATCCGGAAAAATCATAGTCGAAAAAACGGACTTTCCGACATGCCATCCTATGGATTCGAGGTCGCTGATTACGATGCGCCTATTTTCGAGACGATCGGACGACTATTAACGAACATACGGGCGATAATATCCGAAAAAATTATAGTCGAAAAAACGGACTTTCCGACATGCCATCCTATGGATTCGAGGTCGATGATTACGATGCGCCTATTTTCGAGACGATCGGACGACTATTAACGAAGATACGGGCGATCATATCCGAAAAAATCAAAGTCAAAAAACTGACTGTCCGAACTGAAATCCTATGGATTCGAGGTCGCTGATTACGATGCGCCTATTTTCAAGACGATCGGACGACTATTAACGAAGATACGGGCAATCATATCCGGCAAAATCATAGTCGAAAAAACGGACTTTCCGACCTGCCATCCTATGGATTCGAGGTCACTGATTACGATGCGCCTATTTTCGAGACGATCGGACGACTATTAACGAAGATACGGGCGATCATATCCGAAAAAATCAAAGTCAAAAAACTGACTGTCCGAACTGAAATCCTATGGATTCGAGGTCGCTGATTACGATGCGCCTATTTTCAAGACGATCGGACGACTATTAACGAAGATACGGGCAATCATATCCGGCAAAATCATAGTCGAAAAAACGGACTTTCCGACCTGCCATCCTATGAATTCGAGGTCGCTGATTACGATGCGCCTATTTTCGAGATGATCGGACGACTATTAACGAAGATACGGGCCATCATATCCGGAAAAAACGAAGTCGATAAAACGGAGTTTCCGACCTGCCATCCTATGGATTCGAGGTCGCTGATTACGATGCGCCAATTTTCCAGACGATCGGACGACTATTAACGAAGTTACGGGCGATCATATCCGAAAAAATCAAAGACGAAAAAACGGACTTTCCGACCTGATATCCTATGGATTCGAGGTCGCTGATTACGATGCGCCTATTTTCCAGACGATCGGACGACTATTAACAAAGTTACCGGCGATCATATCCGAAAAAATCAAAGACGAAAAAACGGACTTTCCGACCTGACATCCTATGGATTCGAAGTCGCTGATTACGATGCGCCTATTTTCGAGACGATCGGACGACTATTAACGAAGATACGGGCCATCATATCCGGAAAAAACGAAGTCGAAAAAACGGACTTTCCGACCTGTAATCCTATGGATTCGAGGTCGCTGATTACGATGCGCCTATTTTCCAGACGATCGGACGACTATTAACGAAGTTACGGGCGATCATATCCGAAAAAATCAAAGACGAAAAAACGGACTTTCCGACCTGACATCCTATGGATTCGAAGTCGCTGATTACGATGCGCCTATTTTCGAGACGATCGGACGACTATTAACGAAGATACGGGCCATCATATCCGGAAAAAACGAAGTCGAAAAAACGGAGTTTCCGACCTGCCATCCTATGGATTCGAGGTCGCTGATTTGGATGCGCCTATTTTCAGGACGATCGGACGACTATTAACGAAGATACGGGCAATCATATCCGGAAAAATCATTGTCGAAAAAACGGATTTTCCGACCTGCCATCCTATGGAATCGAGGTCGCTGATTACGATGCGCCTATTTTCGAGACGATCGGGCGACTATTAACGAAGATACGGGCAATCATATCCGAACAAATCGAAGTCAAAAAACGGACTGTCCGACCTGACATCCTATGGATTCGAGGTCGCTGATTACGATGCGCCTATTTTCCAGACGATCGGACGACTATTAACGAAGTTACGGGCGATCATATCCGAAAAAATCAAAGACGAAAAAACGGACTTTCCGACCTGCCATCCTGTGGATTCGAGGTCGCTGATTATGATGCGCCTATTTTCGAGACGATCGGACGACCATTTACGAAGATACGGGCGATCATATCCGAAAAAATCATAGTCGAAAAAACGGACTTTCCGACCTGCCATCCTATGGATTCGAGGTCGCTGATTACGATGCGCCTATTTTCAAGACCATAGGACAACTATTATCGAAGATACGGGCAATCATATCCGGAAAAATCATAGTCGAAAAAACGGACTTTCCGACATGCCATCCTATGGATTCGAGGTCGCTGATTACGATGCGCCTATTTTCGAGACGATCGGACGACTATTAACGAACATACGGGCGATAATATCCGAAAAAATTATAGTCGAAAAAACGGACTTTCCGACATGCCATCCTATGGATTCGAGGTCGATGATTACGATGCGCCTATTTTCGAGACGATCGGACGACTATTAACGAAGATACGGGCGATCATATCCGAAAAAATCAAAGTCAAAAAACTGACTGTCCGAACTGAAATCCTATGGATTCGAGGTCGCTGATTACGATGCGCCTATTTTCAAGACGATCGGACGACTATTAACGAAGATACGGGCAATCATATCCGGCAAAATCATAGTCGAAAAAACGGACTTTCCGACCTGCCATCCTATGAATTCGAGGTCGCTGATTACGATGCGCCTATTTTCGAGATGATCGGACGACTATTAACGAAGATACGGGCCATCATATCCGGAAAAAACGAAGTCGATAAAACGGAGTTTCCGACCTGCCATCCTATGGATTCGAGGTCGCTGATTACGATGCGCCAATTTTCCAGACGATCGGACGACTATTAACGAAGTTACGGGCGATCATATCCGAAAAAATCAAAGACGAAAAAACGGACTTTCCGACCTGATATCCTATGGATTCGAGGTCGCTGATTACGATGCGCCTATTTTCCAGACGATCGGACGACTATTAACAAAGTTACCGGCGATCATATCCGAAAAAATCAAAGACGAAAAAACGGACTTTCCGACCTGACATCCTATGGATTCGAAGTCGCTGATTACGATGCGCCTATTTTCGAGACGATCGGACGACTATTAACGAAGATACGTGCCATCATATCCGGAAAAAACGAAGTCGAAAAAACGGACTTTCCGACCTGTAATCCTATGGATTCGAGGTCGCTGATTACGATGCGCCTATTTTCCAGACGATCGGACGACTATTAACGAAGTTACGGGCGATCATATCCGAAAAAATCAAAGACGAAAAAACGGACTTTCCGACCTGACATCCTATGGATTCGAAGTCGCTGATTACGATGCGCATATTTTCGAGACGATCGGACGACTATTAACGAAGATACGGGCCATCATATCCGGAAAAAACGAAGTCGAAAAAACGGAGTTTCCGACCTGCCATCCTATGGATTCGAGGTCGCTGATTTGGATGCGCCTATTTTCAGGACGATCGGACGACTATTAACGAAGATACGGGCAATCATATCCGGAAAAATCATAGTCGAAAAAACGGATTTTCCGACCTGCCATCCTATGGAATCGAGGTCGCTGATTACGATGCGCCTATTTTCGAGACGATCGGGCGACTATTAACGAAGATACGGGCAATCATATCCGAACAAATCGAAGTCAAAAAACGGACTGTCCGACCTGACATCCTATGGATTCGAGGTCGCTGATTACGATGCGCCTATTTTCCAGACGATCGGACGACTATTAACGAAGTTACGGGCGATCATATCCGAAAAAATCAAAGACGAAAAAACGGACTTTCCGACCTGCCATCCTGTGGATTCGAGGTCGCTGATTATGATGCGCCTATTTTCGAGACGATCGGACGACCATTTACGAAGATACGGGCGATCATATCCGAAAAAATCATAGTCGAAAAAACGGACTTTCCGACCTGCCATCCTATGGATTCGAGGTCGCTGATTACGATGCGCCTATTTTCAAGACCATAGGACAACTATTATCGAAGATACGGGCAATCATATCCGGAAAAATCATAGTCGAAAAAACGGACTTTCCGACATGCCATCCTATGGATTCGAGGTCGCTGATTACGATGCGCCTATTTTCGAGACGATCGGACGACTATTAACGAACATACGGGCGATAATATCCGAAAAAATTATAGTCGAAAAAACGGACTTTCCGACATGCCATCCTATGGATTCGAGGTCGATGATTACGATGCGCCTATTTTCGAGACGATCGGACGACTATTAACGAAGATACGGGCGATCATATCCGAAAAAATCAAAGTCAAAAAACTGACTGTCCGAACTGAAATCCTATGGATTCGAGGTCGCTGATTACGATGCGCCTATTTTCAAGACGATCGGACGACTATTAACGAAGATACGGGCAATCATATCCGGCAAAATCATAGTCGAAAAAACGGACTTTCCGACCTGCCATCCTATGAATTCGAGGTCGCTGATTACGATGCGCCTATTTTCGAGATGATCGGACGACTATTAACGAAGATACGGGCCATCATATCCGGAAAAAACGAAGTCGATAAAACGGAGTTTCCGACCTGCCATCCTATGGATTCGAGGTCGCTGATTACGATGCGCCAATTTTCCAGACGATCGGACGACTATTAACGAAGTTACGGGCGATCATATCCGAAAAAATCAAAGACGAAAAAACGGACTTTCCGACCTGATATCCTATGGATTCGAGGTCGCTGATTACGATGCGCCTATTTTCCAGACGATCGGACGACTATTAACAAAGTTACCGGCGATCATATCCGAAAAAATCAAAGACGAAAAAACGGACTTTCCGACCTGACATCCTATGGATTCGAAGTCGCTGATTACGATGCGCCTATTTTCGAGACGATCGGACGACTATTAACGAAGATACGGGCCATCATATCCGGAAAAAACGAAGTCGAAAAAACGGACTTTCCGACCTGTAATCCTATGGATTCGAGGTCGCTGATTACGATGCGCCTATTTTCCAGACGATCGGACGACTATTAACGAAGTTACGGGCGATCATATCCGAAAAAATCAAAGACGAAAAAACGGACTTTCCGACCTGACATCCTATGGATTCGAAGTCGCTGATTACGATGCGCATATTTTCGAGACGATCGGACGACTATTAACGAAGATACGGGCCATCATATCCGGAAAAAACGAAGTCGAAAAAACGGAGTTTCCGACCTGCCATCCTATGGATTCGAGGTCGCTGATTTGGATGCGCCTATTTTCAGGACGATCGGACGACTATTAACGAAGATACGGGCAATCATATCCGGAAAAATCATAGTCGAAAAAACGGATTTTCCGACCTGCCATCCTATGGAATCGAGGTCGCTGATTACGATGCGCCTATTTTCGAGACGATCGGGCGACTATTAACGAAGATACGGGCAATCATATCCGAACAAATCGAAGTCAAAAAACGGACTGTCCGACCTGACATCCTATGGATTCGAGGTCGCTGATTACGATGCGCCTATTTTCCAGACGATCGGACGACTATTAACGAAGTTACGGGCGATCATATCCGAAAAAATCAAAGACGAAAAAACGGACTTTCCGACCTGCCATCCTGTGGATTCGAGGTCGCTGATTATGATGCGCCTATTTTCGAGACGATCGGACGACCATTTACGAAGATACGGGCGATCATATCCGAAAAAATCATAGTCGAAAAAACGGACTTTCCGACCTGCCATCCTATGGATTCGAGGTCGCTGATTACGATGCGCCTATTTTCAAGACCATAGGACAACTATTATCGAAGATACGGGCAATCATATCCGGAAAAATCATAGTCGAAAAAACGGACTTTCCGACATGCCATCCTATGGATTCGAGGTCGCTGATTACGATGCGCCTATTTTCGAGACGATCGGACGACTATTAACGAACATACGGGCGATAATATCCGAAAAAATTATAGTCGAAAAAACGGACTTTCCGACATGCCATCCTATGGATTCGTGGTCGATGATTACGATGCGCCTATTTTCGAGACGTTCGGACGACTATTAACGAAGATACGGGCGATCATATCCGAAAAAATCAAAGTCAAAAAACTGACTGTCCGAACTGAAATCCTATGGATTCGAGGTCGCTGATTACGATGCGCCTATTTTCAAGACGATCGGACGACTATTAACGAAGATACGGGCAATCATATCCGGCAAAATCATAGTCGAAAAAACGGACTTTCCGACCTGCCATCCTATGGATTCGAGGTCACTGATTACGATGCGCCTATTTTCGAGACGATCGGACGACTATTAACGAAGATACGGGCGATCATATCCGAAAAAATCAAAGTCAAGAAACTGACTGTCCGAACTGAAATCCTATGGATTCGAGGTCGCTGATTACGATGCGCCTATTTTCAAGACGATCGGACGACTATTAACGAAGATACGGGCAATCATATCCGGCAAAATCATAGTCGAAAAAACGGACTTTCCGACCTGCCATCCTATGAATTGGAGGTCGCTGATTACGATGCGCCTATTTTCGAGATGATCGGACGACTATTAACGAAGATACGGGCCATCATATCCGGAAAAAACGAAGTCGATAAAACGGAGTTTCCGACCTGCCATCCTATGGATTCGAGGTCGCTGATTACGATGCGCCAATTTTCCAAACGATCGGACGACTATTAACGAAGTTACGGGCGATCATATCCGAAAAAATCAAAGACGAAAAAACGGACTTTCCGACCTGATATCCTATGGATTCGAGGTCGCTGATTACGATGCGCCTATTTTCCAGACGATCGGACGACTATTAACAAAGTTACCGGCGATCATATCCGAAAAAATCAAAGACGAAAAAACGGACTTTCCGACCTGACATCCTATGGATTCGAAGTCGCTGATTACGATGCGCCTATTTTCGAGACGATCGGACGACTATTAACGAAGATACGGGCCATCATATCCGGAAAAAACGAAGTCGAAAAAACGGACTTTCCGACCTGTAATCCTATGGATTCGAGGTCGCTGATTACGATGCGCCTATTTTCCAGACGATCGGACGACTATTAACGAAGTTACGGGCGATCATATCCGAAAAAATCAAAGACGAAAAAACGGACTTTCCGACCTGACATCCTATGGATTCGAAGTCGCTGATTACGATGCGCCTATTTTCGAGACGATCGGACGACTATTAACGAAGATACGGGCCATCATATCCGGAAAAAACGAAGTCGAAAAAACGGACTTTCCGACCTGCCATCCTATGGATTCGAGGTCGCTGATTACGATGCGCCTATTTTCGAGACGATCGGACGACTATTAACGAAGATACGGGCGATCATATCCGAAAAAATCATAGTCGACAAAACGGACTTTCCGACATGCCATCCTATGGATTCGAGGTCGCTGATTACGATGCGCCTATTTTCAAGACGATCGGACGACTATTAACGAGGATACGGGCAATCATATCCGGAAAAATCATAGTCGAAAAAACGGACTTTCCGACCTGCCATCCTATGGATTCGAGATCGCTGATTACGATGCGCCTATTTTCAAGACGATCGGACGACTATTAACGAAGTTACGGGCGATCATATCCGAAAAAATCAAAGACGAAAAAACGGACTTTCCGACCTGACATCCTATGGATTCGAAGTCGCTGATTACGATGCGCCTATTTTCGAGACGATCGGACGACTATTAACGAAGATACGGGCCATCATATCCGGAAAAAACGTAGTCGAAAAAACGGACTTTCCGACCTGCCATCCTATGGATTCGAGATCGCTGATTACGATGCGCCTATTTTCAAGACGATCGGACGACTATTAACGAAGTTACGGGCGATCATATCCGAAAAAATCAAAGACGAAAAAACGGACTTTCCGACCTGACATCCTATGGATTCGAAGTCGCTGATTACGATGCGCCTATTTTCGAGACGATCGGACGACTATTAACGAAGATACGGGCCATCATATCCGGAAAAAACGTAGTCGAAAAAACGGACTTTCCGACCTGCCATCCTATGGATTCGAGGTCGCTGATTACGATGCGCCTATTTTCGAGACGATCGGGCGACTATTAACGAAGATACGGGCAATCATATCCGAAAAAATCGAAGTCAAAAAACGGACTGTCCGACCTGACATCCTATGGATTCGAGGTCGCTGATTACGATGCGCCTATTTTCCAGACGATCGGACGACTATTAACGAAGTTACGGGCGATCATATCCGAAAAAATCAAAGACGAAAAAACGGACTTTCCGACCTGCCATCCTATGGATTCGAGGTCGCTGATTATGATGCGCCTATTTTCGAGACGATCGGACGACCATTTACGAAGATACGGGCGATCATATCCGAAAAAATCATAGTCGAAAAAACGGACTTTCCGACCTGCCATCCTATGGATTCGAGGTCGCTGATTACGATGCGCCTATTTTCAAGACCATAGGACAACTATTATCGAAGATACGGGCAATCATATCCGGAAAAATCATAGTCGAAAAAACGGACTTTCCGACCTGCCATCCTATGGATTCGAGGTCGCTGATTACGATGCGCCTATTTTCGAGACGATCGGACGACTATTAACGAACATACGGGCGATAATATCCGAAAAAATTATAGTCGAAAAAACGGACTTTCCGACATGGCATCCTATGGATTCGAGGTCGATGATTACGATGCGCCTATTTTCGAGACTATCGGACGACTATTAACGAAGATACGGGCGATCATATCCGAAAAAATCAAAGTCAAAAAACTGACTGTCCGAACTGAAATCCTATGGATTCGAGGTCGCTGATTACGATGCGCCTATTTTCAAGACGATCGGACGACTATTAACGAAGATACGGGCAATCATATCCGGCAAAATCATAGTCGAAAAAACGGACTTTCCGACCTGCCATCCTATGGATTCGAGGTCGCTGATTACGATGCGCCTATTTTCAAGACGATCGGACGACTATTAACGAAGATACGGGCAATCATATCCGGAAAACTCATAGTCGAAAAAACGGACTTTCCGACCTGCCATCCTATGGATTCGAGGTCGCTGATTATGATGCGCCTATTTTCGAGACGATCGGACGACTATTAACGAAGTTACGGGCGATCATATCCGAAAAAATCATAGTCGAAAAAACGGACTTTCCGACATGCCATCCTATGGATTCGAGGTCGCTGATTATGATGCGCCTATTTTCGAGACGATCGGACGACTATTAACGAAGATACGGGCGATCATATCCGAAAAAATCATAGTCGAAAAAACGGACTTTCCGACATGCCATCCTATGGATTCGAGGTCGCTGAATACGATGCGCCTATTTTCGAGACGATCGGGCGACTATTAACGAAGATACGGGCGATCATATCCGAAAAAATCAAAGTCAAAAAACGGACTTGCCGACCTGACATCCTATGGATTCGAGGTCGCTGATTACGATGCGCCTATTTTCGAGACGATCGGACGACTATTAACGAAGATACGGGCGATCATATCCGAAAAAATCATAGTCGAAAAAACGGGCTTTCCGACATGCTATCCTATGGATTCGAGGTCGCTGATTACGATGAGCCTATTTTCGAGACGATCGGACGACTATTAACGAAGATACGGGCGATCATATCCGAAAAAATCATAGTCGAAAAAACGGACTTTCCGACATGCCATCCTATGGATTCGAGGTCGCTGATTACGATGCGCCTATTTTCGAGACGATCGGACGACTATTAACGAAGATACGGGCCATTATATCCGGAAAAAACGAAGTCGAAAAAACGGATATTCCGACCTGCCATCCTATGGATTCGAGGTCGCTGATTACGATGCGCCTACTTTCGAGACGATCGGACGACTATTAACGAAGATACGGGCGATCATATCCGAAAAAATCATAGTCGAAAAAACGGACTTTCCGACCTGCCATCCTATGGATTCGAGGTCGCTGATTAGGATGCGCCTACTTTCGAGACGATCGGACGACTATTAACGAAGATACGGGGGATCATATCCGAAAAAATCATAGTCGAAAAAACGGACTTTCCGACATGCCATCCTATGGATTCGAGGTCGCTGATTACGATGCGCCTACTTTCGAGACGATCGGACGACTATTAACGAAGATACGGGCGATCATATCCGAAAAAATCATAGTCGAAAAAACGGACTTTCCGACCTGTAATCCTATGGATTCGAGGTCGCTGATTACGATGCGCCTATTTTCCAGACGATCGGACGACTATTAACGAAGATACGGGCCATCATATCCGGAAAAAACGAAGTCGATAAAACGGAGTTTCCGACCTGCCATCCTATGGATTCGAGGTCGCTGATTACGATGCGCCAATTTTCCAGACGATCGGACGACTATTAACGAAGTTACGGGCGATCATATCCGAAAAAATCAAAGACGAAAAAACGGACTTTCCGACCTGATATCCTATGGATTCGAGGTCGCTGATTACGATGCGCCTATTTTCCAGACGATCGGACGACTATTACCAAAGTTACTGGCGATCATATCCGAAAAAATCAAAGACGAAAAAACGGACTTTCCGACCTGACATCCTATGGATTCGAAGTCGCTGATTACGATGCGCCTATTTTCGAGACGATCGGACGACTATTAACGAAGATACGGGCCATCATATCCGGAAAAAACGAAGTCGAAAAAACGGACTTTCCGACCTGTAATCCTATGGATTCGAGGTCGCTGATTACGATGCGCCTATTTTCCAGACGATCGGACGACTATTAACGAAGTTACGGGCGATCATATCCGAAAAAATCAAAGACGAAAAAACGGACTTTCCGACCTGACATCCTATGGATTCGAAGTCGCTGATTACGATGCGCCTATTTTCGAGACGATCGGACGACTATTAACGAAGATACGGGCCATCATATCCGGAAAAAACGAAGTCGAAAAAACGGACTTTCCGACCTGCCATCCTATGGATTCGAGGTCGCTGATTACGATGCGCCTATTTTCGAGACGATCGGACGACTATTAACGAAGATACGGGCGATCATATCCGAAAAAATCATAGTCGACAAAACGGACTTTCCGACATGCCATCCTATGGATTCGAGGTCGCTGATTACGATGCGCCTATTTTCAAGACGATCGGACGACTATTAACGAGGATACGGGCAATCATATCCGGAAAAATCATAGTCGAAAAAACGGACTTTCCGACCTGCCATCCTATGGATTCGAGATCGCTGATTACGATGCGCCTATTTTCAAGACGATCGGACGACTATTAACGAAGTTACGGGCGATCATATCCGAAAAAATCAAAGACGAAAAAACGGACTTTCCGACCTGACATCCTATGGATTCGAAGTCGCTGATTACGATGCGCCTATTTTCGAGACGATCGGACGACTATTAACGAAGATACGGGCCATCATATCCGGAAAAAACGTAGTCGAAAAAACGGACTTTCCGACCTGCCATCCTATGGATTCGAGGTCGCTGATTACGATGCGCCTATTTTCGAGACGATCGGGCGACTATTAACGAAGATACGGGCAATCATATCCGAAAAAATCGAAGTCAAAAAACGGACTGTCCGACCTGACATCCTATGGATTCGAGGTCGCTGATTACGATGCGCCTATTTTCCAGACGATCGGACGACTATTAACGAAGTTACGGGCGATCATATCCGAAAAAATCAAAGACGAAAAAACGGACTTTCCGACCTGCCATCCTATGGATTCGAGGTCGCTGATTATGATGCGCCTATTTTCGAGACGATCGGACGACCATTTACGAAGATACGGGCGATCATATCCGAAAAAATCATAGTCGAAAAAACGGACTTTCCGACCTGCCATCCTATGGATTCGAGGTCGCTGATTACGATGCGCCTATTTTCAAGACCATAGGACAACTATTATCGAAGATACGGGCAATCATATCCGGAAAAATCATAGTCGAAAAAACGGACTTTCCGACCTGCCATCCTATGGATTCGAGGTCGCTGATTACGATGCGCCTATTTTCGAGACGATCGGACGACTATTAACGAACATACGGGCGATAATATCCGAAAAAATTATAGTCGAAAAAACGGACTTTCCGACATGGCATCCTATGGATTCGAGGTCGATGATTACGATGCGCCTATTTTCGAGACTATCGGACGACTATTAACGAAGATACGGGCGATCATATCCGAAAAAATCAAAGTCAAAAAACTGACTGTCCGAACTGAAATCCTATGGATTCGAGGTCGCTGATTACGATGCGCCTATTTTCAAGACGATCGGACGACTATTAACGAAGATACGGGCAATCATATCCGGCAAAATCATAGTCGAAAAAACGGACTTTCCGACCTGCCATCCTATGGATTCGAGGTCACTGATTACGATGCGCCTATTTTCGAGACGATCGGACGACTATTAACGAAGATACGGGCGATCATATCCGAAAAAATCAAAGTCAAAAAAGGGACTTTCCGACCTGACATCCTATGAATTCGAGGTCGCTGATTACGATGCGCCTATTTTCGAGATGATCGGACGACTATTAACGAAGATACGGGCCATCATATCCGGAAAAAACGAAGTCGATAAAACGGAGTTTCCGACCTGCCATCCTATGGATTCGAGGTCGCTGATTACGATGCGCCAATTTTCAAGACGATCGGACGACTATTAACGAAGATACGGGCAATCATATGCGGAAAAATCATAGTCGAAAAAACGGACTTTCCGACCTGCCATCCTATGGATTCGAGGTCGCTGATTACGATGCGCCTATTTTCAAGACGATCGGACGACTATTAACGAAGATACGGGCAATCATATCCGGAAAAATCATAGTCGAAAAAACGGACTTTCCGACCTGCCATCCTATGGATTCGAGGTCGCTGATTATGATGCGCCTATTTTCGAGACGATCGGACGACTATTAACGAAGTTACGGGCGATAATATCCGAAAAAATCATAGTCGAAAAAACGGACTTTCCGACATGCCATCCTATGGATTCGAGGTCGCTGATTATGATGCGCCTATTTTCGAGACGATCGGACGACTATTAACGAAGATACGGGCGATCATATCCGAAAAAATCATAGTCGAAAAAACGGACTTTCCGACATGCCATCCTATGGATTCGAGGTCGCTGAATACGATGCGCCTATTTTCGAGACGATCGGGCGACTATTAACGAAGATACGGGCGATCATATCCGAAAAAATCAAAGTCAAAAAACGGACTTGCCGACCTGACATCCTATGGATTCGAGGTCGCTGATTACGATGCGCCTATTTTCGAGACGATCGGACGACTATTAACGAAGATACGGGCGATCATATCCGAAAAAATCATAGTCGAAAAAACGGGCTTTCCGACATGCTATCCTATGGATTCGAGGTCGCTGATTACGATGAGCCTATTTTCGAGACGATCGGACGACTATTAACGAAGATACGGGCGATCATATCCGAAAAAAATCAAAGTCAAAAAACGGACTGTCCGACCTGACATCCTATGGATTCGAAGTCGCTGATTACGATGCGCCTATTTTCGAGACGATCGGACGACTATTAACGAAGATACGGGCCATCATATCCGGAAAAAACGAAGTCGAAAAAACGGACTTTCCGACCTGTAATCCTATGGATTCGAGGTCGCTGATTACGATGCGCCCATTTTCCAGACGATCGGACGACTATTAACGAAGTTACGGGCGATCATATCCGAAAAAATCAAAGACGAAAAAACGGACTTTCCGACCTGACATCCTATGGATTCGAAGTCGCTGATTACGATGCGCCTATTTTCTAGACGATCGGACGACTATTAACGAAGATACGGGCGATCATATCCGAAAAAATCATAGTCGAAAAAACGGACTTTCCGACATGCCATCCTATGGATTCGAGGTCGCTGATTACGATGCGCCTATTTTCGAGACGATCGGACGACTATTAACGAAGATACGGGCCATTATATCCGGAAAAAACGGAGTCGAAAAAACGGATATTCCGACCTGCCATCCTATGGATTCGAGGTCGCTGATTACGATGCGCCTACTTTCGAGACGATCGGACGACTATTAACGAAGATACGGGCGATCATATCCGAAAAAATCATAGTCGAAAAAACGGACTTTCCGACCTGCCATCCTATGGATTCGAGGTCGCTGATTACGATGCGCCTACTTTCGAGACGATCGGACGACTATTAACGAAGATACGGGCGATCATATCCGAAAAAATCATAGTCGAAAAAACGGACTTTCCGACCTGCCATCCTATGGATTCGAGGTCGCTGATTAGGATGCGCCTACTTTCGAGACGATCGGACGACTATTAACGAAGATACGGGCGATCATATCCGAAAAAATCATAGTCGAAAAAACGGACTTTCCGACCTGTAATCCTATGGATTCGAGGTCGCTGATTACGATGCGCCTATTTTCCAGACGATCGGACGACTATTAACGAAGATACGGGCGATCATATCCGAAAAAAATCAAAGTCAAAAAACGGACTGTCCGACCTGACATCCTATGGATTCGAGGTCGCTGATTACGATGCGCCTATTTTCCAGACGATCGGACGACTATTAACGAAGATACGGGCCATCATATCCGGAAAAAACGAAGTCGAAAAAACGGACTTTCCGACCTGTAATCCTATGGATTCGAGGTCGCTGATTACGATGCGCCTATTTTCCAGACGATCGGACGACTATTAACGAAGTTACGGGCGATCATATCCGAAAAAATCAAAGTCGAAAAAACGGACTTTCCGACCTGACATCCTATGGATTCGAAGTCGCTGATTACGATGCGCCTATTTTCGAGACGATCGGACGACTATTAACGAAGATACGGGCCATCATATCCGGAAAAAACGAAGTCGAAAAAACGGACTTTCCGACCTGCCATCCTATGGATTCGAGGTCGCTGATTACGATGCGCCTATTTTCGAGACGATCGGGCGACTATTAACGAAGATACGGGCCATCATATCCGGAAAAAACGAAGTCGAAAAAACGGAGTTTCCGACCTGTAATCCTATGGATTCGAGGTCGCTGATTACGATGCGCCTATTTTCCAGACGATCGGACGACTATTAACGAAGTTACGGGCGATCATATCCGAAAAAATCAAAGTCGAAAAGACGGACTTTCCGACCTGACATCCTATGGATTCGAAGTCGCTGATTACGATGCGCCAATTTTCGAGACGATCGGACGACTATTAACGAAGATACGGGCCATCATATCCGGAAAAAACGAAGTCGAAAAAACGGACTTTCCGACCTGCCATCCTATGGATTCGAGGTCGCTGATTACGATGCGCCTATTTTCGAGACGATCGGGCGACTATTAACGAAGATACGGGCAATCATATCCGAAAAAATCGAAGTCAAAAAACGGACTGTCCGACCTGACATCCTATGGATTCGAGGTCGCTGATTACGATGCGCCTATTTTCCAGACGATCGGACGACTATTAACGAAGTTACGGGCGATCATATCCGGAAAAATCATAGTCGAAAAAACGGACTTTCCGACATGCCATCCTATGGATTCGAGGTCGCTGATTACGATGCGCCTATTTTCAAGACGATCGGACGACTATTAACAAAGTTACCGGCGATCATATCCGAAAAAATCAAAGACGAAAAAACGGACTTTCCGACCTGACATCCTATGGATTCGAAGTCGCTGATTACGATGCGCCTATTTTCGAGACGATCGGACGACTATTAACGAAGATACGGGCCATCATATCCGGAAAAAACGAAGTCGAAAAAACGGACTTTCCGACCTGCCATCCTATGGATTCGAGGTCGCTGATTACGATGCGCCTATTTTCGAGACGATCGGACGACTATTAACGAAGATACGGGCGATCATATCCGAAAAAATCATAGTCGACAAAACGGACTTTCCGACATGCCATCCTATGGATTCGAGGTCGCTGATTACGATGCGCCTATTTTCAAGACGATCGGACGACTATTAACGAGGATACGGGCAATCATATCCGGAAAAATCATAGTCGAAAAAACGGACTTTCCGACCTGCCATCCTATGGAATCGAAGTCGCTGATTACGATGCGCCTATTTTCGAGACGATCGGGCGACTATTAACGAAGATACGGGCAATCATATCCGGAAAAATCATAGTCGAAAAAACGGATTTTCCGACCTGCCATCCTATGGAATCGAGGTCGCTGATTACGATGCGCCTATTTTCGAGACGATCGGGCGACTATTAACGAAGATACGGGCAATCATATCCGGAAAAATCATAGTCGAAAAAACGGATTTTCCGACCTGCCATCCTATGGAATCGAGGTCGCTGATTACGATGCGCCTATTTTCGAGACGATCGGACGACTATTAACGAGGATACGGGCAATCATATCCGGAAAAATCATAGTCGAAAAAACGGACTTTCCGACCTGCCATCCTATGGAATCGAGGTCGCTGATTTGGATGCGCCTATTTTCGAGACGATCGGACGACTATTAACGAAGATACGGGCAATCATATCCGGAAAAATCATAGTCGAAAAAACGGACTTTCCGACCTGCCATCCTATGGATTCGAGGTCGCTGATTACGATGCGCCTATTTTCGAGACGATCGGACGACTATTAACGAACATACGGGCGACAATATCCGAAAAAATTATAGTCGAAAAAACGGACTTTCCGACATGCCATCCTATGGATTCGAGGTCGATGATTACGATGCGCCTATTTTCGAGACGATCGAACGACTATTAACGAAGATACGGGCGATCATATACGAAAAAATCAAAGTCAAAAAACTGACTGTCCGAACTGAAATCCTATGGATTCGAGGTCGCTGATTACGATGCGCCTATTTTCAAGACGATCGGACGACTATTAACGAAGATACGGGCAATCATATCCGGCAAAATCATAGTCGAAAAAACGGACTTTCCGACCTGCCATCCTATGCATTCGAGGTGACGGATTACGATGCGCCTATTTTCGAGACGATCGGACGACTATTAACGAAGATACGGGCGATCATATCCGAAAAAATCAAAGTCAAAAAAGGGACTTTCCGACCTGACATCCTATGAATTCGAGGTCGCTGATTACGATGCGCCTATTTTCGAGATGATCGGACGACTATTAACGAAGATACGGGCCATCATATCCGGAAAAAACGAAGTCGATAAAACGGAGTTTCCGACCTGCCATCCTATGGATTCGAGGTCGCTGATTACGATGCGCCAATTTTCCAGACGATCGGACGACTATTAACGAAGTTACGGGCGATCATATCCGAAAAAATCAAAGACGAAAAAACGGACTTTCCGACCTGATATCCTATGGATTCGAGGTAGCTGATTACGATGCGCCTATTTTCAAGACGATCGGACGACTATTAACGAAGATACGGGCAATCATATCCGGAAAAATCATAGTTGAAAAAACGGACTTTCCGACCTGCCATCCTATGGATTCGAGGTCGCTGATTATGATGCGCCTATTTTCGAGACGATCGGACGACTATTAACGACGATACGGGCGATCATATCCGAAAAAATCATAGTCGAAAAAACGGACTTTCCGACATGCCATCCTATGGATTCGAGGTCGATGATTACGATGCGCCTATCTTCGAGACGATCGGACGACTATTAACGAACTTACGGGCGATCATACCCGAAAAAATCAAAGACGAAAAAACGGACTTTCCCACCTGACATCCTATGGATTCGAGGTCGCTGATTACGATGCGCCGATTTTCAAGACGATCGGACGACTATTAACGAAGATACGGGCGATCATATCCGAAAAAATCAAAGTCAAAAAACGGACTTGCCGACCTGACATCCTATGGATTCGAGGTCGCTGATTACGATGCGCCTATTTTCGAGACGATCGGACGACTATTAACGAAGATACGGGCGATCATATCCGAAAAAAATCAAAGACGAAAAAACGTACTTTCGCACCTGACATCCTATGGATTCGAGGTCGCTGATTACGATGCGCCAATTTTCCAGACGATCGGACGACTATTAACGAAGTTACGGGCGATCATATCCGAAAAAATCAAAGACGAAAAAACCGACTTTCCGACCTGATATCCTATGGATTCGAGGTAGCTGATTACGATGCGCCTATTTTCAAGACGATCGGACGACTATTAACGAAGATACGGGCAATCATATCCGGAAAAATTATAGTCGAAAAAACGGACTTTCCGACCTGCCATCCTATGGATTCGAGGTCGCTGATTACCATGCGCCTATTTTCGAGACGATCGGACGACTATTAACGAACATACGGGCGATCATATCCGAAAAAATTATAGTCGAAAAAACGGACTTTCCGACATGCCATCCTATGGATTCGAGGTCGATGATTACGATGCGCCTATCTTCGAGACGATCGGACGACTATTAACGAAGTTACGGGCGATCATACCCGAAAAAATCAAAGACGAAAAAACGGACTTTCCCACCTGACATCCTATGGATTCGAGGTCGCTGATTACGATGCGCCTATTTTCAAGACGATCGGACGACTATTAACGAAGATACGGGCGATCATATCCGAAAAAATCAAAGTCAAAAAACGGACTTGCCGACCTGACATCCTATGGATTCGAGGTCGCTGATTACGATGCGCCTATTTTCGAGACGATCGGACGACTATTAACGAAGATACGGGCAATCATATCCGGAAAAATCATATTCGAAAAAACGGACTTTCCGACCTGCCATCCTATGGATTCGAGGTCGCTGATTACGATGCGCCTATTTTCGAGACGATCGGACGACTATTAACGAAGATACGGGCGATCATATCCGAAAAAATCATAGTCGAAAAAACGGGCTTTCCGACATGCTATCCTATGGATTCGAGGTCGCTGATTACGATGAGCCTATTTTCGAGACGATCGGACGACTATTAACGAAGATACGGGCGATCATATCCGAAAAAATCAAAGTCAAAATAGGGACTTTCCGACCTGACATCCTATGAATTCGAGGTCGCTGATTACGATGCGCCTATTTTCGAGATGATCGGACGACTATTAACGAAGATACGGGCCATCATATCCGGAAAAAACGAAGTCGATAAAACGGAGTTTCCGACCTGCCATCCTATGGATTCGAGGTCGCTGATTACGATGCGCCTATTTTCGAGACGATCGGACGACTATTAACGAAGATACGGGCAATCATATCCGGAAAAATCATAGTCGAAAAAACGGACTTTCCGACCTGCCATCCTATGGATTCGAGGTCGCTGATTACCATGCGCCTATTTTCGAGACGATCGAACGACTATTAACGAACATACGGGCGATCATATCCGAAAAAATTATAGTCGAAAAAACGGACTTTCCGACATGCCATCCTATGGATTCGAGGTCGATGATTACGATGCGCCTATCTTCGAGACGATCGGACGACTATTAACGAAGTTACGGGCGATCATACCCGAAAAAATCAAAGACGAAAAAACGGACTTTCGCACCTGACATCCTATGGATTCGAGGTCGCTGATTACGATGCGCCTATTTTCAAGACGATCGGACGACTATTAACGAAGATACGGGCGATCATATCCGAAAAAATCAAAGTCAAAAAACGGACTTGCCGACCTGACATCCTATGGATTCGAGGTCGCTGATTACGATGCGCCTATTTTCGAGACGATCGGACGACTATTAACGAAGATACGGGCGATCATATCCGAAAAAATCAAAGTCAAAAAACGGACTGTCCGACCTGACATCCTATGGATTCGAGGTCGCTGATTACGATGCGCCAATTTTCCAGACGATAGGACGACTATTAACGAAGTTACGGGCGATCATATCCGAAAAAATCAAAGACGAAAAAACGGACTTTCCGACCTGATATCCTATGGATTCGAGGTAGCTGATTACGATGCGCCTATTTTCAAGACGATCGGACGACTATTAACGAAGATACGGGCAATCATATCCGGAAAAATCATAGTCGAAAAAACGGACTTTCCGACCTGCCATCCTATGGATTCGAGGTCGCTCATTACGATGCGCCTATTTTCGAGACGATCGGACGACTATTAACGAAGATACGGGCGATCATATCCGAAAAAATCATAGTCGACAAAACGGACTTTCCGACATGCCATCCTATGGATTCGAGGTCGCTGATTACGATGCGCCTATTTTCGAGACGATCGGACGACTATTAACGAAGATACGGGCGATCATGTCCGGAAAAATCATAGTCGAAAAAACGGACTTTCCGACATGCCATCCTATGGATTCGAGGTCGCTGATTACGATGCGCCTATTTTCGAGACGATCGGACGACTATTAACGAAGATACGGGCGATCATATCCGAAAAAATCAAAGTCAAAAAACGGACTTGCCGACCTGACATCCTATGGATTCGAGGTCGCTGATTACGATGCGCCTATTTTCGAGACGATCGGACGACTATTAACGAAGATACGGGCCATCATATCCGGAAAAACGAAGTCGAAAAAACGGAGTTTCCGACCTGCCATCCTATGGATTCGAGGTCGCTGATTACGATGCGCCTATTTTCGAGACGATCGGACGACTATTAACGAAGATACGGGCAATCATGTCCGGAAAAATCATATTCGAAAAAACGGACTTTCCGACCTGCCATCCTATGGATTCGAGGTCGCTGATTACGATGCGCCTACTTTCGAGACGATCGGACGACTATTAACGAAGATACGGGCGATCATATCCGAAAAAAATCAAAGTCAAAAAACGGACTGTCCGACCTGACATCCTATGGATTCGAGGTCGCTGATTAGGATGCGCCTATTTTTGAGACGATCGGACGACTATTAACGAAGATACGGGCCATCATATCCGGAAAAAACGAAGTCGAAAAAACGTACTTTCCGACCTGACATTCTATGGATTCGAAGTCGCTGATTACGATGCGCCTATTTTCGAGACGATCGGACGACTATTAACGAAGATACGGGCGATCATATCCGAAAAAATCATAGTCGAAAAAACGGACTTTCCGACATGCCATCCTATGGATTCGAGGTCGCTGATTACGATGCGCCTATTTTCGAGACGATCGGACGACTATTAACGAAGTTACGGGCGATCATATCCGAGAAAATCAAAGACGAAAAAACGGACTTTCCGACCTGATATCCTATGGATTCGAGGTAGCTGATTACGATGCGCCTATTTTCAAGACGATCGGACGACTATTAACGAAGATACGGGCAATCATATCCGGAAAAATTATAGTCGAAAAAACGGACTTTCCGACCTGCCATCCTATGGATTCGAGGTCGCTGATTACCATGCGCCTATTTTCGAGACGATCGAACGACTATTAACGAACATACGGGCGATCATATCCGAAAAAATTATAGTCGAAAAAACGGACTTTCCGACATGCCATCCTATGGATTCGAGGTCGATGATTACGATGCGCCTATCTTCGAGACGATCGGACGACTATTAACGAAGTTACGGGCGATCATACCCGAAAAAATCAAAGACGAAAAAACGGACTTTCGCACCTGACATCCTATGGATTCGAGGTCGCTGATTACGATGCGCCTATTTTCAAGACGATCGGACGACTATTAACGAAGATACGGGCGATCATATCCGAAAAAATCAAAGTCAAAAAACGGACTTGCCGACCTGACATCCTATGGATTCGAGGTCGCTGATTACGATGCGCCTATTTTCGAGACGATCGGACGACTATTAACGAAGATACGGGCGATCATATCCGAAAAAAATCAAAGTCAAAAAACGGACTGTCCGACCTGACATCCTATGGATTCGAGGTCGCTGATTACGATGCGCCAATTTTCCAGACGATCGGACGACTATTAACGAAGTTACGGGCGATCATATCCGAAAAAATCAGAGACGAAAAAACGGACTTTCCGACCTGATATCCTATGGATTCGAGGTAGCTGATTACGATGCGCCTATTTTCAAGACGATCGGACGACTATTAACGAAGATACGGGCAATCATATCCGGAAAAATTATAGTCGAAAAAACGGACTTTCCGACCTGCCATCCTATGGATTCGAGGTCGCTGATTACCATGCGCCTATTTTCGAGACGATCGGACGACTATTAACGAACATACGGGCGATCATATCCGAAAAAATTATAGTCGAAAAAACGGACTTTCCGACATGCCATCCTATGGATTCGAGGTCGATGATTACGATGCGCCTATCTTCGAGACGATCGGACGACTATTAACGAAGTTACGGGCGATCATATCCGAAAAAATCATAGTCGAAAAAACGGGCTTTCCGACATGCTATCCTATGGATTCGAGGTCGCTGATTACGATGAGCCTATTTTCGAGACGATCGGACGACTATTAACGAAGATACGGGCGATCATATCCGAAAAAAATCAAAGTCAAAAAACGGACTGTCCGACCTGACATCCTATGGATTCGAGGTCGCTGATTACGATGCGCCTACTTTCGAGACGATCGGACGACTATTAACGAAGATACGGGCGATCATATCCGAAAAAAATCAAAGTCAAAAAACGGACTGTCCGACCTGACATCCTATGGATTCGAGGTCGCTGATTAGGATGCGCCTATTTTTGAGACGATCGGACGACTATTAACGAAGATACGGGCCATCATATCCGGAAAAAACGAAGTCGAAAAAACGTACTTTCCGACCTGACATTCTATGGATTCGAAGTCGCTGATTACGATGCGCCTATTTTCGAGACGATCGGACGACTATTAACGAAGATACGGGCGATCATATCCGAAAAAATCATAGTCGAAAAAACGGACTTTCCGACATGCCATCCTATGGATTCGAGGTCGCTGATTACGATGCGCCTATTTTCGAGACGATCGGACGACTATTAACGAAGTTACGGGCGATCATATCCGAGAAAATCAAAGACGAAAAAACGGACTTTCCGACCTGATATCCTATGGATTCGAGGTAGCTGATTACGATGCGCCTATTTTCAAGACGATCGGACGACTATTAACGAAGATACGGGCAATCATATCCGGAAAAATTATAGTCGAAAAAACGGACTTTCCGACCTGCCATCCTATGGATTCGAGGTCGCTGATTACCATGCGCCTATTTTCGAGACGATCGAACGACTATTAACGAACATACGGGCGATCATATCCGAAAAAATTATAGTCGAAAAAACGGACTTTCCGACATGCCATCCTATGGATTCGAGGTCGATGATTACGATGCGCCTATCTTCGAGACGATCGGACGACTATTAACGAAGTTACGGGCGATCATACCCGAAAAAATCAAAGACGAAAAAACGGACTTTCGCACCTGACATCCTATGGATTCGAGGTCGCTGATTACGATGCGCCTATTTTCAAGACGATCGGACGACTATTAACGAAGATACGGGCGATCATATCCGAAAAAATCAAAGTCAAAAAACGGACTTGCCGACCTGACATCCTATGGATTCGAGGTCGCTGATTACGATGCGCCTATTTTCGAGACGATCGGACGACTATTAACGAAGATACGGGCGATCATATCCGAAAAAAATCAAAGTCAAAAAACGGACTGTCCGACCTGACATCCTATGGATTCGAGGTCGCTGATTACGATGCGCCAATTTTCCAGACGATCGGACGACTATTAACGAAGTTACGGGCGATCATATCCGAAAAAATCAAAGACGAAAAAACGGACTTTCCGACCTGATATCCTATGGATTCGAGGTAGCTGATTACGATGCGCCTATTTTCAAGACGATCGGACGACTATTAACGAAGATACGGGCAATCATATCCGGAAAAATTATAGTCGAAAAAACGGACTTTCCGACCTGCCATCCTATGGATTCGAGGTCGCTGATTACCATGCGCCTATTTTCGAGACGATCGGACGACTATTAACGAACATACGGGCGATCATATCCGAAAAAATTATAGTCGAAAAAACGGACTTTCCGACATGCCATCCTATGGATTCGAGGTCGATGATTACGATGCGCCTATCTTCGAGACGATCGGACGACTATTAACGAAGTTACGGGCGATCATATCCGAAAAAATCATAGTCGAAAAAACGGGCTTTCCGACATGCTATCCTATGGATTCGAGGTCGCTGATTACGATGAGCCTATTTTCGAGACGATCGGACGACTATTAACGAAGATACGGGCGATCATATCCGAAAAAAATCAAAGTCAAAAAACGGACTGTCCGACCTGACATCCTATGGATTCGAGGTCGCTGATTACGATGCGCCTATTTTCCAGACGATCGGACGACTATTAACGAAGTTACGGGCGATCATATCCGAAAAAATCAAAGACGAAAAAACGGACTTTCCGACCTGACATCCTATGGATTCGAAGTCGCTGATTACGATGCGCCTATTTTCGAGACGATCGGACGACTATTAACGAAGATACGGGCGATCATATCCGAAAAAATCATAGTCGAAAAAACGGACTTTCCGACATGCCATCCTCTGGATTCGAGGTCGCTGATTACGATGCGCCTATTTTCGAGACGATCGGACGACTATTAACGAAGATACGGGCCATTATATCCGGAAAAAACGATGTCGAAAAAACGGATATTCCGACCTGCCATCCTATGGATTCGAGGTCGCTGATTACGATGCGCCTATTTTCGAGACGATCGGACGACTATTAACGAAGATACGGGCAATAATATCCGGAAAATTCATATTCGAAAAAACGGACTTTCCGACCTGCCATCCTATGGATTCGAGGTCGCTGATTAGGATGCGCCTACTTTCGAGACGATCGGACGACTATTAACGAAAATACGGGCGATCATATCCGAAAAAATCATAGTCGAAAAAACGGGCTTTCCGACATGCTATCCTATGGATTCGAGGTCGCTGATTACGATGAGCCTATTTTCGAGACGATCGGACGACTATTAACGAAGATACGGGCGATCATATCCGAAAAAAATCAAAGTCAAAAAACGGACTGTCCGACCTGACATCCTATGGATTCGAGGTCGCTGATTACGATGCGCCTATTTTTGAGACGATCGGACGACTATTAACGAAGATACGGGCCATCATATCCGGAAAAAACGAAGTCGAAAAAACGGACTTTCCGACCTGACATCCTATGGATTCGAGGTCGATGATTACGATGCGCCTATCTTCGAGACGATCGGACGACTATTAACGAAGTTACGGGCGATCATACCCGAAAAAATCAAAGACGAAAAAACGGACTTTCGCACCTGACATCCTATGGATTCGAGGTCGCTGATTACGATGCGCCTATTTTCAAGACGATCGGACGACTATTAACGAAGATACGGGCGATCATATCCGAAAAAAATCAAAGTCAAAAAACGGACTTGCCGACCTGACATCCTATGGATTCGAGGTCGCTGATTACGATGCGCCAATTTTCCAGACGATCGGACGACTATTAACGAAGTTACGGCCGATCATATCCGAAAAAATCAAAGACGAAAAAACGGACTTTCCGACCTGATATCCTATGGATTCGAGGTAGCTGATTACGATGCGCCTATTTTCAAGACGATCGGACGACTATTAACGAAGATACGGGCAATCATATCCGGAAAAATTATAGTCGAAAAAACGGACTTTCCGACCTGCCATCCTATGGATTCGAGGTCGCTGATTACCATGCGCCTATTTTCGAGACGATCGAACGACTATTAACGAACATACGGGCGATCATATCCGAAAAAATTATAGTCGAAAAAACGGACTTTCCGACATGCCATCCTATGGATTCGAGGTCGATGATTACGATGCGCCTATCTTCGAGACGATCGGACGACTATTAACGAAGTTACGGGCGATCATACCCGAAAAAATCAAAGACGAAAAAACGGACTTTCGCACCTGACATCCTATGGATTCGAGGTCGCTGATTACGATGCGCCTATTTTCAAGACGATCGGACGACTATTAACGAAGATACGGGCGATCATATCCGAAAAAATCAAAGTCAAAAAACGGACTTGCCGACCTGACATCCTATGGATTCGAGGTCGCTGATTACGATGCGCCTATTTTCGAGACGATCGGACGACTATTAACGAAGATACGGGCGATCATATCCGAAAAAAATCAAAGTCAAAAAACGGACTGTCCGACCTGACATCCTATGGATTCGAGGTCGCTGATTACGATGCGCCAATTTTCCAGACGATCGGACGACTATTAACGAAGTTACGGGCGATCATATCCGAAAAAATCAAAGACGAAAAAACGGACTTTCCGACCTGATATCCTATGGATTCGAGGTAGCTGATTACGATGCGCCTATTTTCAAGACGATCGGACGACTATTAACGAAGATACGGGCAATCATATCCGGAAAAATTATAGTCGAAAAAACGGACTTTCCGACCTGCCATCCTATGGATTCGAGGTCGCTGATTACCATGCGCCTATTTTCGAGACGATCGGACGACTATTAACGAACATACGGGCGATCATATCCGAAAAAATTATAGTCGAAAAAACGGACTTTCCGACATGCCATCCTATGGATTCGAGGTCGATGATTACGATGCGCCTATCTTCGAGACGATCGGACGACTATTAACGAAGTTACGGGCGATCATATCCGAAAAAATCATAGTCGAAAAAACGGGCTTTCCGACATGCTATCCTATGGATTCGAGGTCGCTGATTACGATGAGCCTATTTTCGAGACGATCGGACGACTATTAACGAAGATACGGGCGATCATATCCGAAAAAAATCAAAGTCAAAAAACGGACTGTCCGACCTGACATCCTATGGATTCGAGGTCGCTGATTACGATGCGCCTATTTTCCAGACGATCGGACGACTATTAACGAAGTTACGGGCGATCATATCCGAAAAAATCAAAGACGAAAAAACGGACTTTCCGACCTGACATCCTATGGATTCGAAGTCGCTGATTACGATGCGCCTATTTTCGAGACGATCGGACGACTATTAACGAAGATACGGGCGATCATATCCGAAAAAATCATAGTCGAAAAAACGGACTTTCCGACATGCCATCCTCTGGATTCGAGGTCGCTGATTACGATGCGCCTATTTTCGAGACGATCGGACGACTATTAACGAAGATACGGGCCATTATATCCGGAAAAAACGATGTCGAAAAAACGGATATTCCGACCTGCCATCCTATGGATTCGAGGTCGCTGATTATGATGCGCCTATTTTCGAGACGATCGGACGACTATTAACGAAGATACGGGCAATAATATCCGGAAAATTCATATTCGAAAAAACGGACTTTCCGACCTGCCATCCTATGGATTCGAGGTCGCTGATTAGGATGCGCCTACTTTCGAGACGATCGGACGACTATTAACGAAAATACGGGCGATCATATCCGAAAAAATCATAGTCGAAAAAACGGGCTTTCCGACATGCTATCCTATGGATTCGAGGTCGCTGATTACGATGAGCCTATTTTCGAGACGATCGGACGACTATTAACGAAGATACGGGCGATCATATCCGAAAAAAATCAAAGTCAAAAAACGGACTGTCCGACCTGACATCCTATGGATTCGAGGTCGCTGATTACGATGCGCCTATTTTCGAGACGATCGGACGACTATTAACGAAGATACGGGCCATCATATCCGGAAAAAACGAAGTCGAAAAAACGGACTTTCCGACCTGACATCCTATGGATTCGAAGTCGCTGATTACGATGCGCCTATTTTCGAGACGATCGGACGACTATTAACGAAGATACGGGCGATCATATCCGAAAAAATCATAGTCGAAAAAACGGACTTTCCGACATGCATGGATTCGAGGTCGACTATTAACGAAAATACGGGCGATCATATCCGAAAAAATCATAGTCGAAAAAACGGACTTTCCGACATGCATGGATTCGAGGTCGCTGATTACGATGCGCCTATTTTCGAGACGATCGGACGACTATTAACGAAGTTACGGGCGATCATATCCGAGAAAATCAAAGACGAAAAAACGGACTTTCCGACCTGATATCCTATGGATTCGAGGTAGCTGATTACGATGCGCCTATTTTCAAGACGATCGGACGACTATTAACGAAGATACGGGCAATCATATCCGGAAAAATTATAGTCGAAAAAACGGACTTTCCGACCTGCCATCCTATGGATTCGAGGTCGCTGATTACCATGCGCCTATTTTCGAGACGATCGAACGACTATTAACGAACATACGGGCGATCATATCCGAAAAAATTATAGTCGAAAAAACGGACTTTCCGACATGCCATCCTATGGATTCGAGGTCGATGATTACGATGCGCCTATCTTCGAGACGATCGGACGACTATTAACGAAGTTACGGGCGATCATACCCGAAAAAATCAAAGACGAAAAAACGGACTTTCGCGCCTGACATCCTATGGATTCGAGGTCGCTGATTACGATGCGCCTATTTTCAAGACGATCGGACGACTATTAACGAAGATACGGGCGATCATATCCGAAAAAATCAAAGTCAAAAAACGGACTTGCCGACCTGACATCCTATGGATTCGAGGTCGCTGATTACGATGCGCCTATTTTCGAGACGATCGGACGACTATTAACGAAGATACGGGCGATCATATCCGAAAAAAATCAAAGTCAAAAAACGGACTGTCCGACCTGACATCCTATGGATTCGAGGTCGCTGATTACGATGCGCCAATTTTCCAGACGATCGGACGACTATTAACGAAGTTACGGCCGATCATATCCGAAAAAATCAAAGACGAAAAAACGGACTTTCCGACCTGATATCCTATGGATTCGAGGTAGCTGATTACGATGCGCCTATTTTCAAGACGATCGGATGACTATTAACGAAGATACGGGCAATCATATCCGGAAAAATTATAGTCGAAAAAACGGACTTTCCAACCTGCCATCCTATGGATTCGAGGTCGCTGATTACCATGCGCCTATTTTCGAGACGATCGGACGACTATTAACGAACATACGGGCGATCATATCCGAAAAAATTATAGTCGAAAAAACGGACTTTCCGACATGCCATCCAATGGATTCGAGGTCGATGATTACGATGCGCCTATCTTCGAGACGATCGGACGACTATTAACGAAGTTACGGGCGATCATATCCGAAAAAATCATAGTCGAAAAAACGGGCTTTCCGACATGCTATCCTATGGATTCGAGGTCGCTGATTACGATGAGCCTATTTTCGAGACGATCGGACGACTATTAACGAAGATACGGGCGATCATATCCGAAAAAAATCAAAGTCAAAAAACGGACTGTCCGACCTGACATCCTATGGATTCGAGGTCGCTGATTACGATGCGCCTATTTTCCAGACGATCGGACGACTATTAACGAAGTTACGGGCGATCATATCCGAAAAAATCAAAGACGAAAAAACGGACTTTCCGACCTGACATCCTATGGATTCGAAGTCGCTGATTACGATGCGCCTATTTTCGAGACGATCGGACGACTATTAACGAAGATACGGGCGATCATATCCGAAAAAATCATAGTCGAAAAAACGGACTTTCCGACATGCCATCCTATGGATTCGAGGTCGCTGATTACGATGCGCCTATTTTCGAGACGATCGGACGACTATTAACGAAGATACGGGCCATTATATCCGGAAAAAACGAAGTCGAAAAAACGGATATTCCGACCTGCCATCCTATGGATTCGAGGTCGCTGATTACGATGCGCCTATTTTCGAGACGATCGGACGACTATTAACGAAGATACGGGCAATAATATCCGGAAAATTCATATTCGAAAAAACGGACTTTCCGACCTGCCATCCTATGGATTCGAGGTCGCTGATTAGGATGCGCCTACTTTCGAGACGATCGGACGACTATTAACGAAGATACGGGCAATAATATCCGAAAAAATCATAGTCGAAAAAACGGGCTTTCCGACATGCTATCCTATGGATTCGAGGTCGCTGATTACGATGAGCCTATTTTCGAGACGATCGGACGACTATTAACGAAGATACGGGCGATCATATCCGAAAAAAATCAAAGTCAAAAAACGGACTGTCCGACCTGACATCCTATGGATTCGAGGTCGCTGATTACGATGCGCCTATTTTCGAGACGATCGGACGACTATTAACGAAGATACGGGCGATCATATCCGAAAAAATCATAGTCGACAAAACGGACTTTCCGACATGCCATCCTATGGATTCGAGGTCGCTGATTACGATGCGCCTATTTTCGAGACGATCGGACGACTATTAACGAAGATACGGGCAATCATATCCGGAAAAATCTTAGTCGAAAAAACGGATTTTCCGACCTGCCATCCTATGGAATCGAGGTCGCTGATTACGATGCGCCTATTTTCGAGACGATCGGGCGACTATTAACGAAGATACGGGCGATCATATCCGAAAAAATCAAAGTCAAAAAACGGACTTGCCGACCTGACATCCTATGGATTTGAGGTCGCTGATTACGATGCGCCTATTTTCCAGGCGATCGGACGACTATTAATGATACGGGCCATCATATCCGGAAAAATCGAAGTCGAAATAACGGACTTTCCTACCTGCCGTCCTATGGATTTGAGGTCGCTGATTACGATGCGCCTACTTTCGAGACGATCGGACGACTATTAACGAAGATACGGGCGATCATATCCGAAAAAATCATAGTCGAAAAAACGGGCTTTCCGACATGCTATCCTATGGATTCGAGGTCGCTGATTACGATGAGCCTATTTTCGAGACGATCGGACGACTATTAACGAAGATACGGGCGATCATATCCGAAAAAAATCAAAGTCAAAAAACGGACTGTCCGACCTGACATCCTATGGATTCGAGGTCGCTGATTACGATGCGCCTATTTTCCAGACGATCGGACGACTATTAACAAAGTTACCGGCGATCATATCCGAAAAAATCAAAGACGAAAAAGCGGACTTTCCGACCTGACATCCTATGGATTCGAAGTCGCTGATTACGATGCGCCTATTTTCGAGACGATCGGACGACTATTAACGAAGATACGGGCCATTATATCCGGAAAAAACGAAGTCGAAAAAACGGACTTTCCGACCTGTAATCCTATGGATTCGAGGTCGCTGATTACGATGCGCCTATTTTCGAGACGATCGGACGACTATTAACGAAGATACGGGCCATTATATCCGGAAAAAACGAAGTCGAAAAAACGGATATTCCGACCTGCCATCCTATGGATTCGAGGTCGCTGATTACGATGCGCCTATTTTCGAGACGATCGGACGACTATTAACGAAGATACGGGCAATCATATCCGGAAAAATCATATTCGAAAAAACGGACTTTCCGACCTGCCATCCTATGGATTCGAGGTCGCTGATTAGGATGCGCCTACCTTCGAGACGATCGGACGACTATTAACGAAGATACGGGCGATCATATCCGAAAAAATCATATCCGAAAAAATCATAGTCGAAAAAACGGACTTTCCGACCTGCCATCCTATGGATTCGAGGTCGCTGATTACGATGAGCCTATTTTCGAGACGATCGGACGACTATTAACGAAGATACGGGCGATCATATCCGAAAAAAATCAAAGTCAAAAAACGGACTGTCCGACCTGACATCCTATGGATTCGAGGTCGCTGATTACGATGCGCCTATTTTCGAGACGATCGGACGACTATTAACGAAGATACGGGCCATCATATCCGGAAAAACGAAGTCGAAAAAACGGAGTTTCCGACCTGCCATCCTATGGATTCGAGGTCGCTGATTACGATGCGCCTATTTTCGAGACGATCGGACGACTATTAACGAAGATACGGGCAATCATGTCCGGAAAAATCATATTCGAAAAAACGGAGTTTCCGACCTGCCATCCTATGGATTCGAGGTCGCTGATTACGATGCGCCTATTTTCGAGACGATCGGACGACTATTAACGAAGATACGGGCAATCATGTCCGGAAAAATCATAGTCGAAAAAACGGACTTTCCGACATGCCATCCTATGGATTCGAGGTCGCTGATTACGATGCGCCTATTTTCAAGACGATCGGACGACTATTAACGAAGATACGGGCAATCATTTCCGGAAAAATCTTAGTCGAAAAAACGGATTTTCCGACCTGCCATCCTATGGAATCGAGGTCGCTGATTACGATGCGCCTATTTTCGAGACGATCGGGCGACTATTAACGAAGATACGGGCGATCATATCGGAAAAAATCAAAGTCAAAAAACGGACTTGCCGACCTGACATCCTATGGATTCGAGGTCGCTGATTACGATGCGCCTATTTTCGAGACGATCGGACGACTATTAACGAAGATACGGGCCATCATATCCGGAAAAACGAAGTCGAAAAAACGGAGTTTCCGACCTGCCATCCTATGGATTCGAGGTCGCTGATTACGATGCGCCTACTTTCGAGACGATCGGACGACTATTAACAAAGATACGGGCGATCATATCCGAAAAAATCATAGTCGAAAAAACGGGCTTTCCGACATGCTATCCTATGGATTCGAGGTCGCTGATTACGATGAGCCTATTTTCGAGACGATCGGACGACTATTAACGAAGATACGGGCGATCATATCCGAAAAAAATCAAAGTCAAAAAACGGACTGTCCGACCTGACATCCTATGGATTCGAGGTCGCTGATTACGATGCGCCTATTTTCCAGACGATCGGACGACTATTAACGAAGTTACGGGCGATCATATCCGAAAAAATCAAAGTCGAAAAAACGGACTTTCCGACCTGACATCCTATGGATTCGAAGTCGCTGATTACGATGCGCCTATTTTCGAGACGATCGGACGACTATTAACGAAGATACGGGCCATCATATCCGGAAAAAACGAAGTCGAAAAAACGGACTTTCCGACCTGCCATCCTATGGATTCGAGGTCGCTGATTACGATGCGCCTATTTTCGAGACGATCGGGCGACTATTAACGAAGATACGGGCAATCATATCCGAAAAAATCGAAGTCAAAAAACGGACTGTCCGACCTGACATCCTATGGATTCGAGGTCGCTGATTACGATGCGCCTATTTTCCAGACGATCGGACGACTATTAACGAAGTTACGGGCGATCATATCCGGAAAAATCATAGTCGAAAAAACGGACTTTCCGACATGCCATCCTATGGATTCGAGGTCGCTGATTACGATGCGCCTATTTTCAAGACGATCGGACGACTATTAACAAAGTTACCGGCGATCATATCCGAAAAAATCAAAGACGAAAAAACGGACATTCCGACCTGACATCCTATGGATTCGAAGTCGCTGATTACGATGCGCCTATTTTCGAGACGATCGGACGACTATTAACGAAGATACGGGCCATCATATCCGGAAAAAACGAAGTCGAAAAAACGGACTTTCCGACCTGCCATCCTATGGATTCGAGGTCGCTGATTACGATGCGCCTATTTTCGAGACGATCGGACGACTATTAACGAAGATACGGGCGATCATATCCGAAAAAATCATAGTCGACAAAACGGACTTTCCGACATGCCATCCTATGGATTCGAGGTCGCTGATTACGATGCGCCTATTTTCAAGACGATCGGACGACTATTAACGAGGATACGGGCAATCATATCCGGAAAAATCATAGTCGAAAAAACGGACTTTCCGACCTGCCATCCTATGGAATCGAAGTCGCTGATTACGATGCGCCTATTTTCGAGACGATCGGGCGACTATTAACGAAGATACGGGCAATCATATCCGGAAAAATCATAGTCGAAAAAACGGATTTTCCGACCTGCCATCCTATGGAATCGAGGTCGCTGATTACGATGCGCCTATTTTCGAGACGATCGGGCGACTATTAACGAAGATACGGGCAATCATATCCGGAAAAATCATAGTCGAAAAAACGGATTTTCCGACCTGCCATCCTATGGATTCGAGGTCGCTGATTACGATGCGCCTATTTTCGAGACGATCGGACGACTATTAACGAAGATACGGGCAATCATATCCGGAAAAATCTTAGTCGAAAAAACGGATTTTCCGACCTGCCATCCTATGGAATCGAGGTCGCTGATTACGATGCGCCTATTTTCGAGACGATCGGGCGACTATTAACGAAGATACGGGCGATCATATCCGAAAAAATCAAAGTCAAAAAACGGACTTGCCGACCTGACATCCTATGGATTTGAGGTCGCTGATTACGATGCGCCTATTTTCCAGGCGATCGGACGACTATTAATGATACGGGCCATCATATCCGGAAAAATCGAAGTCGAAATAACGGACTTTCCTACCTGCCGTCCTATGGATTTGAGGTCGCTGATTACGATGCGCCTATTTTCCAGGCGATCGGACGACTATTAATGATACGGGCCATCATATCCGGAAAAATCGAAGTCGAAATAACGGACTTTCCTACCTGCCGTCCTATGGATTTGAGGTCGCTGATTACGATGCGCCTACTTTCGAGACGATCGGACGACTATTAACGAAGATACGGGCGATCATATCCGAAAAAATCATAGTCGAAAAAACGGGCTTTCCGACATGCTATCCTATGGATTCGAGGTCGCTGATTACGATGAGCCTATTTTCGAGACGATCGGACGACTATTAACGAAGATACGGGCGATCATATCCGAAAAAAATCAAAGTCAAAAAACGGACTGTCCGACCTGACATCCTATGGATTCGAGGTCGCTGATTACGATGCGCCTATTTTCCAGACGATCGGACGACTATTAACAAAGTTACCGGCGATCATATCCGAAAAAATCAAAGACGAAAAAGCGGACTTTCCGACCTGACATCCTATGGATTCGAAGTCGCTGATTACGATGCGCCTATTTTCGAGACGATCGGACGACTATTAACGAAGATACGGGCCATTATATCCGGAAAAAACGAAGTCGAAAAAACGGACTTTCCGACCTGTAATCCTATGGATTCGAGGTCGCTGATTACGATGCGCCTATTTTCGAGACGATCGGACGACTATTAACGAAGATACGGGCCATTATATCCGGAAAAAACGAAGTCGAAAAAACGGATATTCCGACCTGCCATCCTATGGATTCGAGGTCGCTGATTACGATGCGCCTATTTTCGAGACGATCGGACGACTATTAACGAAGATACGGGCAATCATATCCGGAAAAATCATATTCGAAAAAACGGACTTTCCGACCTGCCATCCTATGGATTCGAGGTCGCTGATTAGGATGCGCCTACCTTCGAGACGATCGGACGACTATTAACGAAGATACGGGCGATCATATCCGAAAAAATCATATCCGAAAAAATCATAGTCGAAAAAACGGACTTTCCGACCTGCCATCCTATGGATTCGAGGTCGCTGATTACGATGAGCCTATTTTCGAGACGATCGGACGACTATTAACGAAGATACGGGCGATCATATCCGAAAAAAATCAAAGTCAAAAAACGGACTGTCCGACCTGACATCCTATGGATTCGAGGTCGCTGATTACGATGCGCCTATTTTCGAGACGATCGGACGACTATTAACGAAGATACGGGCCATCATATCCGGAAAAACGAAGTCGAAAAAACGGAGTTTCCGACCTGCCATCCTATGGATTCGAGGTCGCTGATTACGATGCGCCTATTTTCGAGACGATCGGACGACTATTAACGAAGATACGGGCAATCATGTCCGGAAAAATCATATTCGAAAAAACGGAGTTTCCGACCTGCCATCCTATGGATTCGAGGTCGCTGATTACGATGCGCCTATTTTCGAGACGATCGGACGACTATTAACGAAGATACGGGCAATCATGTCCGGAAAAATCATAGTCGAAAAAACGGACTTTCCGACATGCCATCCTATGGATTCGAGGTCGCTGATTACGATGCGCCTATTTTCAAGACGATCGGACGACTATTAACGAAGATACGGGCAATCATATCCGGAAAAATCTTAGTCGAAAAAACGGATTTTCCGACCTGCCATCCTATGGAATCGAGGTCGCTGATTACGATGCGCCTATTTTCGAGACGATCGGGCGACTATTAACGAAGATACGGGCGATCATATCGGAAAAAATCAAAGTCAAAAAACGGACTTGCCGACCTGACATCCTATGGATTCGAGGTCGCTGATTACGATGCGCCTATTTTCGAGACGATCGGACGACTATTAACGAAGATACGGGCCATCATATCCGGAAAAACGAAGTCGAAAAAACGGAGTTTCCGACCTGCCATCCTATGGATTCGAGGTCGCTGATTACGATGCGCCTACTTTCGAGACGATCGGACGACTATTAACAAAGATACGGGCGATCATATCCGAAAAAATCATAGTCGAAAAAACGGGCTTTCCGACATGCTATCCTATGGATTCGAGGTCGCTGATTACGATGAGCCTATTTTCGAGACGATCGGACGACTATTAACGAAGATACGGGCGATCATATCCGAAAAAAATCAAAGTCAAAAAACGGACTGTCCGACCTGACATCCTATGGATTCGAGGTCGCTGATTACGATGCGCCTATTTTCCAGACGATCGGACGACTATTAACGAAGTTACGGGCGATCATATCCGAAAAAATCAAAGTCGAAAAAACGGACTTTCCGACCTGACATCCTATGGATTCGAAGTCGCTGATTACGATGCGCCTAATTTCGAGACGATCGGACGACTATTAACGAAGATACGGGCCATCATATCCGGAAAAAACGAAGTCGAAAAAACGGACTTTCCGACCTGCCATCCTATGGATTCGAGGTCGCTGATTACGATGCGCCTATTTTCAAGACGATCGGACGACTATTAACAAAGTTACCGGCGATCATATCCGAAAAAATCAAAGACGAAAAAACGGACATTCCGACCTGACATCCTATGGATTCGAAGTCGCTGATTACGATGCGCCTATTTTCGAGACGATCGGACGACTATTAACGAAGATACGGGCCATCATATCCGGAAAAAACGAAGTCGAAAAAACGGACTTTCCGACCTGCCATCCTATGGATTCGAGGTCGCTGATTACGATGCGCCTATTTTCGAGACGATCGGACGACTATTAACGAAGATACGGGCGATCATATCCGAAAAAATCATAGTCGACAAAACGGACTTTCCGACATGCCATCCTATGGATTCGAGGTCGCTGATTACGATGCGCCTATTTTCAAGACGATCGGACGACTATTAACGAGGATACGGGCAATCATATCCGGAAAAATCATAGTCGAAAAAACGGACTTTCCGACCTGCCATCCTATGGAATCGAAGTCGCTGATTACGATGCGCCTATTTTCGAGACGATCGGGCGACTATTAACGAAGATACGGGCAATCATATCCGGAAAAATCATAGTCGAAAAAACGGATTTTCCGACCTGCCATCCTATGGAATCGAGGTCGCTGATTACGATGCGCCTATTTTCGAGACGATCGGGCGACTATTAACGAAGATACGGGCAATCATATCCGGAAAAATCATAGTCGAAAAAACGGATTTTCCGACCTGCCATCCTATGGAATCGAGGTCGCTGATTACGATGCGCCTATTTTCGAGACGATCGGACGACTATTAACGAGGATACGGGCAATCATATCCGGAAAAATCATAGTCGAAAAAACGGACTTTCCGACCTGCCATCCTATGGAATCGAGGTCGCTGATTTGGATGCGCCTATTTTCGAGACGATCGGACGACTATTAACGAAGATACGGGCAATCATATCCGGAAAAATCATAGTCGAAAAAACGGACTTTCCGACCTGCCATCCTATGGATTCGAGGTCGCTGATTACGATGCGCCTATTTTCGAGACGATCGGACGACTATTAACGAACATACGGGCGACAATATCCGAAAAAATTATAGTCGAAAAAACGGACTTTCCGACATGCCATCCTATGGATTCGAGGTCGATGATTACGATGCGCCTATTTTCGAGACGATCGAACGACTATTAACGAAGATACGGGCGATCATATACGAAAAAATCAAAGTCAAAAAACTGACTGTCCGAACTGAAATCCTATGGATTCGAGGTCGCTGATTACGATGCGCCTATTTTCAAGACGATCGGACGACTATTAACGAAGATACGGGCAATCATATCCGGCAAAATCATAGTCGAAAAAACGGACTTTCCGACCTGCCATCCTATGCATTCGAGGTGACGGATTACGATGCGCCTATTTTCGAGACGATCGGACGACTATTAACGAAGATACGGGCGATCATATCCGAAAAAATCAAAGTCAAAAAAGGGACTTTCCGACCTGACATCCTATGAATTCGAGGTCGCTGATTACGATGCGCCTATTTTCGAGATGATCGGACGACTATTAACGAAGATACGGGCCATCATATCCGGAAAAAACGAAGTCGATAAAACGGAGTTTCCGACCTGCCATCCTATGGATTCGAGGTCGCTGATTACGATGCGCCAATTTTCCAGACGATCGGACGACTATTAACGAAGTTACGGGCGATCATATCCGAAAAAATCAAAGACGAAAAAACGGACTTTCCGACCTGATATCCTATGGATTCGAGGTAGCTGATTACGATGCGCCTATTTTCAAGACGATCGGACGACTATTAACGAAGATACGGGCAATCATATCCGGAAAAATCATAGTTGAAAAAACGGACTTTCCGACCTGCCATCCTATGGATTCGAGGTCGCTGATTATGATGCGCCTATTTTCGAGACGATCGGAAGACTATTAACGAAGATACGGGCGATCATATCCGAAAAAATCATAGTCGAAAAAACGGACTTTCCGACATGCCATCCTATGGATTCGAGGTCGATGATTACGATGCGCCTATCTTCGAGACGATCGGACGACTATTAACGAACTTACGGGCGATCATACCCGAAAAAATCAAAGACGAAAAAACGGACTTTCCCACCTGACATCCTATGGATTCGAGGTCGCTGATTACGATGCGCCGATTTTCAAGACGATCGGACGACTATTAACGAAGATACGGGCGATCATATCCGAAAAAATCAAAGTCAAAAAACGGACTTGCCGACCTGACATCCTATGGATTCGAGGTCGCTGATTACGATGCGCCTATTTTCGAGACGATCGGACGACTATTAACGAAGATACGGGCGATCATATCCGAAAAAAATCAAAGACGAAAAAACGTACTTTCGCACCTGACATCCTATGGATTCGAGGTCGCTGATTACGATGCGCCAATTTTCCAGACGATCGGACGACTATTAACGAAGTTACGGGCGATCATATCCGAAAAAATCAAAGACGAAAAAACGGACTTTCCGACCTGATATCCTATGGATTCGAGGTAGCTGATTACGATGCGCCTATTTTCAAGACGATCGGACGACTATTAACGAAGATACGGGCAATCATATCCGGAAAAATTATAGTCGAAAAAACGGACTTTCCGACCTGCCATCCTATGGATTCGAGGTCGCTGATTACCATGCGCCTATTTTCGAGACGATCGGACGACTATTAACGAACATACGGGCGATCATATCCGAAAAAATTATAGTCGAAAAAACGGACTTTCCGACATGCCATCCTATGGATTCGAGGTCGATGATTACGATGCGCCTATCTTCGAGACGATCGGACGACTATTAACGAAGTTACGGGCGATCATACCCGAAAAAATCAAAGACGAAAAAACGGACTTTCCCACCTGACATCCTATGGATTCGAGGTCGCTGATTACGATGCGCCTATTTTCAAGACGATCGGACGACTATTAACGAAGATACGGGCGATCATATCCGAAAAAATCAAAGTCAAAAAACGGACTTGCCGACCTGACATCCTATGGATTCGAGGTCGCTGATTACGATGCGCCTATTTTCGAGACGATCGGACGACTATTAACGAAGATACGGGCAATCATATCCGGAAAAATCATATTCGAAAAAACGGACTTTCCGACCTGCCATCCTATGGATTCGAGGTCGCTGATTACGATGCGCCTATTTTCGAGACGATCGGACGACTATTAACGAAGATACGGGCGATCATATCCGAAAAAATCATAGTCGAAAAAACGGGCTTTCCGACATGCTATCCTATGGATTCGAGGTCGCTGATTACGATGAGCCTATTTTCGAGACGATCGGACGACTATTAACGAAGATACGGGCGATCATATCCGAAAAAATCAAAGTCAAAATAGGGACTTTCCGACCTGACATCCTATGAATTCGAGGTCGCTGATTACGATGCGCCTATTTTCGAGATGATCGGACGACTATTAACGAAGATACGGGCCATCATATCCGGAAAAAACGAAGTCGATAAAACGGAGTTTCCGACCTGCCATCCTATGGATTCGAGGTCGCTGATTACGATGCGCCTATTTTCGAGACGATCGGACGACTATTAACGAAGATACGGGCAATCATATCCGGAAAAATCATAGTCGAAAAAACGGACTTTCCGACCTGCCATCCTATGGATTCGAGGTCGCTGATTACCATGCGCCTATTTTCGAGACGATCGAACGACTATTAACGAACATACGGGCGATCATATCCGAAAAAATTATAGTCGAAAAAACGGACTTTCCGACATGCCATCCTATGGATTCGAGGTCGATGATTACGATGCGCCTATCTTCGAGACGATCGGACGACTATTAACGAAGTTACGGGCGATCATACCCGAAAAAATCAAAGACGAAAAAACGGACTTTCGCACCTGACATCCTATGGATTCGAGGTCGCTGATTACGATGCGCCTATTTTCAAGACGATCGGACGACTATTAACGAAGATACGGGCGATCATATCCGAAAAAATCAAAGTCAAAAAACGGACTTGCCGACCTGACATCCTATGGATTCGAGGTCGCTGATTACGATGCGCCTATTTTCGAGACGATCGGACGACTATTAACGAAGATACGGGCGATCATATCCGAAAAAAATCAAAGTCAAAAAACGGACTGTCCGACCTGACATCCTATGGATTCGAGGTCGCTGATTACGATGCGCCAATTTTCCAGACGATCGGACGACTATTAACGAAGTTACGGGCGATCATATCCGAAAAAATCAAAGACGAAAAAACGGACTTTCCGACCTGATATCCTATGGATTCGAGGTAGCTGATTACGATGCGCCTATTTTCAAGACGATCGGACGACTATTAACGAAGATACGGGCAATCATATCCGGAAAAATCATAGTCGAAAAAACGGACTTTCCGACCTGCCATCCTATGGATTCGAGGTCGCTCATTACGATGCGCCTATTTTCGAGACGATCGGACGACTATTAACGAAGATACGGGCGATCATATCCGAAAAAATCATAGTCGACAAAACGGACTTTCCGACATGCCATCCTATGGATTCGAGGTCGCTGATTACGATGCGCCTATTTTCGAGACGATCGGACGACTATTAACGAAGATACGGGCGATCATGTCCGGAAAAATCATAGTCGAAAAAACGGACTTTCCGACATGCCATCCTATGGATTCGAGGTCGCTGATTACGATGCGCCTATTTTCGAGACGATCGGACGACTATTAACGAAGATACGGGCGATCATATCCGAAAAAATCAAAGTCAAAAAACGGACTTGCCGACCTGACATCCTATGGATTCGAGGTCGCTGATTACGATGCGCCTATTTTCGAGACGATCGGACGACTATTAACGAAGATACGGGCCATCATATCCGGAAAAACGAAGTCGAAAAAACGGAGTTTCCGACCTGCCATCCTATGGATTCGAGGTCGCTGATTACGATGCGCCTATTTTCGAGACGATCGGACGACTATTAACGAAGATACGGGCAATCATGTCCGGAAAAATCATATTCGAAAAAACGGACTTTCCGACCTGCCATCCTATGGATTCGAGGTCGCTGATTACGATGCGCCTACTTTCGAGACGATCGGACGACTATTAACGAAGATACGGGCGATCATATCCGAAAAAAATCAAAGTCAAAAAACGGACTGTCCGACCTGACATCCTATGGATTCGAGGTCGCTGATTACGATGCGCCTATTTTTGAGACGATCGGACGACTATTAACGAAGATACGGGCCATCATATCCGGAAAAAACGAAGTCGAAAAAACGGACTTTCCGACCTGACATCCTATGGATTCGAAGTCGCTGATTACGATGCGCCTATTTTCGAGACGATCGGACGACTATTAACGAAGATACGGGCGATCATATCCGAAAAAATCATAGTCGAAAAAACGGACTTTCCGACATGCCATCCTATGGATTCGAGGTCGCTGATTACGATGCGCCTATTTTCGAGACGATCGGACGACTATTAACGAAGTTACGGGCGATCATATCCGAGAAAATCAAAGACGAAAAAACGGACTTTCCGACCTGATATCCTATGGATTCGAGGTAGCTGATTACGATGCGCCTATTTTCAAGACGATCGGACGACTATTAACGAAGATACGGGCAATCATATCCGGAAAAATTATAGTCGAAAAAACGGACTTTCCGACCTGCCATCCTATGGATTCGAGGTCGCTGATTACCATGCGCCTATTTTCGAGACGATCGAACGACTATTAACGAACATACGGGCGATCATATCCGAAAAAATTATAGTCGAAAAAACGGACTTTCCGACATGCCATCCTATGGATTCGAGGTCGATGATTACGATGCGCCTATCTTCGAGACGATCGGACGACTATTAACGAAGTTACGGGCGATCATACCCGAAAAAATCAAAGACGAAAAAACGGACTTTCGCACCTGACATCCTATGGATTCGAGGTCGCTGATTACGATGCGCCTATTTTCAAGACGATCGGACGACTATTAACGAAGATACGGGCGATCATATCCGAAAAAATCAAAGTCAAAAAACGGACTTGCCGACCTGACATCCTATGGTTCGAGGTCGCTGATTACGATGCGCCTATTTTCGAGACGATCGGACGACTATTAACGAAGATACGGGCGATCATATCCGAAAAAAATCAAAGACGAAAAAACGGACTTTCCGACCTGACATCCTATGGATTCGAGGTCGCTGATTACGATGCGCCTATTTTCAAGACGATCGGACGACTATTAACGAAGATACGGGCAATCATATCCGGAAAAATTATAGTCGAAAAAACGGACTTTCCGACCTGCCATCCTATGGATTCGAGGTCGCTGATTACCATGCGCCTATTTTCGAGACGATCGGACGACTATTAACGAACATACGGGCGATCATATCCGAAAAAATTATAGTCGAAAAAACGGACTTTCCGACATGCCATCCTATGGATTCGAGGTCGATGATTACGATGCGCCTATCTTCGAGACGATCGGACGACTATTAACGAAGTTACGGGCGATCATACCCGAAAAAATCAAAGACGAAAAAACGGACTTTCCCACCTGACATCCTATGGATTCGAGGTCGCTGATTACGATGCGCCTATTTTCAAGACGATCGGACGACTATTAACGAAGATACGGGCGATCATATCCGAAAAAATCAAAGTCAAAAAACGGACTTGCCGACCTGACATCCTATGGATTCGAGGTCGCTGATTACGATGCGCCTATTTTCGAGACGATCGGACGACTATTAACGAAGATACGGGCAATCATATCCGGAAAAATCATATTCGAAAAAACGGACTTTCCGACCTGCCATCCTATGGATTCGAGGTCGCTGATTACGATGCGCCTATTTTCGAGACGATCGGACGACTATTAACGAAGATACGGGCGATCATATCCGAAAAAATCATAGTCGAAAAAACGGGCTTTCCGACATGCTATCCTATGGATTCGAGGTCGCTGATTACGATGAGCCTATTTTCGAGACGATCGGACGACTATTAACGAAGATACGGGCGATCATATCCGAAAAAATCAAAGTCAAAATAGGGACTTTCCGACCTGACATCCTATGAATTCGAGGTCGCTGATTACGATGCGCCTATTTTCGAGATGATCGGACGACTATTAACGAAGATACGGGCCATCATATCCGGAAAAAACGAAGTCGATAAAACGGAGTTTCCGACCTGCCATCCTATGGATTCGAGGTCGCTGATTACGATGCGCCTATTTTCGAGACGATCGGACGACTATTAACGAAGATACGGGCAATCATATCCGGAAAAATCATAGTCGAAAAAACGGACTTTCCGACCTGCCATCCTATGGATTCGAGGTCGCTGATTACCATGCGCCTATTTTCGAGACGATCGAACGACTATTAACGAACATACGGGCGATCATATCCGAAAAAATTATAGTCGAAAAAACGGACTTTCCGACATGCCATCCTATGGATTCGAGGTCGATGATTACGATGCGCCTATCTTCGAGACGATCGGACGACTATTAACGAAGTTACGGGCGATCATACCCGAAAAAATCAAAGACGAAAAAACGGACTTTCGCACCTGACATCCTATGGATTCGAGGTCGCTGATTACGATGCGCCTATTTTCAAGACGATCGGACGACTATTAACGAAGATACGGGCGATCATATCCGAAAAAATCAAAGTCAAAAAACGGACTTGCCGACCTGACATCCTATGGATTCGAGGTCGCTGATTACGATGCGCCTATTTTCGAGACGATCGGACGACTATTAACGAAGATACGGGCGATCATATCCGAAAAAAATCAAAGTCAAAAAACGGACTGTCCGACCTGACATCCTATGGATTCGAGGTCGCTGATTACGATGCGCCAATTTTCCAGACGATCGGACGACTATTAACGAAGTTACGGGCGATCATATCCGAAAAAATCAAAGACGAAAAAACGGACTTTCCGACCTGATATCCTATGGATTCGAGGTAGCTGATTACGATGCGCCTATTTTCAAGACGATCGGACGACTATTAACGAAGATACGGGCAATCATATCCGGAAAAATCATAGTCGAAAAAACGGACTTTCCGACCTGCCATCCTATGGATTCGAGGTCGCTCATTACGATGCGCCTATTTTCGAGACGATCGGACGACTATTAACGAAGATACGGGCGATCATATCCGAAAAAATCATAGTCGACAAAACGGACTTTCCGACATGCCATCCTATGGATTCGAGGTCGCTGATTACGATGCGCCTATTTTCGAGACGATCGGACGACTATTAACGAAGATACGGGCGATCATGTCCGGAAAAATCATAGTCGAAAAAACGGACTTTCCGACATGCCATCCTATGGATTCGAGGTCGCTGATTACGATGCGCCTATTTTCGAGACGATCGGACGACTATTAACGAAGATACGGGCGATCATATCCGAAAAAATCAAAGTCAAAAAACGGACTTGCCGACCTGACATCCTATGGATTCGAGGTCGCTGATTACGATGCGCCTATTTTCGAGACGATCGGACGACTATTAACGAAGATACGGGCCATCATATCCGGAAAAACGAAGTCGAAAAAACGGAGTTTCCGACCTGCCATCCTATGGATTCGAGGTCGCTGATTACGATGCGCCTATTTTCGAGACGATCGGACGACTATTAACGAAGATACGGGCAATCATGTCCGGAAAAATCATATTCGAAAAAACGGACTTTCCGACCTGCCATCCTATGGATTCGAGGTCGCTGATTACGATGCGCCTACTTTCGAGACGATCGGACGACTATTAACGAAGATACGGGCGATCATATCCGAAAAAAATCAAAGTCAAAAAACGGACTGTCCGACCTGACATCCTATGGATTCGAGGTCGCTGATTACGATGCGCCTATTTTTGAGACGATCGGACGACTATTAACGAAGATACGGGCCATCATATCCGGAAAAAACGAAGTCGAAAAAACGGACTTTCCGACCTGACATCCTATGGATTCGAAGTCGCTGATTACGATGCGCCTATTTTCGAGACGATCGGACGACTATTAACGAAGATACGGGCGATCATATCCGAAAAAATCATAGTCGAAAAAACGGACTTTCCGACATGCCATCCTATGGATTCGAGGTCGCTGATTACGATGCGCCTATTTTCGAGACGATCGGACGACTATTAACGAAGTTACGGGCGATCATATCCGAGAAAATCAAAGACGAAAAAACGGACTTTCCGACCTGATATCCTATGGATTCGAGGTAGCTGATTACGATGCGCCTATTTTCAAGACGATCGGACGACTATTAACGAAGATACGGGCAATCATATCCGGAAAAATTATAGTCGAAAAAACGGACTTTCCGACCTGCCATCCTATGGATTCGAGGTCGCTGATTACCATGCGCCTATTTTCGAGACGATCGAACGACTATTAACGAACATACGGGCGATCATATCCGAAAAAATTATAGTCGAAAAAACGGACTTTCCGACATGCCATCCTATGGATTCGAGGTCGATGATTACGATGCGCCTATCTTCGAGACGATCGGACGACTATTAACGAAGTTACGGGCGATCATACCCGAAAAAATCAAAGACGAAAAAACGGACTTTCGCACCTGACATCCTATGGATTCGAGGTCGCTGATTACGATGCGCCTATTTTCAAGACGATCGGACGACTATTAACGAAGATACGGGCGATCATATCCGAAAAAATCAAAGTCAAAAAACGGACTTGCCGACCTGACATCCTATGGTTCGAGGTCGCTGATTACGATGCGCCTATTTTCGAGACGATCGGACGACTATTAACGAAGATACGGGCGATCATATCCGAAAAAAATCAAAGTCAAAAAACGGACTGTCCGACCTGACATCCTATGGATTCGAGGTCGCTGATTACGATGCGCCAATTTTCCAGACGATCGGACGACTATTAACGAAGTTACGGGCGATCATATCCGAAAAAATCAAAGACGAAAAAACGGACTTTCCGACCTGATATCCTATGGATTCGAGGTAGCTGATTACGATGCGCCTATTTTCAAGACGATCGGACGACTATTAACGAAGATACGGGCAATCATATCCGGAAAAATTATAGTCGAAAAAACGGACTTTCCGACCTGCCATCCTATGGATTCGAGGTCGCTGATTACCATGCGCCTATTTTCGAGACGATCGGACGACTATTAACGAACATACGGGCGATCATATCCGAAAAAATTATAGTCGAAAAAACGGACTTTCCGACATGCCATCCTATGGATTCGAGGTCGATGATTACGATGCGCCTATCTTCGAGACGATCGGACGACTATTAACGAAGTTACGGGCGATCATATCCGAAAAAATCATAGTCGAAAAAACGGGCTTTCCGACATGCTATCCTATGGATTCGAGGTCGCTGATTACGATGAGCCTATTTTCGAGACGATCGGACGACTATTAACGAAGATACGGGCGATCATATCCGAAAAAAATCAAAGTCAAAAAACGGACTGTCCGACCTGACATCCTATGGATTCGAGGTCGCTGATTACGATGCGCCTATTTTCCAGACGATCGGACGACTATTAACGAAGTTACGGGCGATCATATCCGAAAAAATCAAAGACGAAAAAACGGACTTTCCGACCTGACATCCTATGGATTCGAAGTCGCTGATTACGATGCGCCTATTTTCGAGACGATCGGACGACTATTAACGAAGATACGGGCGATCATATCCGAAAAAATTATAGTCGAAAAAACGGACTTTCCGACATGCCATCCTCTGGATTCGAGGTCGCTGATTACGATGCGCCTATTTTCGAGACGATCGGACGACTATTAACGAAGATACGGGCCATTATATCCGGAAAAAACGAAGTCGAAAAAACGGATATTCCGACCTGCCATCCTATGGATTCGAGGTCGCTGATTACGATGCGCCTATTTTCGAGACGATCGGACGACTATTAACGAAGATACGGGCAATAATATCCGGAAAATTCATATTCGAAAAAACGGACTTTCCGACCTGCCATCCTATGGATTCGAGGTCGCTGATTAGGATGCGCCTACTTTCGAGACGATCGGACGACTATTAACGAAGATACGGGCAATAATATCCGAAAAAATCATAGTCGAAAAAACGGGCTTTCCGACATGCTATCCTATGGATTCGAGGTCGCTGATTACGATGAGCCTATTTTCGAGACGATCGGACGACTATTAACGAAGATACGGGCGATCATATCCGAAAAAAATCAAAGTCACAAAACGGACTGTCCGACCTGACATCCTATGGATTCGAGGTCGCTGATTACGATGCGCCTATTTTCGAGACGATCGGACGACTATTAACGAAGATACGGGCGATCATATCCGAAAAAATCATAGTCGACAAAACGGACTTTCCGACATGCCATCCTATGGATTCGAGGTCGCTGATTACGATGCGCCTATTTTCGAGACGATCGGACGACTATTAACGAAGATACGGGCGATCATATCCGAAAAAATCAAAGTCAAAAAACGGACTGTCCGACCTGACATCCTATGGATTCGAGGTCGCTCATTATGATGCGCCTATTTTCGAGACGATCGGACGACTATTAACGAAGATACGGGCCACCATATCCGAAAAAAACGAAGTCGAAAAAACGGACTTTCCGACCTGCCATCCTATGAATTTGAGGTCGCTGATTACGATGCGCCTATTTTCGAGACGATCGGACGACTATTAACGAAGATACGGGCCATCATATCCGGAAAAACGAAGTCGAAAAAACGGAGTGTCCGACCTGCCATCCTATGGATTCGAGGTCGCTGATTACGATGCGCCTATTTTCGAGACGATCGGACGACTATTAACGAAGATACGGGCAATCATATCCGGAAAAATCTTAGTCGAAAAAACGGATTTTCCGACCTGCCATCCTATGGAATCGAGGTCGCTGATTACGATGCGCCTATTTTCGAGACGATCGGGCGACTATTAACGAAGGTACGGGCGATCATATCCGAAAAAATCAAAATCAAAAAACGGACTTGCCGACCTGACATCCTATGGATTCGAGGTCGCTGATTACGATGCGCCTATTTTCGAGACGATCGGACGACTATTAACGAAGATACGGGCCATCATATCCGGAAAAACGAAGTCGGAAAAACGGAGTTTCCGACCTGCCATCCTATGGATTCGAGGTCGCTGATTACGATGCGCCTACTTTCGAGACGATCGGACGACTATTAACGAAGATACGGGCGATCATATCCGAAAAAATCATAGTCGAAAAAACGGGCTTTCCGACATGCTATCCTATGGATTCGAGGTCGCTGATTACGATGAGCCTATTTTCGAGACGATCGGACGACTATTAACGAAGATACGGGCGATCATATCCGAAAAAAATCAAAGTCAAAAAACGGACTGTCCGACCTGACATCCTATGGATTCGAGGTCGCTGATTACGATGCGCTAATTTTCCAGACGATCGGACGACTATTAACGAAGTTACGGGCGATCATATCCGAAAAAATCAAAGACGAAAAAACGGACTTTCCGACCTGATATCCTATGGATTCGAGGTAGCTGATTACGATGCGCCTATTTTCAAGACGATCGGACGACTATTAACGAAGATACGGGCAATCATATCCGGAAAAATTATAGTCGAAAAAACGGACTTTCCGACCTGCCATCCTATGGATTCGAGGTCGCTGATTACCATGCGCCTATTTTCGAGACGATCGGACGACTATTAACGAACATACGGGCGATCATATCCGAAAAAATTATAGTCGAAAAAACGGACTTTCCGACATGCCATCCTATGGATTCGAGGTCGATGATTACGATGCGCCTATCTTCGAGACGATCGGACGACTATTAACGAAGTTACGGGCGATCATATCCGAAAAAATCATAGTCGAAAAAACGGGCTTTCCGACATGCTATCCTATGGATTCGAGGTCGCTGATTACGATGAGCCTATTTTCGAGACGATCGGACGACTATTAACGAAGATACGGGCGATCATATCCGAAAAAAATCAAAGTCAAAAAACGGACTGTCCGACCTGACATCCTATGGATTCGAGGTCGCTGATTACGATGCGCCTATTTTCCAGACGATCGGACGACTATTAACGAAGTTACGGGCGATCATATCCGAAAAAATCAAAGACGAAAAAACGGACTTTCCGACCTGACATCCTATGGATTCGAAGTCGCTGATTACGATGCGCCTATTTTCGAGACGATCGGACGACTATTAACGAAGATACGGGCGATCATATCCGAAAAAATCATAGTCGAAAAAACGGACTTTCCGACATGCCATCCTCTGGATTCGAGGTCGCTGATTACGATGCGCCTATTTTCGAGACGATCGGACGACTATTAACGAAGATACGGGCCATTATATCCGGAAAAAACGAAGTCGAAAAAACGGATATTCCGACCTGCCATCCTATGGATTCGAGGTCGCTGATTACGATGCGCCTATTTTCGAGACGATCGGACGACTATTAACGAAGATACGGGCAATAATATCCGGAAAATTCATATTCGAAAAAACGGACTTTCCGACCTGCCATCCTATGGATTCGAGGTCGCTGATTAGGATGCGCCTACTTTCGAGACGATCGGACGACTATTAACGAAGATACGGGCAATAATATCCGAAAAAATCATAGTCGAAAAAACGGGCTTTCCGACATGCTATCCTATGGATTCGAGGTCGCTGATTACGATGAGCCTATTTTCGAGACGATCGGACGACTATTAACGAAGATACGGGCGATCATATCCGAAAAAAATCAAAGTCACAAAACGGACTGTCCGACCTGACATCCTATGGATTCGAGGTCGCTGATTACGATGCGCCTATTTTCGAGACGATCGGACGACTATTAACGAAGATACGGGCGATCATATCCGAAAAAATCATAGTCGACAAAACGGACTTTCCGACATGCCATCCTATGGATTCGAGGTCGCTGATTACGATGCGCCTATTTTCGAGACGATCGGACGACTATTAACGAAGATACGGGCGATCATATCCGAAAAAATCAAAGTCAAAAAACGGACTGTCCGACCTGACATCCTATGGATTCGAGGTCGCTCATTATGATGCGCCTATTTTCGAGACGATCGGACGACTATTAACGAAGATACGGGCCACCATATCCGAAAAAAACGAAGTCGAAAAAACGGACTTTCCGACCTGCCATCCTATGAATTTGAGGTCGCTGATTACGATGCGCCTATTTTCGAGACGATCGGACGACTATTAACGAAGATACGGGCCATCATATCCGGAAAAACGAAGTCGAAAAAACGGAGTGTCCGACCTGCCATCCTATGGATTCGAGGTCGCTGATTACGATGCGCCTATTTTCGAGACGATCGGACGACTATTAACGAAGATACGGGCAATCATATCCGGAAAAATCTTAGTCGAAAAAACGGATTTTCCGACCTGCCATCCTATGGAATCGAGGTCGCTGATTACGATGCGCCTATTTTCGAGACGATCGGGCGACTATTAACGAAGGTACGGGCGATCATATCCGAAAAAATCAAAATCAAAAAACGGACTTGCCGACCTGACATCCTATGGATTCGAGGTCGCTGATTACGATGCGCCTATTTTCGAGACGATCGGACGACTATTAACGAAGATACGGGCCATCATATCCGGAAAAACGAAGTCGGAAAAACGGAGTTTCCGACCTGCCATCCTATGGATTCGAGGTCGCTGATTACGATGCGCCTACTTTCGAGACGATCGGACGACTATTAACGAAGATACGGGCGATCATATCCGAAAAAATCATAGTCGAAAAAACGGGCTTTCCGACATGCTATCCTATGGATTCGAGGTCGCTGATTACGATGAGCCTATTTTCGAGACGATCGGACGACTATTAACGAAGATACGGGCGATCATATCCGAAAAAAATCAAAGTCAAAAAACGGACTGTCCGACCTGACATCCTATGGATTCGAGGTCGCTGATTACGATGCGCCTATTTTCCAGACGATCGGACGACTATTAACAAAGTTACCGGCGATCATATCCGAAAAAATCAAAGACGAAAAAACGGACTTTCCGACCTGACATCCTATGGATTCGAAGTCGCTGATTACGATGCGCCTATTTTCGAGACGATCGGACGACTATTAACGAAGATACGGGCCTTCATATCCGGAAAAAACGAAGTCGAAAAAACGGACTTTCCGACCTGTAATCCTATGGATTCGAGGTCGCTGATTACGATGCGCCTATTTTCGAGACGATCGGACGACTATTAACGAAGATACGGGCGATCATATCCGAAAAAAATCAAAGTCAAAAAACGGACTGTCCGACCTGACATCCTATGGATTCGAGGTCGCTGATTACGATGCGCCAATTTTCCAGACGATCGGACGACTATTAACGAAGTTACGGCCGATCATATCCGAAAAAATCAAAGACGAAAAAACGGACTTTCCGACCTGATATCCTATGGATTCGAGGTAGCTGATTACGATGCGCCTATTTTCAAGACGATCGGATGACTATTAACGAAGATACGGGCAATCATATCCGGAAAAATTATAGTCGAAAAAACGGACTTTCCAACCTGCCATCCTATGGATTCGAGGTCGCTGATTACCATGCGCCTATTTTCGAGACGATCGGACGACTATTAACGAACATACGGGCGATCATATCCGAAAAAATTATAGTCGAAAAAACGGACTTTCCGACATGCCATCCTATGGATTCGAGGTCGATGATTACGATGCGCCTATCTTCGAGACGATCGGACGACTATTAACGAAGTTACGGGCGATCATATCCGAAAAAATCATAGTCGAAAAAACGGGCTTTCCGACATGCTATCCTATGGATTCGAGGTCGCTGATTACGATGAGCCTATTTTCGAGACGATCGGACGACTATTAACGAAGATACGGGCGATCATATCCGAAAAAAATCAAAGTCAAAAAACGGACTGTCCGACCTGACATCCTATGGATTCGATGTCGCTGATTACGATGCGCCTATTTTCCAGACGATCGGACGACTATTAACGAAGTTACGGGCGATCATATCCGAAAAAATCAAAGACGAAAAAACGGACTTTCCGACCTGACATCCTATGGATTCGAAGTCGCTGATTACGATGCGCCTATTTTCGAGACGATCGGACGACTATTAACGAAGATACGGGCCATTATATCCGGAAAAAACGAAGTCGAAAAAACGGATATTCCGACCTGCCATCCTATGGATTCGAGGTCGCTGATTACGATGCGCCTATTTTCGAGACGATCGGACGACTATTAACGAAGATACGGGCGATCATATCCGAAAAAATCATAGTCGAAAAAACGGACTTTCCGACATGCCATCCTATGGATTCGAGGTCGCTGATTACGATGCGCCTATTTTCGAGACGATCGGACGACTATTAACGAAGATACGGGCCATTATATCCGGAAAAAACGAAGTCGAAAAAACGGATATTCCGACCTGCCATCCTATGGATTCGAGGTCGCTGATTACGATGCGCCTATTTTCGAGACGATCGGACGACTATTAACGAAGATACGGGCAATAATATCCGGAAAATTCATATTCGAAAAAACGGACTTTCCGACCTGCCATCCTATGGATTCGAGGTCGCTGATTAGGATGCGCCTACTTTCGAGACGATCGGACGACTATTAACGAAGATACGGGCAATAATATCCGAAAAAATCATAGTCGAAAAAACGGGCTTTCCGACATGCTATCCTATGGATTCGAGGTCGCTGATTACGATGAGCCTATTTTCGAGACGATCGGACGACTATTAACGAAGATACGGGCGATCATATCCGAAAAAAATCAAAGTCAAAAAACGGACTGTCCGACCTGACATCCTATGGATTCGAGGTCGCTGATTACGATGCGCCTATTTTCGAGACGATCGGACGACTATTAACGAAGATACGGGCGATCATATCCGAAAAAATCATAGTCGACAAAACGGACTTTCCGACATGCCATCCTATGGATTCGAGGTCGCTGATTACGATGCGCCTATTTTCGAGACGATCGGACGACTATTAACGAAGATACGGGCGATCATATCCGAAAAAATCAAAGTCAAAAAACGGACTGTCCGACCTGACATCCTATGGATTCAAGGTCGCTCATTATGATGCGCCTATTTTCGAGACGATCGGACGACTATTAACGAAGATACGGGCCACCATATCCGAAAAAAACGAAGTCGAAAAAACGGACTTTCCGACCTGCCATCCTATGAATTTGAGGTCGCTGATTACGATGCGCCTATTTTCGAGACGATCGGACGACTATTAACGAAGATACGGGCCATCATATCCGGAAAAACGAAGTCGAAAAAACGGAGTTTCCGACCTGCCATCCTATGGATTCGAGGTCGCTGATTACGATGCGCCTATTTTCGAGACGATCGGACGACTATTAACGAAGATACGGGCAATCATATCCGGAAAAATCTTAGTCGAAAAAACGGATTTTCCGACCTGCCATCCTATGGAATCGAGGTCGCTGATTACGATGCGCCTATTTTCGAGACGATCGGGCGACTATTAACGAAGATACGGGCGATCATATCCGAAAAAATCAAAGTCAAAAAACGGACTTGCCGACCTGACATCCTATGGATTTGAGGTCGCTGATTACGATGCGCCTATTTTCCAGGCGATCGGACGACTATTAATGATACGGGCCATCATATCCGGAAAAATCGAAGTCGAAATAACGGACTTTCCTACCTGCCGTCCTATGGATTTGAGGTCGCTGATTACGATGCGCCTATTTTCCAGGCGATCGGACGACTATTAATGATACGGGCCATCATATCCGGAAAAATCGAAGTCGAAATAACGGACTTTCCTACCTGCCGTCCTATGGATTTGAGGTCGCTGATTACGATGCGCCTACTTTCGAGACGATCGGACGACTATTAACGAAGATACGGGCGATCATATCCGAAAAAATCATAGTCGAAAAAACGGGCTTTCCGACATGCTATCCTATGGATTCGAGGTCGCTGATTACGATGAGCCTATTTTCGAGACGATCGGACGACTATTAACGAAGATACGGGCAATCATGTCCGGAAAAATCATAGTCGAAAAAACGGACTTTCCGACATGCCATCCTATGGATTCGAGGTCGCTGATTACGATGCGCCTATTTTCAAGACGATCGGACGACTATTAACGAAGATACGGGCAATCATATCCGGAAAAATCTTAGTCGAAAAAACGGATTTTCCGACCTGCCATCCTATGGAATCGAGGTCGCTGATTACGATGCGCCTATTTTCGAGACGATCGGGCGACTATTAACGAAGATACGGGCGATCATATCGGAAAAAATCAAAGTCAAAAAACGGACTTGCCGACCTGACATCCTATGGATTCGAGGTCGCTGATTACGATGCGCCTATTTTCGAGACGATCGGACGACTATTAACGAAGATACGGGCCATCATATCCGGAAAAACGAAGTCGAAAAAACGGAGTTTCCGACCTGCCATCCTATGGATTCGAGGTCGCTGATTACGATGCGCCTACTTTCGAGACGATCGGACGACTATTAACAAAGATACGGGCGATCATATCCGAAAAAATCATAGTCGAAAAAACGGGCTTTCCGACATGCTATCCTATAGATTCGAGGTCGCTGATTACGATGAGCCTATTTTCGAGACGATCGGACGACTATTAACGAAGATACGGGCGATCATATCCGAAAAAAATCAAAGTCAAAAAACGGACTGTCCGACCTGACATCCTATGGATTCGAGGTCGCTGATTACGATGCGCCTATTTTCCAGACGATCGGACGACTATTAACAAAGTTACCGGCGATCATATCCGAAAAAATCAAAGACGAAAAAACGGACTTTCCGACCTGACATCCTATGGATTCGAAGTCGCTGATTACGATGCGCCTATTTTCGAGACGATCGGACGACTATTAACGAAGATACGGGCCATTATATCCGGAAAAAACGAAGTCGAAAAAACGGACTTTCCGACCTGTAATCCTATGGATTCGAGGTCGCTGATTACGATGCGCCTATTTTCGAGACGATCGGACGACTATTAACGAAGATACGGGCCATTATATCCGGAAAAAACGAAGTCGAAAAAACGGATATTCCGACCTGCCATCCTATGGATTCGAGGTCGCTGATTACGATGCGCCTATTTTCGAGACGATCGGACGACTATTAACGAAGATACGGGCAATCATATCCGGAAAAATCATATTCGAAAAAACGGACTTTCCGACCTGCCATCCTATGGATTCGAGGTCGCTGATTAGGATGCGCCTACTTTCGAGACGATCGGACGACTATTAACGAAGATACGGGCGATCATATCCGAAAAAATCATATCCGAAAAAATCATAGTCGAAAAAACGGACTTTCCGACCTGCCATCCTATGGATTCGAGGTCGCTGATTACGATGAGCCTATTTTCGAGACGATCGGACGACTATTAACGAAGATACGGGCGATCATATCCGAAAAAAATCAAAGTCAAAAAACGGACTGTCCGACCTGACATCCTATGGATTCGAGGTCGCTGATTACGATGCGCCTATTTTCGAGACGATCGGACGACTATTAACGAAGATACGGGCCATCATATCCGGAAAAACGAAGTCGAAAAAACGGAGTTTCCGACCTGCCATCCTATGGATTCGAGGTCGCTGATTACGATGCGCCTATTTTCGAGACGATCGGACGACTATTAACGAAGATACGGGCAATCATGTCCGGAAAAATCATATTCGAAAAAACGGAGTTTCCGACCTGCCATCCTATGGATTCGAGGTCGCTGATTACGATGCACCTATTTTCGAGACGATCGGACGACTATTAACGAAGATACGGGCAATCATGTCCGGAAAAATCATAGTCGAAAAAACGGACTTTCCGACATGCCATCCTATGGATTCGAGGTCGCTGATTACGATGCGCCTATTTTCAAGACGATCGGACGACTATTAACGAAGATACGGGCAATCATATCCGGAAAAATCTTAGTCGAAAAAACGGATTTTCCGACCTGCCATCCTATGGAATCGAGGTCGCTGATTACGATGCGCCTATTTTCGAGACGATCGGGCGACTATTAACGAAGATACGGGCGATCATATCGGAAAAAATCAAAGTCAAAAAACGGACTTGCCGACCTGACATCCTATGGATTCGAGGTCGCTGATTACGATGCGCCTATTTTCGAGACGATCGGACGACTATTAACGAAGATACGGGCCATCATATCCGGAAAAACGAAGTCGAAAAAACGGAGTTTCCGACCTGCCATCCTATGGATTCGAGGTCGCTGATTACGATGCGCCTATTTTCCAGACGATCGGACGACTATTAACAAAGTTACCGGCGATCATATCCGAAAAAATCAAAGACGAAAAAACGGACTTTCCGACCTGACATCCTATGGATTCGAAGTCGCTGATTACGATGCGCCTATTTTCGAGACGATCGGACGACTATTAACGAAGATACGGGCCATCATATCCGGAAAAAACGAAGTCGAAAAAACGGACTTTCCGACCTGTAATCCTATGGATTCGAGGTCGCTGATTACGATGCGCCTACTTTCCAGACGATCGGACGACTATTAACGAAGTTACGGGCGATCATATCCGAAAAAATCAAAGACGAAAAAACGGACTTTCCGACCTGACATCCTATGGATTCGAAGTCGCTGATTACGATGCGCCTATTTTCGAGACGATCGGACGACTATTAACGAAGATACGGGCGATCATATCCGAAAAAATCATAGTCGAAAAAACGGACTTTCCGACATGCCATCCTATGGATTCGAGGTCGCTGATTACGATGCGCCTATTTTCGAGACGATCGGACGACTATTAACGAAGATACGGGCCATTATATCCGGAAAAAACGAAGTCGAAAAAACGGATATTCCGACCTGCCATCCTATGGATTCGAGGTCGCTGATTACGATGCGCCTATTTTCGAGACGATCGGACGACTATTAACGAAGATACGGGCCATCATATCCGGAAAAAACGAAGTCGAAAAAACGGACTTTCCGACCTGTAATCCTATGGATTCGAGGTCGCTGATTACGATGCGCCTACTTTCCAGACGATCGGACGACTATTATCGAAGTTACGGGCGATCATATCCGAAAAAATCAAAGACGAAAAAACGGACTTTCCGACCTGACATCCTATGGATTCGAAGTCGCTGATTACGATGCGCCTATTTTCGAGACGATCGGACGACTATTAACGAAGATACGGGCGATCATATCCGAAAAAATCATAGTCGAAAAAACGGACTTTCCGACATGCCATCCTATGGATTCGAGGTCGCTGATTACGATGCGCCTATTTTCGAGACGATCGGACGACTATTAACGAAGATACGGGCCATTATATCCGGAAAAAACGAAGTCGAAAAAACGGATATTCCGACCTGCCATCCTATGGATTCGAGGTCGCTGATTACGATGCGCCTATTTTCGAGACGATCGGACGACTATTAACGAAGATACGGGCAATCATATCCGGAAAAATCATATTCGAAAAAACGGACTTTCCGACCTGCCATCCTATGGATTCGAGGTCGCTGATTAGGATGCGCCTACTTTCGAGACGATCGGACGACTATTAACGAAGATACGGGCGATCATATCCGAAAAAATCATAGTCGAAAAAACGGGCTTTCCGACATGCTATCCTATGGATTCGAGGTCGCTGATTACGATGAGCCTATTTTCGAGACGATCGGACGACTATTAACGAAGATACGGGCGATCATATCCGAAAAAAATCAAATTCAAAAAACGGACTGTCCGACCTGACATCCTATGGATTCGAGGTCGCTGATTACGATGCGCCTATTTTCGAGACGATCGGACGACTATTAACGAAGATACGGGCGATCATATCCGAAAAAATCATAGTCGACAAAACGGACTTTCCGACATGCCATCCTATGGATTCGAGGTCGCTGATTACGATGCGCCTACTTTCGAGACGATCGGACGACTATTAACGAAGATACGGGCGATCATATCCGAAAAAATCATAGTCGACAAAACGGACTTTCCGACATGCCATCCTATGGATTCGAGGTCGCTGATTACGATGAGCCTATTTTCGAGACGATCGGACGACTATTAACGAAGATACGGGCGATCATATCCGAAAAAAATCAAAGTCAAAAAACGGACTGTCCGACCTGACATCCTATGGATTCGAGGTCGCTGATTACGATGCGCCTATTTTCCAGACGATCGGACGACTATTAACGAAGATACGGGCCATTATATCCGGAAAAAACGAAGTCGAAAAAACGGATATTCCGACCTGCCATCCTATGGATTCGAGGTCGCTGATTACGATGCGCCTATTTTCGAGACGATCGGACGACTATTAACGAAGATACGGGCAATAATATCCGAAAAAATCATAGTCGAAAAAACGGGCTTTCCGACATGCTATCCTATGGATTCGAGGTCGCTGATTACGATGAGCCTATTTTCGAGACGATCGGACGACTATTAACGAAGATACGGGCGATCATATCCGAAAAAAATCAAAGTCAAAAAACGGACTTTCCGACATGCCATCCTATGGATTCGAGGTCGCTGATTACGATGCGCCTATTTTCGAGACGATCGGACGACTATTAACGAAGATACGGGCGATCATATCCGAAAAAATCAAAGTCAAAAAACGGACTGTCCGACCTGACATCCTATGGATTCGAGGTCGCTCATTATGATGCGCCTATTTTCGAGACGATCGGACGACTATTAACGAAGATACGGGCCACCATATCCGAAAAAAACGAAGTCGAAAAAACGGACTTTCCGACCTGCCATCCTATGAATTTGAGGTCGCTGATTACGATGCGCCTATTTTCGAGACGATCGGACGACTATTAACGAAGATACGGGCCATCATATCCGGAAAAACGAAGTCGAAAAAACGGAGTTTCCGACCTGCCATCCTATGGATTCGAGGTCGCTGATTACGATGCGCCTATTTTCGAGACGATCGGACGACTATTAACGAAGATACGGGCAATCATATCCGGAAAAATCTTAGTCGAAAAAACTGATTTTCCGACCTGCCATCCTATGGAATCGAGGTCGCTGATTACGATGCGCCTATTTTCGAGACGATCGGGCGACTATTAACGAAGATACGGGCGATCATATCCGAAAAAATCAAAGTCAAAAAACGGACTTGCCGACCTGACATCCTATGGATTCGAGGTCGCTGATTACGATGCGCCTATTTTCGAGACGATCGGACGACTATTAACGAAGATACGGGCCATCATATCCGGAAAAACGAAGTCGGAAAAACGGAGTTTCCGACCTGTAATCCTATGGATTCGAGGTCGCTGATTACGATGCGCCTATTTTCGAGACGATCGGACGACTATTAACGAAGATACGGGCGATCATATCCGAAAAAATCATAGTCGAAAAAACGGGCTTTCCGACATGCTATCCTATGGATTCGAGGTCGCTGATTACGATGAGCCTATTTTCGAGACGATCGGACGACTATTAACGAAGATACGGGCGATCATATCCGAAAAAAATCAAAGTCAAAAAACGGACTGTCCGACCTGACATCCTATGGATTCGAGGTCGCTGATTACGATGCGCCTATTTTCCAGACGATCGGACGACTATTAACAAAGTTACCGGCGATCATATCCGAAAAAATCAAAGACGAAAAAACGGACTTTCCGACCTGACATCCTATGGATTCGAAGTCGCTGATTACGATGCGCCTATTTTCGAGACGATCGGACGACTATTAACGAAGATACGGGCCATCATATCCGGAAAAAACGAAGTCGAAAAAACGGACTTTCCGACCTGTAATCCTATGGATTCGAGGTCGCTGATTACGATGCGCCTATTTTCGAGACGATCGGACGACTATTAACGAAGATACGGGCCATTATATCCGGAAAAAACGAAGTCGAAAAAACGGATATTCCGACCTGCCATCCTATGGGTTCGAGGTCGCTGATTACGATGCGCCTATTTTCGAGACGATCGGACGACTATTAACGAAGATACGGGCAATCATATCCGGAAAAATCATATTCGAAAAAACGGACTTTCCGACCTGCCATCCTATGGATTCGAGGTCGCTGATTAGGATGCGCCTACTTTCGAGACGATCGGACGACTATTAACGAAGATACGGGCGATCATATCCGAAAAAATCATATCCGAAAAAATCATAGTCGAAAAAACGGGCTTTCCGACATGCTATCCTATGGATTCGAGGTCGCTGATTACGATGAGCCTATTTTCGAGACGATCGGACGACTATTAACGAAGATACGGGCGATCATATCCGAAAAAAATCAAAGTCAAAAAACGGACTGTCCGACCTGACATCCTATGGATTCGAGGTCGCTGATTACGATGCGCCTATTTTCGAGACGATCGGACGACTATTAACGAAGATACGGGCCATCATATCCGGAAAAACGAAGTCGAAAAAACGGAGTTTCCGACCTGCCATCCTATGGATTCGAGGTCGCTGATTACGATGCGCCTATTTTCGAGACGATCGGACGACTATTAACGAAGATACGGGCAATCATGTCCGGAAAAATCATATTCGAAAAAACGGAGTTTCCGACCTGCCATCCTATGGATTCGAGGTCGCTGATTACGATGCGCCTATTTTCGAGACGATCGGACGACTATTAACGAAGATACGGGCAATCATGTCCGGAAAAATCATAGTCGAAAAAACGGACTTTCCGACATGCCATCCTATGGATTCGAGGTCGCTGATTACGATGCGCCTATTTTCAAGACGATCGGACGACTATTAACGAAGATACGGGCAATCATATCCGGAAAAATCTTAGTCGAAAAAACGGATTTTCCGACCTGCCATCCTATGGAATCGAGGTCGCTGATTACGATGCGCCTATTTTCGAGACGATCGGGCGACTATTAACGAAGATACGGGCGATCATATCCGAAAAAATCAAAGTCAAAAAACGGACTTGCCGACCTGACATCCTATGGATTCGAGGTCGCTGATTACGATGCGCCTATTTTCGAGACGATCGGACGACTATTAACGAAGATACCGGCGATCATATCCGAAAAAATCAAAGACGAAAAAACGGACTTTCCGACCTGACATCCTATGGATTCGAAGTCGCTGATTACGATGCGCCTATTTTCGAGACGATCGGACGACTATTAACGAAGATACGGGCCATCATATCCGGAAAAAACGAAGTCGAAAAAACGGACTTTCCGACCTGTAATCCTATGGATTCGAGGTCGCTGATTACGATGCGCCTACTTTCCAGACGATCGGACGACTATTAACGAAGTTACGGGCGATCATATCCGAAAAAATCAAAGACGAAAAAACGGACTTTCCGACCTGACATCCTATGGATTCGAAGTCGCTGATTACGATGCGCCTATTTTCGAGACGATCGGACGACTATTAACGAAGATACGGGCGATCATATCCGAAAAAATCATAGTCGAAAAAACGGACTTTCCGACATGCCATCCTATGGATTCGAGGTCGCTGATTACGATGCGCCTATTTTCGAGACGATCGGACGACTATTAACGAAGATACGGGCCATTATATCCGGAAAAAACGAAGTCGAAAAAACGGATATTCCGACCTGCCATCCTATGGATTCGAGGTCGCTGATTACGATGCGCCTATTTTCGAGACGATCGGACGACTATTAACGAAGATACGGGCCATTATATCCGGAAAAAACGAAGTCGAAAAAACGGATATTCCGACCTGCCATCCTATGGATTCGAGGTCGCTGATTAGGATGCGCCTACTTTCGAGACGATCGGACGACTATTAACGAAGATACGGGCGATCATATCCGAAAAAATCATAGTCGAAAAAACGGGCTTTCCGACATGCTATCCTATGGATTCGAGGTCGCTGATTACGATGAGCCTATTTTCGAGACGATCGGACGACTATTAACGAAGATACGGGCGATCATATCCGAAAAAAATCAAATTCAAAAAACGGACTGTCCGACCTGACATCCTATGGATTCGAGGTCGCTGATTACGATGCGCCTATTTTCGAGACGATCGGACGACTATTAACGAAGATACGGGCGATCATATCCGAAAAAATCATAGTCGACAAAACGGACTTTCCGACATGCCATCCTATGGATTCGAGGTCGCTGATTACGATGCGCCTACTTTCGAGACGATCGGACGACTATTAACGAAGATACGGGCGATCATATCCGAAAAAATCATAGTCGACAAAACGGACTTTCCGACATGCCATCCTATGGATTCGAGGTCGCTGATTACGATGCGCCTATTTTCGAGACGATCGGACGACTATTAACGAAGATACGGGCAATCATGTCCGGAAAAATCATATTCGAAAAAACGGACTTTCCGACCTGCCATCCTATGGATTCGAGGTCGCTGATTACGATGCGCCTACTTTCGAGACGATCGGACGACTATTAACGAAGATACGGGCGATCATATCCGAAAAAATCATAGTCGACAAAACGGACTTTCCGACATGCCATCCTATGGATTCGAGGTCGCTGATTACGATGCGCCTATTTTCGAGACGATCGGACGACTATTAACGAAGATACGGGCGAACATATCCGAAAAAATCAAAGTCAAAAAACGGACTGTCCGACCTGACATCCTATGGATTCGAGGTCGCTCATTATGATGCGCCTATTTTCGAGACGATCGGACGACTATTAACGAAGATACGGGCAATCATGTCCGGAAAAATCATATTCGAAAAAACGGACTTTCCGACCTGCCATCCTATGGATTCGAGGTCGCTGATTACGATGCGCCTACTTTCGAGACGATCGGACGACTATTAACGAAGATACGGGCGATCATATCCGAAAAAATCATAGTCGACAAAACGGACTTTCCGACATGCCATCCTATGGATTCGAGGTCGCTGATTACGATGCGCCTATTTTCGAGACGATCGGACGATTATTAACGAAGATACGGGCGATCATATCCGAAAAAATCAAAGTCAAAAAACGGACTGTCCGACCTGACATCCTATGGATTCGAGGTCGCTCATTATGATGCGCCTATTTTCGAGACGATCGGACGACTATTAACGAAGATACGGGCAATCATGTCCGGAAAAATCATATTCGAAAAAACGGACTTTCCGACCTGCCATCCTATGGATTCGAGGTCGCTGATTACGATGCGCCTACTTTCGAGACGATCGGACGACTATTAACGAAGATATGGGCGATCATATCCGAAAAAATCATAGTCGACAAAACGGACTTTCCGACATGCCATCCTATGGATTCGAGGTCGCTGATTACGATGCGCCTATTTTCGAGACGATCGGACGACTATTAACGAAGATACGGGCGATCATATCCGAAAAAATCAAAGTCAAAAAACGGACTGTCCGACCTGACATCCTATGGATTCGAGGTCGCTCATTATGATGCGCCTATTTTCGAGACGATCGGACGACTATTAACGAAGATACGGGCGATCATATCCGAAAAAATCATAGTCGACAAAACGGACTTTCCGACATGCCATCCTATGGATTCGTGGTCGCTGATTACGATGCGCCTATTTTCGAGACGATCGGACGACTATTAACGAAGATACGGGCGATCATATCCGAAAAAATCAAAGTCAAAAAACGGACTGTCCGACCTGACATCCTATGGATTCGAGGTCGCTCATTATGATGCGCCTATTTTCGAGACGATCGGACGACTATTAACGAAGATACGGGCGATCATATCCGAAAAAATCATAGTCGACAAAACGGACTTTCCGACATGCCATCCTATGGATTCGAGGTCGCTGATTACGATGCGCCTATTTTCGAGACGATCGGACGACTATTAACGAAGATACGGGCGATCATATCCGAAAAAATTAAAGTCAAAAAACGGACTGTCCGACCTGACATCCTATGGATTCGAGGTCGCTCATTATGATGCGCCTATTTTCGAGACGATCGGACGACTATTAACGAAGATACGGGCAATCATGTCCGGAAAAATCATATTCGAAAAAACGGACTTTCCGACCTGCCATCCTATGGATTCGAGGTCGCTGATTACGATGCGCCTATTTTCGAGACGATCGGACGACTATTAACGAAGATACGGGCGATCATATCCGAAAAAATTAAAGTCAAAAAACGGACTGTCCGACCTGACATCCTATGGATTCGAGGTCGCTCATTATGATGCGCCTATTTTCGAGACGATCGGACGACTATTAACGAAGATACGGGCCATCATATCCGGAAAAAACGAAGTCGAAAAAACGGACTTTCCGACCTGTAATCCTATGGATTCGAGGTCGCTGATTACGATGCGCCTACTTTCCAGACGATCGGACGACTATTAACGAAGTTACGGGCGATCATATCCGAAAAAATCAAAGACGAAAAAACGGACTTTCCGACCTGACATCCTATGGATTCGAAGTCGCTGATTACGATGCGCCTATTTTCGAGACGATCGGACGACTATTAACGAAGATACGGGCGATCATATCCGAAAAAATCATAGTCGACAAAACGGACTTTCCGACATGCCATCCTATGGATTCGAGGTCGCTGATTACGATGCGCCTACTTTCGAGACGATCGGACGACTATTAACGAAGATACGGGCGATCATATCCGAAAAAATCATAGTCGACAAAACGGACTTTCCGACATGCCATCCTATGGATTCGAGGTCGCTGATTACGATGCGCCTACTTTCGAGACGATCGGACGACTATTAACGAAGATACGGGCGATCATATCCGAAAAAATCATAGTCGACAAAACGGACTTTCCGACATGCCATCCTATGGATTCGAGGTCGCTGATTACGATGCGCCTATTTTCGAGACGATCGGACGACTATTAACGAAGATACGGGCAATCATGTCCGGAAAAATCATATTCGAAAAAACGGACTTTCCGACCTGCCATCCTATGGATTCGAGGTCGCTGATTACGATGCGCCTACTTTCGAGACGATCGGACGACTATTAACGAAGATACGGGCGATCATATCCGAAAAAATCATAGTCGACAAAACGGACTTTCCGACATGCCATCCTATGGATTCGAGGTCGCTGATTACGATGCGCCTATTTTCGAGACGATCGGACGACTATTAACGAAGATACGGGCGAACATATCCGAAAAAATCAAAGTCAAAAAACGGACTGTCCGACCTGACATCCTATGGATTCGAGGTCGCTCATTATGATGCGCCTATTTTCGAGACGATCGGACGACTATTAACGAAGATACGGGCAATCATGTCCGGAAAAATCATATTCGAAAAAACGGACTTTCCGACCTGCCATCCTATGGATTCGAGGTCGCTGATTACGATGCGCCTACTTTCGAGACGATCGGACGACTATTAACGAAGATACGGGCGATCATATCCGAAAAAATCATAGTCGACAAAACGGACTTTCCGACATGCCATCCTATGGATTCGAGGTCGCTGATTACGATGCGCCTATTTTCGAGACGATCGGACGATTATTAACGAAGATACGGGCGATCATATCCGAAAAAATCAAAGTCAAAAAACGGACTGTCCGACCTGACATCCTATGGATTCGAGGTCGCTCATTATGATGCGCCTATTTTCGAGACGATCGGACGACTATTAACGAAGATACGGGCAATCATGTCCGGAAAAATCATATTCGAAAAAACGGACTTTCCGACCTGCCATCCTATGGATTCGAGGTCGCTGATTACGATGCGCCTACTTTCGAGACGATCGGACGACTATTAACGAAGATACGGGCGATCATATCCGAAAAGATCATAGTCGACAAAACGGACTTTCCGACATGCCATCCTATGGATTCGAGGTCGCTGATTACGATGCGCCTATTTTCGAGACGATCGGACGATTATTAACGAAGATACGGGCGATCATATCCGAAAAAATCAAAGTCAAAAAACGGACTGTCCGACCTGACATCCTATGGATTCGAGGTCGCTCATTATGATGCGCCTATTTTCGAGACGATCGGACGACTATTAACGAAGATACGGGCAATCATGTCCGGAAAAATCATATTCGAAAAAACGGACTTTCCGACCTGCCATCCTATGGATTCGAGGTCGCTGATTACGATGCGCCTACTTTCGAGACGATCGGACGACTATTAACGAAGATATGGGCGATCATATCCGAAAAAATCATAGTCGACAAAACGGACTTTCCGACATGCCATCCTATGGATTCGAGGTCGCTGATTACGATGCGCCTATTTTCGAGACGATCGGACGACTATTAACGAAGATACGGGCGATCATATCCGAAAAAATCAAAGTCAAAAAACGGACTGTCCGACCTGACATCCTATGGATTCGAGGTCGCTCATTATGATGCGCCTATTTTCGAGACGATCGGACGACTATTAACGAAGATACGGGCGATCATATCCGAAAAAATCATAGTCGACAAAACGGACTTTCCGACATGCCATCCTATGGATTCGTGGTCGCTGATTACGATGCGCCTATTTTCGAGACGATCGGACGACTATTAACGAAGATACGGGCGATCATATCCGAAAAAATCAAAGTCAAAAAACGGACTGTCCGACCTGACATCCTATGGATTCGAGGTCGCTCATTATGATGCGCCTATTTTCGAGACGATCGGACGACTATTAACGAAGATACGGGCGATCATATCCGAAAAAATCATAGTCGACAAAACGGACTTTCCGACATGCCATCCTATGGATTCGAGGTCGCTGATTACGATGCGCCTATTTTCGAGACGATCGGACGACTATTAACGAAGATACGGGCGATCATATCCGAAAAAATTAAAGTCAAAAAACGGACTGTCCGACCTGACATCCTATGGATTCGAGGTCGCTCATTATGATGCGCCTATTTTCGAGACGATCGGACGACTATTAACGAAGATACGGGCAATCATGTCCGGAAAAATCATATTCGAAAAAACGGACTTTCCGACCTGCCATCCTATGGATTCGAGGTCGCTGATTACGATGCGCCTATTTTCGAGACGATCGGACGACTATTAACGAAGATACGGGCGATCATATCCGAAAAAATTAAAGTCAAAAAACGGACTGTCCGACCTGACATCCTATGGATTCGAGGTCGCTCATTATGATGCGCCTATTTTCGAGACGATCGGACGACTATTAACGAAGATACGGGCCATCATATCCGGAAAAAACGAAGTCGAAAAAACGGACTTTCCGACCTGTAATCCTATGGATTCGAGGTCGCTGATTACGATGCGCCTACTTTCCAGACGATCGGACGACTATTAACGAAGTTACGGGCGATCATATCCGAAAAAATCAAAGACGAAAAAACGGACTTTCCGACCTGACATCCTATGGATTCGAAGTCGCTGATTACGATGCGCCTATTTTCGAGACGATCGGACGACTATTAACGAAGATATGGGCGATCATATCCGAAAAAATCATAGTCGAAAAAACGGACTTTCCGACCTGCCATCCTATGGATTCGAGGTCGCTGATTAGGATGCGCCTACTTTCGAGACGATCGGACGACTATTAACGAAGATACGGGCGATCATATCCGAAAAAATCATAGTCGAAAAAACGGGCTTTCCGACATGCTATCCTATGGATTCGAGGTCGCTGATTACGATGAGCCTATTTTCGAGACGATCGGACGACTATTAACGAAGATACGGGCGATCATATCCGAAAAAAATCAAATTCAAAAAACGGACTGTCCGACCTGACATCCTATGGATTCGAGGTCGCTGATTACGATGCGCCTATTTTCGAGACGATCGGACGACTATTAACGAAGATACGGGCGATCATATCCGAAAAAATCATAGTCGACAAAACGGACTTTCCGACATGCCATCCTATGGATTCGAGGTCGCTGATTACGATGCGCCTACTTTCGAGACGATCGGACGACTATTAACGAAGATACGGGCGATCATATCCGAAAAAATCATAGTCGACAAAACGGACTTTCCGACATGCCATCCTATGGATTCGAGGTCGCTGATTACGATGCGCCTACTTTCGAGGCGATCGGACGACTATTAACGAAGATACGGGCGATCATATCCGAAAAAATCATAGTCGACAAAACGGACTTTCCGACATGCCATCCTATGGATTCGAGGTCGCTGATTACGATGCGCCTATTTTCGAGACGATCGGACGACTATTAACGAACATACGGGCAATCATGTCCGGAAAAATCATATTCGAAAAAACGGACTTTCCGACCTGCCATCCTATGGATTCGAGGTCGCTGATTACGATGCGCCTACTTTCGAGACGATCGGACGACTATTAACGAAGATACGGGCGATCATATCCGAAAAAATCATAGTCGACAAAACGGACTTTCCGACATGCCATCCTATGGATTCGAGGTCGCTGATTACGATGCGCCTATTTTCGAGACGATCGGACGACTATTAACGAATATACGGGCGAACATATCCGAAAAAATCAAAGTCAAAAAACGGACTGTCCGACCTGACATCCTATGGATTCGAGGTCGCTCATTATGATGCGCCTATTTTCGAGACGATCGGACGACTATTAACGAAGATACGGGCAATCATGTCCGGAAAAATCATATTCGAAAAAACGGACTTTCCGACCTGCCATCCTATGGATTCGAGGTCGCTGATTACGATGCGCCTACTTTCGAGACGATCGGACGACTATTAACGAAGATACGGGCGATCATATCCGAAAAAATCATAGTCGACAAAACGGACTTTCCGACATGCCATCCTATGGATTCGAGGTCGCTGATTACGATGCGCCTATTTTCGAGACGATCGGACGATTATTAACGAAGATACGGGCGATCATATCCGAAAAAATCAAAGTCAAAAAACGGACTGTCCGACCTGACATCCTATGGATTCGAGGTCGCTCATTATGATGCGCCTATTTTCGAGACGATCGGACGACTATTAACGAAGATACGGGCAATCATGTCCGGAAAAATCATATTCGAAAAAACGGACTTTCCGACCTGCCATCCTATGGATTCGAGGTCGCTGATTACGATGCGCCTACTTTCGAGACGATCGGACGACTATTAACGAAGATACGGGCGATCATATCCGAAAAGATCATAGTCGACAAAACGGACTTTCCGACATGCCATCCTATGGATTCGAGGTCGCTGATTACGATGCGCCTATTTTCGAGACGATCGGACGATTATTAACGAAGATACGGGCGATCATATCCGAAAAAATCAAAGTCAAAAAACGGACTGTCCGACCTGACATCCTATGGATTCGAGGTCGCTCATTATGATGCGCCTATTTTCGAGACGATCGGACGACTATTAACGAAGATACGGGCAATCATGTCCGGAAAAATCATATTCGAAAAAACGGACTTTCCGACCTGCCATCCTATGGATTCGAGGTCGCTGATTACGATGCGCCTACTTTCGAGACGATCGGACGACTATTAACGAAGATACGGGCGATCATATCCGAAAAAATCATAGTCGACAAAACGGACTTTCCGACATGCCATCCTATGGATTCGAGGTCGCTGATTACGATGCGCCTATTTTCGAGACGATCGGACGACTATTAACGAAGATACGGGCGATCATATCCGAAAAAATCAAAGTCAAAAAACGGACTGTCCGACCTGACATCCTATGGATTCGAGGTCGCTCATTATGATGCGCCTATTTTCGAGACGATCGGACGACTATTAACGAAGATACGGGCGATCATATCCGAAAAAATCATAGTCGACAAAACGGACTCTCCGACATGCCATCCTATGGATTCGTGGTTGCTGATTACGATGCGCCTATTTTCGAGACGATCGGACGACTATTAACGAAGATACGGGCGATCATATCCGAAAAAATCAAAGTCAAAAAACGGACTGTCCGACCTGACATCCTATGGATTCGAGGTCGCTCATTATGATGCGCCTATTTTCGAGACGATCGGACGACTATTAACGAAGATACGGGCGATCATATCCGAAAAAATCATAGTCGACAAAACGGACTTTCCGACATGCCATCCTATGGATTCGAGGTCGCTGATTACGATGCGCCTATTTTTGAGACGATCGGACGACTATTAACGAAGATACGGGCGATCATATCCGAAAAAATTAAAGTCAAAAAACGGACTGTCCGACCTGACATCCTATGGATTCGAGGTCGCTCATTATGATGCGCCTATTTTCGAGACGATCGGACGACTATTAACGAAGATACGGGCAATCATGTCCGGAAAAATCATATTCGAAAAAACGGACTTTCCGACCTGCCATCCTATGGATTCGAGGTCGCTGATTACGATGCGCCTACTTTCGAGACGATCGGACGACTATTAACGAAGATACGGGCGATCATATCCGAAAAAATCATAGTCGAAAAAGCGGGCTTTCCGACATGCTATCCTATGGATTCGAAGTCGCTGATTACGATGAGCCTATTTTCGAGACGATCGGACGACTATTAACGAAGATACGGGCGATCATATCCGAAAAAAATCAAAGTCAAAAAACGGACTGTCCGACCTGACATCCTATGGATTCGAGGTCGCTGACTACGATGCGCCTATTTTCCAGACGATCGGACGACTATTAACGAAGATACGGGCGATCATATCCGAAAAAATCAAAGACGAAAAAACGGACTTTCCGACCTGACATCCTATGGATTCGAAGTCGCTGATTACGATGCGCCTATTTTCGAGACGATCGGACGACTATTAACGAAGATACGGGCCATCATATCCGGAAAAAACGAAGTCGAAAAAACGGACTTTCCGACCTGCCATCCTATGGATTCGAGGTCGCTGATTACGATGCGCCTATTTTCGAGACGATCGGACGACTATTAACGAAGATACGGGCCATCATATCCGGAAAAAACGAAGTCGAAAAAACGGACTTTCCGACCTGTAATCCTATGGATTCGAGGTCGCTGATTACGATGCGCCTATTTTCCAGACGATCGGACGACTATTAACAAAGTTACGGGCGATCATATCCGAAAAAATCAAAGACGAAAAAACGGACTTTCCGACATGCTATCCTATGGATTCGAGGTCGCTGATTACGATGAGCCTATTTTCGAGACGATCGGACGACTATTAACGAAGATACGGGCGATCATATCCGAAAAAAATCAAAGTCAAAAAACGGACTGTCCGACCTGACATCCTATGGATTCGAGGTCGCTGATTACGATGCGCCTACTTTCGAGACGATCGGACGACTATTAACGAAGATACGGGCGATCATATCCGAAAAAATCATAGTCGACAAAACGGACTTTCCGACATGCCATCCTATCGATTCGAGGTCGCTGATTACGATGCGCCTATTTTCGAGACGATCGGACGACTATTAACGAAGATACGGGCGATCATATCCGAAAAAATCAAAGTCAAAAAACGGACTGTCCGACCTGACATCCTATGGATTCGAGGTCGCTCATTATGATGCGCCTATTTTCGAGACGATCGGACGACTATTAACGAAGATACGGGCGATCATATCCGAAAAAATCATAGTCGACAAAACGGACTTTCCGACATGCCATCCTATGGATTCGTGGTCGCTGATTACGATGCGCCTATTTTCGAGACGATCGGACGACTATTAACGAAGATACGGGCGATCATATCCGAAAAAATCAAAGTCAAAAAACGGACTGTCCGACCTGACATCCTATGGATTCGAGGTCGCTCATTATGATGCGCCTATTTTCGAGACGATCGGACGACTATTAACGAAGATACGGGCGATCATATCCGAAAAAATCATAGTCGACAAAACGGACTTTCCGACATGCCATCCTATGGATTCGAGGTCGCTGATTACGATGCGCCTATTTTCGAGACGATCGGACGACTATTAACGAAGATACGGGCGATCATATCCGAAAAAATTAAAGTCAAAAAACGGACTGTCCGACCTGACATCCTATGGATTCGAGGTCGCTCATTATGATGCGCCTATTTTCGAGACGATCGGACGACTATTAACGAAGATACGGGCAATCATGTCCGGAAAAATCATATTCGAAAAAACGGACTTTCCGACCTGCCATCCTATGGATTCGAGGTCGCTGATTACGATGCGCCTACTTTCGAGACGATCGGACGACTATTAACGAAGATACGGGCGATCATATCCGAAAAAATCATAGTCGAAAAAGCGGGCTTTCCGACATGCTATCCTATGGATTCGAAGTCGCTGATTACGATGAGCCTATTTTCGAGACGATCGGACGACTATTAACGAAGATACGGGCGATCATATCCGAAAAAAATCAAAGTCAAAAAACGGACTGTCCGACCTGACATCCTATGGATTCGAGGTCGCTGACTACGATGCGCCTATTTTCCAGACGATCGGACGACTATTAACGAAGATACGGGCGATCATATCCGAAAAAATCAAAGACGAAAAAACGGACTTTCCGACCTGACATCCTATGGATTCGAAGTCGCTGATTACGATGCGCCTATTTTCGAGACGATCGGACGACTATTAACGAAGATACGGGCCATCATATCCGGAAAAAACGAAGTCGAAAAAACGGACTTTCCGACCTGCCATCCTATGGATTCGAGGTCGCTGATTACGATGCGCCTATTTTCGAGACGATCGGACGACTATTAACGAAGATACGGGCCATCATATCCGGAAAAAACGAAGTCGAAAAAACGGACTTTCCGACCTGCCATCCTATGGATTCGAGGTCGCTGATTACGATGCGCCTATTTTCGAGACGATCGGACGACTATTAACGAAGATACGGGCCATCATATCCGGAAAAAACGAAGTCGAAAAAACGGATATTCCGACCTGCCATCCTATGGATTCGAGGTCGCTGATTAGGATGCGCCTACTTTCGAGACGATCGGACGACTATTAACGAAGATACGGGCGATCATATCCGAAAAAATCATAGTCGAAAAAACGGGCTTTCCGACATGCTATCCTATGGATTCGAGGTCGCTGATTACGATGAGCCTATTTTCGAGACGATCGGACGACTATTAACGAAGATACGGGCGATCATATCCGAAAAAAATCAAAGTCAAAAAACGGACTGTCCGACCTGACATCCTATGGATTCGAGGTCGCTGATTACGATGCGCCTATTTTCCAGACGATCGGACGACTATTAACAAAGTTACCGGCGATCATATCCGAAAAAATCAAAGACGAAAAAACGGACTTTCCGACCTGACATCCTATGGATTCGAAGTCGCTGATTACGATGCGCCTATTTTCGAGACGATCGGACGACTATTAACGAAGATACGGGCGATCATATCCGAAAAAATCATAGTCGAAAAAACGGGCTTTCCGACATGCTATCCTATGGATTCGAGGTCGCTGATTACGATGCGCCTATTTTCGAGACGATCGGACGACTATTAACGAAGATACGGGCGATCATATCCGAAAAAATCAAAGTCAAAATAGGGAATTTCCGACCTGACATCCTATGAATTCGAGGTCGCTGATTACGATGCGCCTATTTTCGAGATGATCGGACGACTATTAACGAAGATACGGGCCATCATATCCGGAAAAAACGAAGTCGATAAAACGGAGTTTCCGACCTGCCATCCTATGGATTCGAGGTCGCTGATTACGATGCGCCTATTTTCGAGACGATCGGACGACTATTAACGAAGATACGGGCAATCATATCCGGAAAAATCATAGTCGAAAAAACGGACTTTCCGACCTGCCATCCTATGGATTCGAGGTCGCTGATTACGATGCGCCTATTTTCGAGACGATCGGACGACTATTAACGAAGATACGGGCGATCATATCCGAAAAAATCAAAGTCAAAAAACGGACTTTCCGACCTGACATCCTATGGATTCGAAGTCGCTGATTACGATGCGCCTATTTTCGAGACGATCGGACGACTATTAACGAAGATACGGGCGATCATATCCGGAAAAATCATAGTCGAAAAAACGGACTTTCCGACCTGCCATCCTATGGATTCGAGGTCGCTGATTACGATGCGCCTATTTTCGAGACGATCGGACGAGTATTAACGAAGATACGGGCGATCATATCCGAAAAAATCAAAGTCAAAAAACGGACTTTCCGACCTGACATCCTATGGATTCGAAGTCGCTGATTACGATGCGCCTATTTTCGAGACGATCGGACGACTATTAACGAAGATACGGGCGATCATATCCGAAAAAAATCAAAGTCAAAAAACGGACTGTCCGACCTGACATCCTATGGATTCGAGGTCGCTGATTACGATGCGCCTATTTTCCAGACGATCGGACGACTATTAACGAAGTTACGGGCGATCATATCCGAAAAAATCAAAGACGAAAAAACGGACTTTCCGACCTGCCATCCTATGGATTCGAGGTCGCTGATTATGATGCGCCTATTTTCGAGACGATCGGACGACCATTTACGAAGATACGGGCGATTATATCCGAAAAAATCATAGTCGAAAAAACGGACTTTCCGACCTGCCTTCCTATGGATTCGAGGTCGCTGATTACGATGCGCCTATTTTCGAGACGATCGGACGACTATTAACGAAGATACGGGCAATCATATCCGGAAAAATCATATTCGAAAAAACGGACTTTCCGACCTGCCATCCTATGGATTCGAGGTCGCTGATTACGATGCGCCTATTTTCGAGACGATCGGACGACTATTAACGAAGATACGGGCGATCATATCCGGAAAAATCATATTCGAAAAAACGGACTTTCCGACCTGCCATCCTATGGATTCGAGGTCGCTGATTACGATGCGCCTATTTTCGAGACGATCGGACGACTATTAACGAAGATACGGGCAATCATATCCGGAAAAATCATATTCGAAAAAACGGACTTTCCGACCTGCCATCCTATGGATTCGAGGTCGCTGATTACGATGCGCCTATTTTCGAGACGATCGGACGACTATTAACGAAGATACGGGCAATCATATCCGGAAAAATCATATTCGAAAAAACGGACTTTCCGACCTGCCATCCTATGGATTCGAGGTCGCTGATTACGATGCGCCTATTTTCCAGACGATCGGACGACTATTAACGAAGTTACGGGCGATCATATCCGAAAAAATCAAAGACGAAAAAACGGACTTTCCGACCTGCCATCCTATGGATTCGAGGTCGCTGATTACGATGCGCCTATTTTCGAGACGATCGGACGACTATTAACGAAGATACGGGCAATCATATCCGGAAAAATCATATTCGAAAAAACGGACTTTCCGACCTGCCATCCTATGGATTCGAGGTCGCTGATTACGATGCGCCTATTTTCGAGACGATCGGACGACTATTAACGAAGTTACGGGCGATCATATCCGAAAAAATCAAAGACGAAAAAACGGACTTTCCGACCTGCCATCCTATGGATTCGAGGTCGCTGATTATGATGCGCCTATTTTCGAGACGATCGGACGACCATTTACGAAGATACGGGCGATTATATCCGAAACAATCATAGTCGAAAAAACGGACTTTCCGACCTGCCTTCCTATGGATTCGAGGTCGCTGATTACGATGCGCCTATTTTCAAGACGATCGGACGACTATTAACGAAGATACGGGCAATCATATCCGGAAAAATCATAGTCGAAAAAACGGGCTTTCCGACATGCTATCCTATGGATTCGAGGTCGCTGATTACGATGAGCCTATTTTCGAGACGATCGGACGACTATTAACGAAGATACGGGCGACCATATCCGAAAAAATCGAAGTCAAAAAACGGACTGTCCGACCTGACATCCTATGGATTCGAGGTCGCTGATTACGATGCGCCTATTTTCCAGACGATCGGACGACTATTAACGAAGTTACGGGCGATCATATCCGAAAAAAATCGAAGTCAAAAAACGGACTTTCCGACCTGCCATCCTATGGATTCGAGGTCGCTGATTACGATGCGCCTATTTTCCAGACGATCGGACGACTATTAACGAAGTTACGGGCGATCATATCCGAAAAAATCAAAGACGAAAAAACGGACTTTCCGACCTGCCATCCTATGGATTCGAGGTCGCTGATTATGATGCGCCTATTTTCGAGACGATCGGACGACTATTAACGAAGTTACGGGCGATCATATCCGAAAAAATCATAGTCGAAAAAACGGACTTTCCGACATGCCATCCTATGGATTCGAGGTCGCTGATTACGATGAGCCTATTTTCGAGACGATCGGACGACTATTAACGAAGATACGGGCAATCATATCCGGAAAAATCATAGTCGAAAAAACGGACTTTCCGACATGCCATCCTATGGATTCGAGGTCGCTGATTACGATGAGCCTATTTTCGAGACGATCGGACGACTATTAACGAAGATACGGGCGATCATATCCGAAAAAATCAAAGTCAAAATAGGGACTTTCCGACCTGACATCCTATGAATTCGAGGTCGCTGATTACGATGCGCCTATTTTCGAGATGATCGGACGAATATTAACGAAGATACGGGCCATCATATCCGGAAAAAACGAAGTCGATAAAACGGAGTTTCCGACCTGCCATCCTATGGATTCGAGGTCGCTGATTACGATGCGCCTATTTTCGAGACGATCGGACGACTATTAACGAACATACGGGCGATCATATCCGAAAAAATTATAGTCGAAAAAACGGACTTTCCGACATGCCATCCTATGGATTCGAGGTCGATGATTACGATGCGCCTATTTTCAAGACGATCGGACGACTATTAACGAAGATACGGGCGATCATATCCGAAAAAATCAAAGTCAAAAAACGGACTTGCCGACCTGACATCCTATGGATTCGAGGTCGCTGATTACGATGCGCCTATTTTCGAGACGATCGGACGACTATTAACGAAGATACGGGCCATCATATCCGGAAAAACGAAGTCGAAAAAACGGAGTTTCCGACCTGCCATCCTATGGATTCGAGGTCGCTGATTACCATGCGCCTATTTTCGAGACGATCGGACGACTATTAACGAAGATACGGGCAATCATATCCGGAAAAATCATATTCGAAAAAACGGACTTTCCGACCTGCCATCCTATGGATTCGAGGTCGCTGATTACGATGCGCCTATTTTCGAGACGATCGGACGACTATTAACGAAGATACGGGCGATCATATCCGAAAAAATCATAGTCGAAAAAACGGGCTTTCCGACATGCTATCCTATGGATTCGAGGTCGCTGATTACGATGAGCCTATTTTCGAGACGATCGGACGACTATTAACGAAGATACGGGCGATCATATCCGAAAAAATCAAAGTCAAAATAGGGACTTTCCGACCTGCCATCCTATGGATTCGAGGTCGCTGATTACGATGCGCCTATTTTCGAGACGATCGGACGACTATTAACGAAGATACGGGCCATCATATCCGGAAAAAACGAAGTCAAAATAGGGACTTTCCGACCTGACATCCTATGGATTCGAGGTCGCTGATTACGATGCGCCTATTTTCGAGACGATCGGACGACTATTAACGAAGATACGGGCGATCATATCCGAAAAAATCAAAGTCAAAAAACGGACTGTCCGACCTGACATCCTATGGATTCGAGGTCGCTGATTACGATGCGCCTATTTTCGAGACGATCGGACGACTATTAACGAAGATACGGGCCATCATATCCGGAAAAAACGAAGTCGAAAAAACGGACTTTCCAATCTGCCATCCTATGGATTCGAGGTCGCTGATTACGATGCGCCTATTTTCGAGACGATCGGACGACTATTAACGAAGATACGGGCGATCATATCCGAAAAAATCATAGTCGACAAAACGGACTTTCCGACATGCCATCCTATGGATTCGAGGTCACTGATTACGATGCGCCTATTTTCAAGACGATCGGACGACTATTAACGAAGATACGGGCGATCATATCCGAAAAAATCAAAGTCAAAATAGGGACTTTCCGACCTGACATCCTATGAATTCGAGGTCGCTGATTACGATGCGCCTATTTTCGAGATGATCGGACGAATATTAACGAAGATACGGGCCATCATATCCGGAAAAAACGAAGTCGATAAAACGGAGTTTCCGACCTGCCATCCTATGGATTCGAGGTCGCTGATTACGATGCGCCTATTTTCGAGACGATCGGACGACTATTAACGAAGATACGGGCAATCCTATCCGGAAAAATCATAGTCGAAAAAACGGACATTCCGACCTGCCATCCTATGGATTCGAGGTCGCTGATTACGATGCGCCTATTTTCGAGACGATCGGACGACTATTAACGAAGATACGGGCGATCATATCCGAAAAAATCAAAGTCAAAAAACGGACTTGCCGACCTGACATCCTATGGATTCGAGGTCGCTGATTACGATGCGCCTATTTTCGAGACGATCGGACGACTATTAACGAAGATACGGGCCATCATATCCGGAAAAACGAAGTCGATAAAACGGAGTTTCCGACCTGCCATCCTATGGATTCGAGGTCGCTGATTACGATGCGCCTATTTTCGAGACGATCGGACGACTATTAACGAAGATACGGGCGATCATATCCGAAAAAATCAAAGTCAAAAAACGGACTTGCCGACCTGACATCCTATGGATTCGAGGTCGCTGATTACGATGCGCCTATTTTCAAGACGATCGGACGACTATTAACGAAGATACGGGCAATCCTATCCGGAAAAATCATAGTCGAAAAAACGGACTTTCCGACCTGCCATCCTATGGATTCGAGGTCGCTGATTATGATGCGCCTATTTTCGAGATGATCGGACGACTATTAACGAAGATACGGGCCATCATATCCGGAAAAAACGAAGTCGAAAAAACGGATATTCCGACCTGCCATCCTATGGATTCGAGGTCGCTGATTACGATGCGCCTATTTTCGAGACGATCGGACGACTATTAACGACGATACGGGGGATCATATCCGAAAAAATCATAGTCGAAAAAACGGACTTTCCGACCTGCCATCCTATGGATTCGAGGTCGCTGATTACGATGCGCCTATTTTCGAGACGATCGGACGACTATTAACGAAGATACGGGCGATCATATCCGAAAAAATCAAAGTCAAAAAACGGACTTGCCGACCTGACATCCTATGGATTCGAGGTCGCTGATTACGATGCGCCTATTTTCGAGACGATCGGACGACTATTAACGAAGATACGGGCCATCATATCCGGAAAAACGAAGTCGAAAAAACGGAGTTTCCGACCTGCCATCCTATGGATTCGAGGTCGCTGATTACGATGCGCCTATTTTCGAGACGATCGGACGACTATTAACGAAGATACGGGCGATCATACCCGAAAAAATCAAAGACGAAAAAACGGACTTTCCCACCTGACATCCTATGGATTCGAGGTCGCTGATTACGATGCGCCTATTTTCAAGACGATCGGACGACTATTAACGAAGATACGGGCGATCATATCCGAAAAAATCAAAGTCAAAAAACGGACTTGCCGACCTGACATCCTATGGATTCGAGGTCGCTGATTACGATGCGCCTATTTTCGAGACGATCGGACGACTATTAACGAAGATACGGGCCATCATATCCGGAAAAACGAAGTCGAAAAAACGTAGTTTCCGACCTGCCATCCTATGGATTCGAGGTCGCTGATTACGATGCGCCTATTTTCGAGACGATCGGACGACTATTAACGAAGATACGGGCAATCATATCCGGAAAAATCATATTCGAAAAAACGGACTTTCCGACCTGCCATCCTATGGATTCGAGGTCGCTGATTACGATGCGCCTATTTTCGAGACGATCGGACGACTATTAACGAAGATACGGGCGATCATATCCGAAAAAATCATAGTCGAAAATACGGGCTTTCCGACATGCTATCCTATGGATTCGAGGTCGCTGATTACGATGAGCCTATTTTCGAGACGATCGGACGACTATTAACGAAGATACGGGCGATCATATCCGAAAAAATCAAAGTCAAAATAGGGACTTTCCGACCTGACATCCTATGAATTCGAGGTCGCTGATTACGATGCGCCTATTTTCGAGATGATCGGACGACTATTAACGATGATACGGGCCATCATATCCGGAAAAAACGAAGTCGATAAAACGGAGTTTCCGACCTGCCATCCTATGGATTCGAGGTCGCTGATTACGATGCGCCTATTTTCGAGACGATCGGACGACTATTAACGAAGATACGGGCAATCATATCCGGAAAAATCATAGTCGAAAAAACGGACTTTCCGACCTGCCATCCTATGGATTCGAGGTCGCTGATTACGATGCGCCTATTGTCGAGACGATCGGACGACTATTAACGAAGATACGGGCGATCATATCCGAAAAAATCAAAGTCAAAAAACGGACTTTCCGACCTGACATCCTATGGATTCGAAGTCGCTGATTACGATGCGCCTATTTTCGAGACGATCGGACGACTATTAACGAAGATACGGGCGATCATATCCGGAAAAATCATAGTCGAAAAAACGGACTTTCCGACCTGCCATCCTATGGATTCGAGGTCGCTGATTACGATGCGCCTATTTTCGAGACGATCGGACGACTATTAACGAAGATACGGGCGATCATATCCGAAAAAATCAAAGTCAAAAAACGGACTTTCCGACCTGACATCCTATGGATTCGAGGTCGCTGATTACGATGCGCCTATTTTCGAGACGATCGGACGACTATTAACGAAGATACGGGCGATCATTTCCGAAAAAATCAAAGTCAAAAAACGGACTGTCCGACCTGACATCCTATGGATTCGAGGTCGCTGATTACGATGCGCCTATTTTCGAGACGATCGGACGACTATTAACGAAGATACGGGCCATCATATCCGGAAAAAACGAAGTCGAAAAAACGGACTTTCCAATCTGCCATCCTATGGATTCGAGGTCGCTGATTACGATGCGCCTTTTTTGGAGACGATCGGACGACTATTAACGAAGATACGGGCGATCATATCCGAAAAAATCATAGTCGACAAAACGGACTTTCCGACATGCCATCCTATGGATTCGAGGTCACTGATTACGATGCGCCTATTTTCAAGACGATCGGACGACTATTAACGAAGATACGGGCAATCATATCCGGAAAAATCATAGTCGAAAAAACGGACTTTCCGACATGCCATCCTATGGATTCGAGGTCGCTGATTACGATGCGCCTATTTTCGAGACGATCGGACGACTATTAACGAAGATACGGGCGATCATATCCGAAAAAATCAAAGTCAAAAAACGGACTTTCCGACCTGACATCCTATGGATTCGAGGTCGCTGATTACGATGCGCCTATTTTCGAGACGATCGGACGACTATTAACGAAGATACGGGCGATCATATCCGAAAAAATCAAAGTCAAAAAACGGACTGTCCGACCTGACATCCTATGGATTCGAGGTCGCTGATTACGATGCGCCTATTTTCGAGACGATCGGACGACTATTAACGAAGATACGGGCCATCATATCCGGAAAAAACGAAGTCGAAAAAACGGACTTTCCAATCTGCCATCCTATGGATTCGAGGTCGCTGATTACGATGCGCCTTTTTTGGAGACGATCGGACGACTATTAACGAAGATACGGGCGATCATATCCGAAAAAATCATAGTCGACAAAACGGACTTTCCGACATGCCATCCTATGGATTCGAGGTCACTGATTACGATGCGCCTATTTTCAAGACGATCGGACGACTATTAACGAAGATACGGGCAATCATATCCGGAAAAATCATAGTCGAAAAAACGGACTTTCCGACATGCCATCCTATGGATTCGAGGTCGCTGATTACGATGCGCCTATTTTCGAGACGATCGGACGACTATTAACGAAGATACGGGCGATCATATCCGAAAAAATTATAGTCGAAAAAACGGACTTTCCGACATGCCATCCTATGGATTCGAGGTCGATGATTACGATGCGCCTATTTTCAAGACGATCGGACGACTATTAACGAAGATACGGGCGATCATATCCGAAAAAATCAAAGTCAAAAAACGGACTTGCCGACCTGACATCCTATGGATTCGAGGTCGCTGATTACGATGCGCCTATTTTCGAGACGATCGGACGACTATTAACGAAGATACGGGCAATCATATCCGGAAAAATCATATTCGAAAAAGCGGACTTTCCGACCTGCCATCCTATGGATTCGAGGTCGCTGATTACGATGCGCCTATTTTCGAGACGATCGGACGACTATTAACGAACATACGGGCGATCATATCCGAAAAAATCGAAGTCAAAAAACGGACTGTCCGACCTGCCATCCTATGGATTCGAGGTCGCTGATTATGATGCGCCTATTTTCGAGACGATCGGACGACCATTTACGAAGATACGGGCGATTATATCCGAAAAAATCATAGTCGAAAAAACGGACTTTCCGACCTGCCTTCCTATGGATTCGAGATCGCTGATTACGATGCGCCTATTTTCGAGACGATCGGACGACTATTAACGAAGATACGGGCCATCATATCCGGAAAAAACGAAGTCGAAAAAACGGACTTTCCAATCTGCCATCCTATGGATTCGAGGTCGCTGATTACGATGCGCCTATTTTCGAGACGATCGGACGACTATTAGCGAAGATACGGGCGATCATATCCGAAAAAATCATAGTCGACAAAACGGACTTTCCGACATGCCATCCTATGGATTCGAGGTCACTGATTACAATGCGCCTATTTTCAAGACGATCGGACGACTATTAACGAAGATACGGGCAATCATATCCGGAAAAATCATAGTCGAAAAAACGGACTTTCCGACATGCCATCCTATGGATTCGAGGTCGCTGATTACGATGCGCCTATTTTCAAGACGATCGGACGACTATTAAAGAAGATACGGGCAATCATATCCGGAAAAATCATAGTCGAAAAAACGGATTTTCCGACCTGCCATCCTATGGATTCGAGGTCGCTGATTACGATGCGCTTATTTTCGAGACGATCGGACGACTATTAACGAACATACGGGCGATCATATCCGAAAAAATCGAAGTCAAAAAACGGACTGTCCGACCTGACATCCTATGGATTCGAGGTCGCTGATTACGATGCGCCTATTTTCGAGACGATCGGACGACTATTAACGAAGATACGGGCCATCATATCCGGAAAAAACGAAGTCGAAAAAACGGACTTTCCAATCTGCCATCCTATGGATTCGAGGTCGCTGATTACGATGCGCCTATTTTCGAGACGATCGGACGACTATTAACGAAGATACGGGCGATCATATCCGAAAAAATCATAGTCGACAAAACGGACTTTCCGACATGCCATCCTATGGATTCGAGGTCGCTGATTACGATGAGCCTATTTTCGAGACGATCGGACGACTATTAACGAAGATACGGGCGATCATATCCGAAAAAATCAAAGTCAAAATAGGGACTTTCCGACCTGACATCCTATGAATTCGAGGTCGCTGATTACGATGCGCCTATTTTCGAGATGATCGGACGAATATTAACGAAGATACGGGCCATCATATCCGGAAAAAACGAAGTCGATAAAACGGAGTTTCCGACCTGCCATCCTATGGATTCGAGGTCGCTGATTACGATGCGCCTATTTTCGAGACGATCGGACGACTATTAACGAACATACGGGCGATCATATCCGAAAAAATTATAGTCGAAAAAACGGACTTTCCGACATGCCATCCTATGGATTCGAGGTCGATGATTACGATGCGCCTATTTTCAAGACGATCGGACGACTATTAACGAAGATACGGGCGATCATATCCGAAAAAATCAAAGTCAAAAAACGGACTTGCCGACCTGACATCCTATGGATTCGAGGTCGCTGATTACGATGCGCCTATTTTCGAGACGATCGGACGACTATTAACGAAGATACGGGCCATCATATCCGGAAAAACGAAGTCGAAAAAACGGAGTTTCCGACCTGCCATCCTATGGATTCGAGGTCGCTGATTACCATGCGCCTATTTTCGAGACGATCGGACGACTATTAACGAAGATACGGGCAATCATATCCGGAAAAATCATATTCGAAAAAACGGACTTTCCGACCTGCCATCCTATGGATTCGAGGTCGCTGATTACGATGCGCCTATTTTCGAGACGATCGGACGACTATTAACGAAGATACGGGCGATCATATCCGAAAAAATCATAGTCGAAAAAACGGGCTTTCCGACATGCTATCCTATGGATTCGAGGTCGCTGATTACGATGAGCCTATTTTCGAGACGATCGGACGACTATTAACGAAGATACGGGCGATCATATCCGAAAAAATCAAAGTCAAAATAGGGACTTTCCGACCTGCCATCCTATGGATTCGAGGTCGCTGATTACGATGCGCCTATTTTCGAGACGATCGGACGACTATTAACGAAGATACGGGCCATCATATCCGGAAAAAACGAAGTCAAAATAGGGACTTTCCGACCTGACATCCTATGGATTCGAGGTCGCTGATTACGATGCGCCTATTTTCGAGACGATCGGACGACTATTAACGAAGATACGGGCGATCATATCCGAAAAAATCAAAGTCAAAAAACGGACTGTCCGACCTGACATCCTATGGATTCGAGGTCGCTGATTACGATGCGCCTATTTTCGAGACGATCGGACGACTATTAACGAAGATACGGGCCATCATATCCGGAAAAAACGAAGTCGAAAAAACGGACTTTCCAATCTGCCATCCTATGGATTCGAGGTCGCTGATTACGATGCGCCTATTTTCGAGACGATCGGACGACTATTAACGAAGATACGGGCGATCATATCCGAAAAAATCATAGTCGACAAAACGGACTTTCCGACATGCCATCCTATGGATTCGAGGTCACTGATTACGATGCGCCTATTTTCAAGACGATCGGACGACTATTAACGAAGATACGGGCGATCATATCCGAAAAAATCAAAGTCAAAATAGGGACTTTCCGACCTGACATCCTATGAATTCGAGGTCGCTGATTACGATGCGCCTATTTTCGAGATGATCGGACGAATATTAACGAAGATACGGGCCATCATATCCGGAAAAAACGAAGTCGATAAAACGGAGTTTCCGACCTGCCATCCTATGGATTCGAGGTCGCTGATTACGATGCGCCTATTTTCGAGACGATCGGACGACTATTAACGAAGATACGGGCAATCCTATCCGGAAAAATCATAGTCGAAAAAACGGACATTCCGACCTGCCATCCTATGGATTCGAGGTCGCTGATTACGATGCGCCTATTTTCGAGACGATCGGACGACTATTAACGAAGATACGGGCGATCATATCCGAAAAAATCAAAGTCAAAAAACGGACTTGCCGACCTGACATCCTATGGATTCGAGGTCGCTGATTACGATGCGCCTATTTTCGAGACGATCGGACGACTATTAACGAAGATACGGGCCATCATATCCGGAAAAACGAAGTCGATAAAACGGAGTTTCCGACCTGCCATCCTATGGATTCGAGGTCGCTGATTACGATGCGCCTATTTTCGAGACGATCGGACGACTATTAACGAAGATACGGGCGATCATATCCGAAAAAATCAAAGTCAAAAAACGGACTTGCCGACCTGACATCCTATGGATTCGAGGTCGCTGATTACGATGCGCCTATTTTCAAGACGATCGGACGACTATTAACGAAGATACGGGCAATCCTATCCGGAAAAATCATAGTCGAAAAAACGGACTTTCCGACCTGCCATCCTATGGATTCGAGGTCGCTGATTATGATGCGCCTATTTTCGAGATGATCGGACGACTATTAACGAAGATACGGGCCATCATATCCGGAAAAAACGAAGTCGAAAAAACGGATATTCCGACCTGCCATCCTATGGATTCGAGGTCGCTGATTACGATGCGCCTATTTTCGAGACGATCGGACGACTATTAACGACGATACGGGGGATCATATCCGAAAAAATCATAGTCGAAAAAACGGACTTTCCGACCTGCCATCCTATGGATTCGAGGTCGCTGATTACCATGCGCCTATTTTCGAGACGATCGGACGACTATTAACGAACATACGGGCGATCATATCCGAAAAAATTATAGTCGAAAAAACGGACTTTCCGACATGCCATCCTATGGATTCGAGGTCGATGATTACGATGCGCCTATTTTCAAGACGATCGGACGACTATTAACGAAGATACGGGCGATCATATCCGAAAAAATCAAAGTCAAAAAACGGACTTGCCGACCTGACATCCTATGGATTCGAGGTCGCTGATTACGATGCGCCTATTTTCGAGACGATCGGACGACTATTAACGAAGATACGGGCCATCATATCCGGAAAAACGAAGTCGAAAAAACGGAGTTTCCGACCTGCCATCCTATGGATTCGAGGTCGCTGATTACGATGCGCCTATTTTCGAGACGATCGGACGACTATTAACGAAGATACGGGCGATCATACCCGAAAAAATCAAAGACGAAAAAACGGACTTTCCCACCTGACATCCTATGGATTCGAGGTCGCTGATTACGATGCGCCTATTTTCAAGACGATCGGACGACTATTAACGAAGATACGGGCGATCATATCCGAAAAAATCAAAGTCAAAAAACGGACTTGCCGACCTGACATCCTATGGATTCGAGGTCGCTGATTACGATGCGCCTATTTTCGAGACGATCGGACGACTATTAACGAAGATACGGGCCATCATATCCGGAAAAACGAAGTCGAAAAAACGTAGTTTCCGACCTGCCATCCTATGGATTCGAGGTCGCTGATTACGATGCGCCTATTTTCGAGACGATCGGACGACTATTAACGAAGATACGGGCAATCATATCCGGAAAAATCATATTCGAAAAAACGGACTTTCCGACCTGCCATCCTATGGATTCGAGGTCGCTGATTACGATGCGCCTATTTTCGAGACGATCGGACGACTATTAACGAAGATACGGGCGATCATATCCGAAAAAATCATAGTCGAAAATACGGGCTTTCCGACATGCTATCCTATGGATTCGAGGTCGCTGATTACGATGAGCCTATTTTCGAGACGATCGGACGACTATTAACGAAGATACGGGCGATCATATCCGAAAAAATCAAAGTCAAAATAGGGACTTTCCGACCTGACATCCTATGAATTCGAGGTCGCTGATTACGATGCGCCTATTTTCGAGATGATCGGACGACTATTAACGATGATACGGGCCATCATATCCGGAAAAAACGAAGTCGATAAAACGGAGTTTCCGACCTGCCATCCTATGGATTCGAGGTCGCTGATTACGATGCGCCTATTTTCGAGACGATCGGACGACTATTAACGAAGATACGGGCAATCATATCCGGAAAAATCATAGTCGAAAAAACGGACTTTCCGACCTGCCATCCTATGGATTCGAGGTCGCTGATTACGATGCGCCTATTGTCGAGACGATCGGACGACTATTAACGAAGATACGGGCGATCATATCCGAAAAAATCAAAGTCAAAAAACGGACTTTCCGACCTGACATCCTATGGATTCGAAGTCGCTGATTACGATGCGCCTATTTTCGAGACGATCGGACGACTATTAACGAAGATACGGGCGATCATATCCGGAAAAATCATAGTCGAAAAAACGGACTTTCCGACCTGCCATCCTATGGATTCGAGGTCGCTGATTACGATGCGCCTATTTTCGAGACGATCGGACGACTATTAACGAAGATACGGGCGATCATATCCGAAAAAATCAAAGTCAAAAAACGGACTTTCCGACCTGACATCCTATGGATTCGAGGTCGCTGATTACGATGCGCCTATTTTCGAGACGATCGGACGACTATTAACGAAGATACGGGCGATCATTTCCGAAAAAATCAAAGTCAAAAAACGGACTGTCCGACCTGACATCCTATGGATTCGAGGTCGCTGATTACGATGCGCCTATTTTCGAGACGATCGGACGACTATTAACGAAGATACGGGCCATCATATCCGGAAAAAACGAAGTCGAAAAAACGGACTTTCCAATCTGCCATCCTATGGATTCGAGGTCGCTGATTACGATGCGCCTTTTTTGGAGACGATCGGACGACTATTAACGAAGATACGGGCGATCATATCCGAAAAAATCATAGTCGACAAAACGGACTTTCCGACATGCCATCCTATGGATTCGAGGTCACTGATTACGATGCGCCTATTTTCAAGACGATCGGACGACTATTAACGAAGATACGGGCAATCATATCCGGAAAAATCATAGTCGAAAAAACGGACTTTCCGACATGCCATCCTATGGATTCGAGGTCGCTGATTACGATGCGCCTATTTTCGAGACGATCGGACGACTATTAACGAAGATACGGGCGATCATATCCGAAAAAATCAAAGTCAAAAAACGGACTTTCCGACCTGACATCCTATGGATTCGAGGTCGCTGATTACGATGCGCCTATTTTCGAGACGATCGGACGACTATTAACGAAGATACGGGCGATCATATCCGAAAAAATCAAAGTCAAAAAACGGACTGTCCGACCTGACATCCTATGGATTCGAGGTCGCTGATTACGATGCGCCTATTTTCGAGACGATCGGACGACTATTAACGAAGATACGGGCCATCATATCCGGAAAAAACGAAGTCGAAAAAACGGACTTTCCAATCTGCCATCCTATGGATTCGAGGTCGCTGATTACGATGCGCCTTTTTTGGAGACGATCGGACGACTATTAACGAAGATACGGGCGATCATATCCGAAAAAATCATAGTCGACAAAACGGACTTTCCGACATGCCATCCTATGGATTCGAGGTCACTGATTACGATGCGCCTATTTTCAAGACGATCGGACGACTATTAACGAAGATACGGGCAATCATATCCGGAAAAATCATAGTCGAAAAAACGGACTTTCCGACATGCCATCCTATGGATTCGAGGTCGCTGATTACGATGCGCCTATTTTCGAGACGATCGGACGACTATTAACGAAGATACGGGCGATCATATCCGAAAAAATCAAAGTCAAAAAACGGACTTGCCGACCTGACATCCTATGGATTCGAGGTCGCTGATTACGATGCGCCTATTTTCAAGACGATCGGACGACTATTAACGAACATACGGGCGATCATATCCGAAAAAATTATAGTCGAAAAAACGGACTTTCCGACATGCCATCCTATGGATTCGAGGTCGATGATTACGATGCGCCTATTTTCAAGACGATCGGACGACTATTAACGAAGATACGGGCGATCATATCCGAAAAAATCAAAGTCAAAAAACGGACTTGCCGACCTGACATCCTATGGATTCGAGGTCGCTGATTACGATGCGCCTATTTTCGAGACGATCGGACGACTATTAACGAAGATACGGGCAATCATATCCGGAAAAATCATATTCGAAAAAGCGGACTTTCCGACCTGCCATCCTATGGATTCGAGGTCGCTGATTACGATGCGCCTATTTTCGAGACGATCGGACGACTATTAACGAACATACGGGCGATCATATCCGAAAAAATCGAAGTCAAAAAACGGACTGTCCGACCTGCCATCCTATGGATTCGAGGTCGCTGATTATGATGCGCCTATTTTCGAGACGATCGGACGACCATTTACGAAGATACGGGCGATTATATCCGAAAAAATCATAGTCGAAAAAACGGACTTTCCGACCTGCCTTCCTATGGATTCGAGATCGCTGATTACGATGCGCCTATTTTCGAGACGATCGGACGACTATTAACGAAGATACGGGCCATCATATCCGGAAAAAACGAAGTCGAAAAAACGGACTTTCCAATCTGCCATCCTATGGATTCGAGGTCGCTGATTACGATGCGCCTATTTTCGAGACGATCGGACGACTATTAGCGAAGATACGGGCGATCATATCCGAAAAAATCATAGTCGACAAAACGGACTTTCCGACATGCCATCCTATGGATTCGAGGTCACTGATTACAATGCGCCTATTTTCAAGACGATCGGACGACTATTAACGAAGATACGGGCAATCATATCCGGAAAAATCATAGTCGAAAAAACGGACTTTCCGACATGCCATCCTATGGATTCGAGGTCGCTGATTACGATGCGCCTATTTTCAAGACGATCGGACGACTATTAAAGAAGATACGGGCAATCATATCCGGAAAAATCATAGTCGAAAAAACGGATTTTCCGACCTGCCATCCTATGGATTCGAGGTCGCTGATTACGATGCGCTTATTTTCGAGACGATCGGACGACTATTAACGAACATACGGGCGATCATATCCGAAAAAATCGAAGTCAAAAAACGGACTGTCCGACCTGACATCCTATGGATTCGAGGTCGCTGATTACGATGCGCCTATTTTCGAGACGATCGGACGACTATTAACGAAGATACGGGCCATCATATCCGGAAAAAACGAAGTCGAAAAAACGGACTTTCCAATCTGCCATCCTATGGATTCGAGGTCGCTGATTACGATGCGCCTATTTTCGAGACGATCGGACGACTATTAACGAAGATACGGGCGATCATATCCGAAAAAATCATAGTCGACAAAACGGACTTTCCGACATGCCATCCTATGGATTCGAGGTCACTGATTACGATGCGCCTATTTTCAAGACGATCGGACGACTATTAACGAAGATACGGGCAATCATATCCGGAAAAATCATAGTCGAAAAAACGGACTTTCCGACATGCCATCCTATGGATTCGAGGTCGCTGATTACGATGCGCCTATTTTCGAGACGATCTGACGACTATTAACGAACATACGGGCGATCATATCCGAAAAAATCGAAGTCAAAAAACGGACTGTCCGACCTGACATCCTATGGATTCGAGGTCGCTGATTACGATGCGCCTATTTTCCAGACGATCGGACGACTATTAACGAAGTTACGGGCGATCATATCCGAAAAAATCAAAGACGAAAAAACGGACTTTCCGACCTGCCATCCTATGGATTCGAGGTCGCTGATTATGATGCGCCTATTTTCGAGACGATCGGACGACCATTTACGAAGATACGGGCGATTATATCCGAACAAATCATAGTCGAAAAAACGGACTTTCCGACCTGCCTTCCTATGGATTCGAGGTCGCTGATTACGATGCGCCTATTTTCAAGACGATCGGACGACTATTAACGAAGATACGGGCAATCATATCCGGAAAAATCATAGTCGAAAAAACGGACTTTCCGACATGCCATCCTATGGATTCGAGGTCGCTGATTACGATGCGCCTATTTTCGAGACGATCGGACGACTATTAACGAAGATACGGGCGATCATAACCGAAAAAATCATAGTCGACAAAACGGACTTTCCGACCTGCCATCCTATGGATTCGAGGTCGCTGATTATGATGCGCCTATTTTCGAGACGATCGGACGACTATTAACGAAGATACGGGCGATTATATCCGAAAAAATCATAGTCGAAAAAACGGACTTTCCGACATGCCATCCTATGGATTCGAGGTCACTGATTACGATGCGCCTATTTTCGAGACGATCGGACGACTATTAACGAAGATACGGGCCATCATATCCGGAAAAAACGAAGTCGAAAAAACGGAAATTCCGACCTGCCATCCTATGGATTCGAGGTCGCTGATTACGATGCGCCTATTTTCAAGACGATCGGACGACTATTAACGAAGATACGGGCGATCATATCCGAAAAAATCATAGTCGAAAAAACGGACTTTCCGACCTGCCATCCTATGGATTCGAGATCGCTGATTACGATGCGCCTATTTTCAAGACGATCGGACGTTTATTAACGAAGATACGGGCAATCATATCCGGAAAAATCATAGTCGAAAAAACGGACTTTCCGTCATGCCATCCTATGGATTCGAGGTCGCTGATTACGATGCGCCTATTTTCGAGACGATCGGACGACTATTAACGAAGATACGGGCGATCATATCCGAAAAAATCAAAGTCAAAAAACGGACTGTCCGACCTGACATCCTATGGATTCGAGGTCGCTGATTACGATGCGCCTATTTTCGAGACGATCGGACGACTATTAACAAAGTTACGGGCGATCATATCCGAAAAAATCAAAGACGAAAAAACGGACATTCCGACCTGCCATCCTATGGATTCGAGGTCGCTGATTACGATGCGCCTATTTTCGAGACGATCGGACGACTATTAACGAAGATACGGGCCATCATATCCGGAAAAAACGAAGTCGAAAAAACGGACTTTCCGACCTGACATCCTATGGATTCGAGGTCGCTGATTACGATGCGCCTATTTTCAAGACGATCGGACGACTATTAACGAAGATACGGGCGATCATATCCGAAAAAATCAAAGTCAAAAAACGGACTTGCCGACCTGACATCCTATGGATTCGAGGTCGCTGATTACGATGCGCCTATTTTCGAGACGATCGGACGACTATTAACGAAGATACGGGCCATCATATCCGGAAAAACGAAGTCGAAAAAACGTAGTTTCCGACCTGCCATCCTATGGATTCGAGGTCGCTGATTACGATGCGCCTATTTTCGAGACGATCGGACGACTATTAACGAAGATACGGGCAATCATATCCGGAAAAATCATATTCGAAAAAACGGACTTTCCGACCTGCCATCCTATGGATTCGAGGTCGCTGATTACGATGCGCCTATTTTCGAGACGATCGGACGACTATTAACGAAGATACGGGCGATCATATCCGAAAAAATCATAGTCGAAAATACGGGCTTTCCGACATGCTATCCTATGGATTCGAGGTCGCTGATTACGATGAGCCTATTTTCGAGACGATCGGACGACTATTAACGAAGATACGGGCGATCATATCCGAAAAAATCAAAGTCAAAATAGGGACTTTCCGACCTGACATCCTATGAATTCGAGGTCGCTGATTACGATGCGCCTATTTTCGAGATGATCGGACGACTATTAACGAAGATACGGGCCATCATATCCGGAAAAAACGAAGTCGATAAAACGGAGTTTCCGACCTGCCATCCTATGGATTCGAGGTCGCTGATTACGATGCGCCTATTTTCGAGACGATCGGACGACTATTAACGAAGATACGGGCAATCATATCCGGAAAAATCATAGTCGAAAAAACGGACTTTCCGACCTGCCATCCTATGGATTCGAGGTCGCTGATTACGATGCGCCTATTGTCGAGACGATCGGACGACTATTAACGAAGATACGGGCGATCATATCCGAAAAAATCAAAGTCAAAAAACGGACTTTCCGACCTGACATCCTATGGATTCGAAGTCGCTGATTACGATGCGCCTATTTTCGAGACGATCGGACGACTATTAACGAAGATACGGGCGATCATATCCGGAAAAATCATAGTCGAAAAAACGGACTTTCCGACCTGCCATCCTATGGATTCGAGGTCGCTGATTACGATGCGCCTATTTTCGAGACGATCGGACGACTATTAACGAAGATACGGGCGATCATATCCGAAAAAATCAAAGTCAAAAAACGGACTTTCCGACCTGACATCCTATGGATTCGAGGTCGCTGATTACGATGCGCCTATTTTCGAGACGATCGGACGACTATTAACGAAGATACGGGCGATCATTTCCGAAAAAATCAAAGTCAAAAAACGGACTGTCCGACCTGACATCCTATGGATTCGAGGTCGCTGATTACGATGCGCCTATTTTCGAGACGATCGGACGACTATTAACGAAGATACGGGCCATCATATCCGGAAAAAACGAAGTCGAAAAAACGGACTTTCCAATCTGCCATCCTATGGATTCGAGGTCGCTGATTACGATGCGCCTTTTTTGGAGACGATCGGACGACTATTAACGAAGATACGGGCGATCATATCCGAAAAAATCATAGTCGACAAAACGGACTTTCCGACATGCCATCCTATGGATTCGAGGTCACTGATTACGATGCGCCTATTTTCAAGACGATCGGACGACTATTAACGAAGATACGGGCAATCATATCCGGAAAAATCATAGTCGAAAAAACGGACTTTCCGACATGCCATCCTATGGATTCGAGGTCGCTGATTACGATGCGCCTATTTTCGAGACGATCGGACGACTATTAACGAAGATACGGGCGATCATATCCGAAAAAATCAAAGTCAAAAAACGGACTTGCCGACCTGACATCCTATGGATTCGAGGTCGCTGATTACGATGCGCCTATTTTCGAGACGATCGGACGACTATTAACGAAGATACGGGCCATCATATCCGGAAAAACGAAGTCGATAAAACGGAGTTTCCGACCTGCCATCCTATGGATTCGAGGTCGCTGATTACGATGCGCCTATTTTCGAGACGATCGGACGACTATTAACGAAGATACGGGCAATCCTATCCGGAAAAATCATAGTCGAAAAAACGGACTTTCCGACCTGCCATCCTATGGATTCGAGGTCGCTGATTATGATGCGCCTATTTTCGAGATGATCGGACGACTATTAACGAAGATACGGGCGATCATATCCGAAAAAATCAAAGTCAAAAAACGGACTTTCCGACCTGACATCCTATGGATTCGAGGTCGCTGATTACGATGCGCCTATTTTCGAGACGATCGGACGACTATTAACGAAGATACGGGCGATCATATCCGAAAAAATCAAAGTCAAAAAACGGACTGTCCGACCTGACATCCTATGGATTCGAGGTCGCTGATTACGATGCGCCTATTTTCGAGACGATCGGACGACTATTAACGAAGATACGGGCCATCATATCCGGAAAAAACGAAGTCGAAAAAACGGACTTTCCAATCTGCCATCCTATGGATTCGAGGTCGCTGATTACGATGCGCCTTTTTTGGAGACGATCGGACGACTATTAACGAAGATACGGGCGATCATATCCGAAAAAATCATAGTCGACAAAACGGACTTTCCGACATGCCATCCTATGGATTCGAGGTCACTGATTACGATGCGCCTATTTTCAAGACGATCGGACGACTATTAACGAAGATACGGGCAATCATATCCGGAAAAATCATAGTCGAAAAAACGGACTTTCCGACATGCCATCCTATGGATTCGAGGTCGCTGATTACGATGCGCCTATTTTCGAGACGATCGGACGACTATTAACGAAGATACGGGCGATCATATCCGAAAAAATCAAAGTCAAAAAACGGACTTGCCGACCTGACATCCTATGGATTCGAGGTCGCTGATTACGATGCGCCTATTTTCAAGACGATCGGACGACTATTAACGAACATACGGGCGATCATATCCGAAAAAATTATAGTCGAAAAAACGGACTTTCCGACATGCCATCCTATGGATTCGAGGTCGATGATTACGATGCGCCTATTTTCAAGACGATCGGACGACTATTAACGAAGATACGGGCGATCATATCCGAAAAAATCAAAGTCAAAAAACGGACTTGCCGACCTGACATCCTATGGATTCGAGGTCGCTGATTACGATGCGCCTATTTTCGAGACGATCGGACGACTATTAACGAAGATACGGGCAATCATATCCGGAAAAATCATATTCGAAAAAACGGACTTTCCGACCTGCCATCCTATGGATTCGAGGTCGCTGATTACGATGCGCCTATTTTCGAGACGATCGGACGACTATTAACGAACATACGGGCGATCATATCCGAAAAAATCGAAGTCAAAAAACGGACTGTCCGACCTGCCATCCTATGGATTCGAGGTCGCTGATTATGATGCGCCTATTTTCGAGACGATCGGACGACCATTTACGAAGATACGGGCGATTATATCCGAAAAAATCATAGTCGAAAAAACGGACTTTCCGACCTGCCTTCCTATGGATTCGAGGTCGCTGATTACGATGCGCCTATTTTCGAGACGATCGGACGACTATTAACGAAGATACGGGCCATCATATCCGGAAAAAACGAAGTCGAAAAAACGGACTTTCCAATCTGCCATCCTATGGATTCGAGGTCGCTGATTACGATGCGCCTATTTTCGAGACGATCGGACGACTATTAGCGAAGATACGGGCGATCATATCCGAAAAAATCATAGTCGACAAAACGGACTTTCCGACATGCCATCCTATGGATTCGAGGTCACTGATTACAATGCGCCTATTTTCAAGACGATCGGACGACTATTAACGAAGATACGGGCAATCATATCCGGAAAAATCATAGTCGAAAAAACGGACTTTCCGACATGCCATCCTATGGATTCGAGGTCGCTGATTACGATGCGCCTATTTTCAAGACGATCGGACGACTATTAAAGAAGATACGGGCAATCATATCCGGAAAAATCATAGTCGAAAAAACGGATTTTCCGACCTGCCATCCTATGGATTCGAGGTCGCTGATTACGATGCGCTTATTTTCGAGACGATCGGACGACTATTAACGAACATACGGGCGATCATATCCGAAAAAATCGAAGTCAAAAAACGGACTGTCCGACCTGACATCCTATGGATTCGAGGTCGCTGATTACGATGCGCCTATTTTCGAGACGATCGGACGACTATTAACGAAGATACGGGCCATCATATCCGGAAAAAACGAAGTCGAAAAAACGGACTTTCCAATCTGCCATCCTATGGATTCGAGGTCGCTGATTACGATGCGCCTATTTTCGAGACGATCGGACGACTATTAACGAAGATACGGGCGATCATATCCGAAAAAATCATAGTCGACAAAACGGACTTTCCGACATGCCATCCTATGGATTCGAGGTCACTGATTACGATGCGCCTATTTTCAAGACGATCGGACGACTATTAACGAAGATACGGGCAATCATATCCGGAAAAATCATAGTCGAAAAAACGGACTTTCCGACATGCCATCCTATGGATTCGAGGTCGCTGATTACGATGCGCCTATTTTCGAGACGATCTGACGACTATTAACGAACATACGGGCGATCATATCCGAAAAAATCGAAGTCAAAAAACGGACTGTCCGACCTGACATCCTATGGATTCGAGGTCGCTGATTACGATGCGCCTATTTTCCAGACGATCGGACGACTATTAACGAAGTTACGGGCGATCATATCCGAAAAAATCAAAGACGAAAAAACGGACTTTCCGACCTGCCATCCTATGGATTCGAGGTCGCTGATTATGATGCGCCTATTTTCGAGACGATCGGACGACCATTTACGAAGATACGGGCGATTATATCCGAACAAATCATAGTCGAAAAAACGGACTTTCCGACCTGCCTTCCTATGGATTCGAGGTCGCTGATTACGATGCGCCTATTTTCAAGACGATCGGACGACTATTAACGAAGATACGGGCAATCATATCCGGAAAAATCATAGTCGAAAAAACGGACTTTCCGACATGCCATCCTATGGATTCGAGGTCGCTGATTACGATGCGCCAATTTTCGAGACGATCGGACGACTATTAACGAAGATACGGGCGATCATATCCGAAAAAATCAAAGTCAAAAAACGGACTGTCCGACCTGACATCCTATGGATTCGAGGTCGCTGATTACGATGCGCCTATTTTCGAGACGATCGGACGACTATTAACAAAGTTACGGGCGATCATATCCGAAAAAATCAAAGACGAAAAAACGGACATTCCGACCTGCCATCCTATGGATTCGAGGTCGCTGATTACGATGCGCCTATTTTCGAGACGATCGGACGACTATTAACGAAGATACGGGCCATCATATCCGGAAAAAACGAAGTCGAAAAAACGGACTTTCCGACCTGCCATCCTATGGATTCGAGGTCGCTGATTACGATGCGCCTATTTTCGAGACGATCGGACGACTATTAACGAAGATACGGGCGATCATATCCGAAAAAATCATAGTCGACAAAACGGACTTTCCGACATGCCATCCTATGGATTCGAGGTCACTGATTACGATGCGCCTATTTTCAAGACGATCGGACGACTATTAACGAAGATACGGGCAATCATATCCTAAAAAATCATAGTCGAAAAAACGGACTTTCCGACATGCCATCCTATGGATTCGAGGTCGCTGATTACGATGCGCCTATTTTCAAGACGATCGGACGACTATTAACGAAGATACGGGCAATCATATCCGGAAAAATCATAGTCGAAAAAACGGATTTTCCGACCTGCCATCCTATGGATTCGAGGTCGCTGATTACGATGCGCCTATTTTCGAGACGATCGGACGACTATTAACGAAGATACGGGCAATCATATCCGGAAAAATCATATTCGAAAAAACGGACTTTCCGACCTGCCATCCTATGGATTCGAGGTCGCTGATTACGATGCGCCTATTTTCGAGACGATCGGACGACTATTAACGAACATACGGGCGATCATATCCGAAAAAATCGAAGTCAAAAAACGGACTGTCCGACCTGACATCCTATGGATTCGAGGTCGCTGATTACGATGCGCCTATTTTCGAGACGATCGGACTACTATTAACGAAGATACGGGCGATCATATCCGAAAAAATCATAGTCGACAAAACGGACTTTCCGACATGCCATCCTATGGATTCGAGGTCGATGATTACGATGCGCCTATTTTCGAGACGATCGGACGACTATTAACGAAGATACGGGCAATCATATCCGAAAAAATCGAAGTCAAAAAACGGACTGTCCGACCTGACATCCTATGGATTCGAGGTCGCTGATTACGATGCGCCTATTTTCGAGACGATCGGACGACTATTAACGAACATACGGGCGATCATATCCGAAAAAATTATAGTCGAAAAAACGGACTTTCCGACATGCCATCCTATGGATTCGAGGTCGATGATTACGATGCGCCTATTTTCGAGACGATCGGACGACTATTAACGAAGATACGGGCGATCACATCCGAAAAAATCAAAGTCAAAAAACTGACTGTCCGACCTGACATCCTATGGATTCGAGGTCGCTGATTACGATGCGCCTATTTTCAAGACGATCGGACGACTATTAACGAAGATACGGGCAATCATATCCGGAAAAATCATAGTCGAAAAAACGGATTTTCCGACCTGCCATCCTATGGATTCGAGGTCACTGATTACGATGCGCCTATTTTCAAGACGATCGGACGACTATTAACGAACATACGGGCGATCATATCCGAAAAAATCGAAGTCAAAAAACGGACTGTCCGACCTGACATCCTATGGATTCGAGGTCGCTGATTACGATGCGCCTATTTTCCAGACGATCGGACGACTATTAACGAAGTTACGGGCGATCATATCCGAAAAAATCAAAGACGAAAAAACGGACTTTCCGACCTGCCATCCTATGGATTCGAGGTCGCTGATTATGATGCGCCTATTTTCGAGACGATCGGACGACCATTTACGAAGATACGGGCGATTATATCCGAAAAAATCATAGTCGAAAAAACGGACTTTCCGACCTGCCATCCTATGGATTCGAGGTCGCTGATTACGATGCGCCTATTTTCGAGACGATCGGACGACTATTAACGAACATACGGGCGATCATATCCGAAAAAATTATAGTCGAAAAAACGGACTTTCCGACATGCCATCCTATGGATTCGAGGTCGATGATTACGATGCGCCTATTTTCGAGACGATCGGACGACTATTAACGAACATACGGGCGATCATATCCGAAAAAATTATAGTCGAAAAAACGGACTTTCCGACATGCCATCCTATGGATTCGAGGTCGATGATTACGATGCGCCTATTTTCGAGACGATCGGACGACTATTAACGAAGATACGGGCGATCACATCCGAAAAAATCAAAGTCAAAAAACTGACTGTCCGGCCTGACATCCTATGGATTCGAGGTCGCTGATTACCATGCGCCTATTTTCAAACGATCGGACGACTATTAACGAAGATACGGGCAATCATATCCGGAAAAATCATAGTCGAAAAAACGGACTTTCCGACCTGCCATCCTATTGATTCTAGGTCGCTGATTACGATGCGCCTATTTTCGAGACGATCGGACGACTATTATCGAAGATACCGGCGATTATATCCGAAAAAATCATAGTCGAAAAAACGGACTTTCCGACCTGCCATCCTATGGATTCGAGGTCGCTGATTACCATGCGCCTATTTTCGAGACGTTCGGACGACTATTAACGAACATACGGGTGATCATATCCGAAAAAATTATAGTCGAAAAAACGGACTTTCCGACATGCCATCCTATGGATTCGAGGTCGATGATTACGATGCGCCTATCTTCGAGACGATCGGACGACTATTAACGAAGATACGGGCGATTATATCCGAAAAAATCATAGTCGAAAAAACGGACTTTCCGACATGCCATCCTATGGATTCGAGGTCACTGATTACGATGCGCCTATTTTCGAGACGATCGGACGACTATTAACGAAGATACGGGCCATCATATCCGGAAAAAACGAAGTCGAAAAAACGGACATTCCGACCTGCCATCCTATGGATTCGAGGTCGCTGATTACGATGCGCCTATTTTCAAGACGATCGGACGACTATTAACGAAGATACGGGCAATCATATCCTAAAAAATCATAGTCGAAAAAACGGACTTTCCGACATGCCATCCTATGGATTCGAGGTCGCTGATTACGATGCGCCTATTTTCAAGACGATCGGACGACTATTAACGAAGATACGGGCAATCATATCCGGAAAAATCATAGTCGAAAAAACGGATTTTCCGACCTGCCATCCTATGGATTCGAGGTCGCTGATTACGATGCGCCTATTTTCGAGACGATCGGACGACTATTAACGAAGATACGGGCAATCATATCCGGAAAAATCATATTCGAAAAAACGGACTTTCCGACCTGCCATCCTATGGATTCGAGGTCGCTGATTACGATGCGCCTATTTTCGAGACGATCGGACGACTATTAACGAACATACGGGCGATCATATCCGAAAAAATCGAAGTCAAAAAACGGACTGTCCGACCTGACATCCTATGGATTCGAGGTCGCTGATTACGATGCGCCTATTTTCGAGACGATCGGACTACTATTAACGAAGATACGGGCGATCATATCCGAAAAAATCATAGTCGACAAAACGGACTTTCCGACATGCCATCCTATGGATTCGAGGTCGATGATTACGATGCGCCTATTTTCGAGACGATCGGACGACTATTAACGAAGATACGGGCAATCATATCCGAAAAAATCGAAGTCAAAAAACGGACTGTCCGACCTGACATCCTATGGATTCGAGGTCGCTGATTACGATGCGCCTATTTTCGAGACGATCGGACGACTATTAACGAACATACGGGCGATCATATCCGAAAAAATTATAGTCGAAAAAACGGACTTTCCGACATGCCATCCTATGGATTCGAGGTCGATGATTACGATGCGCCTATTTTCGAGACGATCGGACGACTATTAACGAAGATACGGGCGATCACATCCGAAAAAATCAAAGTCAAAAAACTGACTGTCCGACCTGACATCCTATGGATTCGAGGTCGCTGATTACGATGCGCCTATTTTCAAGACGATCGGACGACTATTAACGAAGATACGGGCAATCATATCCGGAAAAATCATAGTCGAAAAAACGGATTTTCCGACCTGCCATCCTATGGATTCGAGGTCACTGATTACGATGCGCCTATTTTCAAGACGATCGGACGACTATTAACGAACATACGGGCGATCATATCCGAAAAAATCGAAGTCAAAAAACGGACTGTCCGACCTGACATCCTATGGATTCGAGGTCGCTGATTACGATGCGCCTATTTTCCAGACGATCGGACGACTATTAACGAAGTTACGGGCGATCATATCCGAAAAAATCAAAGACGAAAAAACGGACTTTCCGACCTGCCATCCTATGGATTCGAGGTCGCTGATTATGATGCGCCTATTTTCGAGACGATCGGACGACCATTTACGAAGATACGGGCGATTATATCCGAAAAAATCATAGTCGAAAAAACGGACTTTCCGACCTGCCATCCTATGGATTCGAGGTCGCTGATTACGATGCGCCTATTTTCGAGACGATCGGACGACTATTAACGAAGATACGGGCCATCATATCCGGAAAAAACGAAGTCGAAAAAACGGACTTTCCGACCTGCCATCCTATGGATTCGAGGTCGCTGATTACGATGCGCCTATTTTCGAGACGATCGGACGACTATTAACGAAGATACGGGCGATCATATCCGAAAAAATCATAGTCGACAAAACGGACTTTCCGACATGCCATCCTATGGATTCGAGGTCACTGATTACGATGCGCCTATTTTCAAGACGATCGGACGACTATTAACGAAGATACGGGCAATCATATCCTAAAAAATCATAGTCGAAAAAACGGACTTTCCGACATGCCATCCTATGGATTCGAGGTCGCTGATTACGATGCGCCTATTTTCAAGACGATCGGACGACTATTAACGAAGATACGGGCAATCATATCCGGAAAAATCATAGTCGAAAAAACGGATTTTCCGACCTGCCATCCTATGGATTCGAGGTCGCTGATTACGATGCGCCTATTTTCGAGACGATCGGACGACTATTAACGAAGATACGGGCAATCATATCCGGAAAAATCATATTCGAAAAAACGGACTTTCCGACCTGCCATCCTATGGATTCGAGGTCGCTGATTACGATGCGCCTATTTTCGAGACGATCGGACGACTATTAACGAACATACGGGCGATCATATCCGAAAAAATCGAAGTCAAAAAACGGACTGTCCGACCTGACATCCTATGGATTCGAGGTCGCTGATTACGATGCGCCTATTTTCGAGACGATCGGACTACTATTAACGAAGATACGGGCGATCATATCCGAAAAAATCATAGTCGACAAAACGGACTTTCCGACATGCCATCCTATGGATTCGAGGTCGATGATTACGATGCGCCTATTTTCGAGACGATCGGACGACTATTAACGAAGATACGGGCAATCATATCCGAAAAAATCGAAGTCAAAAAACGGACTGTCCGACCTGACATCCTATGGATTCGAGGTCGCTGATTACGATGCGCCTATTTTCGAGACGATCGGACGACTATTAACGAACATACGGGCGATCATATCCGAAAAAATTATAGTCGAAAAAACGGACTTTCCGACATGCCATCCTATGGATTCGAGGTCGATGATTACGATGCGCCTATTTTCGAGACGATCGGACGACTATTAACGAAGATACGGGCGATCACATCCGAAAAAATCAAAGTCAAAAAACTGACTGTCCGACCTGACATCCTATGGATTCGAGGTCGCTGATTACGATGCGCCTATTTTCGAGACGATCGGACGACTATTAACGAAGATACGGGCAATCATATCCGGAAAAATCATAGTCGAAAAAACGGATTTTCCGACCTGCCATCCTATGGATTCGAGGTCGCTGATTACGATGCGCCTATTTTCGAGACGATCGGACGACTATTAACGAACATACGGGCGATCATATCCGAAAAAATCGAAGTCAAAAAACGGACTGTCCGACCTGACATCCTATGGATTCGAGGTCGCTGATTACGATGCGCCTATTTTCCAGACGATCGGACGACTATTAACGAAGATACGGGCGATCATATCCGAAAAAATCAAAGACGAAAAAACGGACTTTCCGACCTGCCATCCTATGGATTCGAGGTCGCTGATTATGATGCGCCTATTTTCGAGACGATCGGACGACCATTTACGAAGATACGGGCGATTATATCCGAAAAAATCATAGTCGAAAAAACGGATTTTCCGACCTGCCATCCTATGGATTCGAGGTCGCTGATTACGATGCGCCTATTTTCGAGACGATCGGACGACTATTAACGAACATACGGGCGATCATATCCGAAAAAATCGAAGTCAAAAAACGGACTGTCCGACATGCCATCCTATGGATTCGAGGTCGATGATTACGATGCGCCTATTTTCGAGACGATCGGACGACTATTAACGAAGTTACGGGCGATCATATCCGAAAAAATCAAAGACGAAAAAACGGACTTTCCGACCTGCCATCCTATGGATTCGAGGTCGATGATTACGATGCGCCTATTTTCGAGACGATCGGACGACTATTAACGAAGATACGGGCGATCACATCCGAAAAAATCAAAGTCAAAAAACTGACTGTCCGACCTGACATCCTATGGATTCGAGGTCGCTGATTACCATGCGCCTATTTTCAAACGATCGGACGACTATTAACGAAGATACGGGCAATCATATCCGGAAAAATCATAGTCGAAAAAACGGACTTTCCGACCTGCCATCCTATGGATTCGAGGTCGATGATTACGATGCGCCTATTTTCGAGACGATCGGACGACTATTAACGAAGATACCGGCGATCATATCCGAAAAAATCATAGTCGAAAAAACGGACTTTCCGACATGCCATCCTATGGATTCGAGGTCGCTGATTACCATGCGCCTATTTTCGAGACGTTCGGACGACTATTAACGAACATACGGGCGATCATATCCGAAAAAATCAAAGTCAAAAAACTGACTGTCCGACCTGACATCCTATGGATTCGAGGTCGCTGATTACGATGCGCCTATCTTCGAGACGATCGGACGACTATTAACGAAGATACGGGCGATTATATCCGGAAAAATCATAGTCGAAAAAACGGACTTTCCGACATGCCATCCTATGGATTCGAGGTCACTGATTACGATGCGCCTATTTTCGAGACGATCGGACGACTATTAACGAAGATACGGGCCATCATATCCGGAAAAAACGAAGTCGAAAAAACGGACATTCCGACCTGCCATCCTATGGATTCGAGGTCGCTGATTACGATGCGCCTATTTTCAAGACGATCGGACGACTATTAACGAAGATACGGGCGATCATATCCGAAAAAATCATAGTCGAAAAAACGGACTTTCCGACCTGCCATCCTATGGATTCGAGGTCGATGATTACGATGCGCCTATCTTCGAGACGATCGGACGTTTATTAACGAAGATACGGGCGATTATATCCGGAAAAATCATAGTCGAAAAAACGGACTTTCCGACATGCCATCCTATGGATTCGAGGTCACTGATTACGATGCGCCTATTTTCGAGACGATCGGACGACTATTAACGAAGATACGGGCCATCATATCCGGAAAAAACGAAGTCGAAAAAACGGACATTCCGACCTGCCATCCTATGGATTCGAGGTCGCTGATTACGATGCGCCTATTTTCGAGACGATCGGACGACTATTAACAAAGTTACGGGCGATCATATCCGAAAAAATCATAGTCGAAAAAACGGACTTTCCGACCTGCCATCCTATGGATTCGAGATCGCTGATTACGATGCGCCTATTTTCGAGACGATCGGACGACTATTAACGAAGATACGGGCAATCATATCCGGAAAAAACGAAGTCGAAAAAACGGACTTTCCGACCTGCCATCCTATGGATTCGAGGTCGCTGATTACGATGCGCCTATTTTCGAGACGATCGGACGACTATTAACGAAGATACGGGCGATCATATCCGAAAAAATCATAGTCGACAAAACGGACTTTCCGACATGCCATCCTATGGATTCGAGGTCGCTGATTACGATGCGCCTATTTTCAAGACGATCGGACGACTATTAACGAAGATACGGGCAATCATATCCGGAAAAATCATAGTCGAAAAAACGGACTTTCCGACATGCCATCCTATGGATTCGAGGTCGCTGATTACGATGCGCCTATTTTCAAGACGATCGGACGACTATTAACGAAGATACGGGCAATCATATCCGGAAAAAACGAAGTCGAAAAAACGGACTTTCCGACCTGCCATCCTATGGATTCGAGGTCGCTGATTACGATGCGCCTATTTTCGAGACGATCGGACGACTATTAACGAAGATACGGGCGATCATATCCGAAAAAATCATAGTCGACAAAACGGACTTTCCGACCTGCCATCCTATGGATTCGAGGTCGCTGATTACGATGCGCCTATTTTCGAGACGATCGGACGACTATTAACGAACATACGGGCGATCATATCCGAAAAAATCGAAGTCAAAAAACGGACTTTCCGACATGCCATCCTATGGATTCGAGGTCGCTGATTACGATGCGCCTATTTTCAAGACGATCGGACGACTATTAACGAAGATACGGGCAATCATATCCGAAAAAATCATAGTCGAAAAAACGGATTTTCCGACCTGCCATCCTATGGATTCGAGGTCGCTGATTACGATGCGCCTATTTTCGAGACGATCGGACGACTATTAACGAAGATACGGGCAATCATATCCGGAAAAATCATAGTCGAAAAAACGGACTTTCCGACCTGCCATCCTATGGATTCGAGGTCGCTGATTACGATGCGCCTATTTTCGAGACGATCGGACGACTATTAACGAACATACGGGCGATCATATCCGAAAAAATCATAGTCGAAAAAACGGATTGTCCGACCTGACATCCTATGGATTCGAGGTCGCTGATTACGATGCGCCTATTTTCGAGACGATCGGACGACTATTAACGAAGTTACGGGCGATCATATCCGAAAAAATCATAGTCGACAAAACGGATTTTCCGACCTGCCATCCTATGGATTCGAGGTCACTGATTACGATGCGCCTATTTTCAAGACGATCGGACGACTATTAACGAACATACGGGCGATCATATCCGAAAAAATCGAAGTCAAAAAACGGACTGTCCGACATGCCATCCTATGGATTCGAGGTCGCTGATTACGATGCGCCTATTTTCAAGACGATCGGACGACTATTAACGAAGATACGGGCAATCATATCCAGAAAAATCATAGTCGAAAAAACGGACTTTCCGACCTGCCATCCTATGGATTCGAGGTCGCTGATTATGATGCGCCTATTTTCGAGACGATCGGACGACCATTTACGAAGATACGGGCGATTATATCCGAAAAAATCATAGTCGAAAAAACGGATTTTCCGACCTGCCATCCTATGGATTCGAGGTCGCTGATTACGATGCGCCTATTTTCGAGACGATCGGACGACTATTAACGAACATACGGGCGATCATATCCGAAAAAATTATAGTCGAAAAAACGGACTGTCCGACCTGACATCCTATGGATTCGAGGTCGCTGATTACGATGCGCCTATTTTCGAGACGATCGGACGACTATTAACGAAGTTACGGGCGATCATATCCAAAAAAATCAAAGACGAAAAAACGGACTTTCCGACCTGCCATCCTATGGATTCGAGGTCGCTGATTACCATGCGCCTATTTTCAAACGATCGGACGACTATTAACGAAGATACGGGCGATTATATCCGGAAAAATCATAGTCGAAAAAACGGACTTTCCGACCTGCCATCCTATGGATTCGAGGTCGCTGATTACGATGCGCCTATTTTCGAGACGATCGGACGACTATTATCGAAGATACGGGCGATTATATCCGAAAAAATCATAGTCGAAAAAACGGACTTTCCGACCTGCCATCCTATGGATTCGAGGTCGCTGATTACCATGCGCCTATTTTCGAGACGTTCGGACGACTATTAACGAACATACGGGCGATCATATCCGAAAAAATTATAGTCGAAAAAACGGACTTTCCGACATGCCATCCTATGGATTCGAGGTCGATGATTACGATGCGCCTATCTTCGAGACGATCGGACGACTATTAACGAAGTTACGGGCGATCATACCCGAAAAAATCAAAGACGAAAAAACGGACTTTCCCACCTGACATCCTATGGATTCGAGGTCGCTGATTACGATGCGCTTATTTTCAAGACGATCGGACGACTATTAACGAAGATACGGGCGATCATATCCGAAAAAATCAAAGTCAAAAAACGGACTTGCCGACCTGACATCCTATGGATTCGAGGTCGCTGATTACGATGCGCCTATTTTCGAGACGATCGGACGACTATTAACGAAGATACGGGCCATCATATCCGGAAAAACGAAGTCGAAAAAACGGAGTTTCCGACCTGCCATCCTATGGATTCGAGGTCGCTGATTACGATGCGCCTATTTTCGAGACGATCGGACGACTATTAACGAAGATACGGGCCATCATATCCGGAAAAACGAAGTCGAAAAAACGGAGTTTCCGACCTGCCATCCTATGGATTCGAGGTCGCTGATTACGATGCGCCTATTTTCGAGACGATCGGACGACTATTAACGAAGATACGGGCAATCATATCCGGAAAAATCATATTCGAAAAAACGGACTTTCCGACCTGCCATCCTATGGATTCGAGGTCGCTGATTACGATGCGCCTATTTTCGAGACGATCGGACGACTATTAACGAAGATACGGGCGATCACATCCGAAAAAATCAAAGTCAAAAAACTGACTGTCCGACCTGACATCCTATGGATTCGAGGTCGCTGTTTACCATGCGCCTATTTTCAAACGATCGGACGACTATTAACGAAGATACGGGCAATCATATCCGGAAAAATCATAGTCGAAAAAACGGACTTTCCGACCTGCCATCCTATTGATTCTAGGTCGCTGATTACGATGCGCCTATTTTCGAGACGATCGGACGACTATTATCGAAGATACGGGCGATTATATCCGAAAAAATCATAGTCGAAAAAACGGACTTTCCGACCTGCCATCCTATGGATTCGAGGTCGCTGATTACCATGCGCCTATTTTCGAGACGTTCGGACGACTATTAACGAACATACGGGCGATCATATCCGAAAAAATTATAGTCGAAAAAACGGACTTTCCGACATGCCATCCTATGGATTCGAGGTCGCTGATTACGATGCGCCTATTTTCGAGACGATCGGACGACTATTAACTAAGATACGGGCGATCATATCCGAAAAAATCAAAGTCAAAATAGGGACTTTCCGACCTGACATCCTATGAATTCGAGGTCGCTGATTACGATGCGCCTATTTTCGAGATGATCGGACGACTATTAACGAAGATACGGGCAATCATATCCGGAAAAATCATAGTCGAAAAAACGGACTTTCCGACCTGCCATCCTATGGATTCGAGGTCGCTGATTACGATGCGCCTATTTTCGAGACGATCGGACGACTATTAACGAAGATACGGGCGATCATATCCGAAAAAATCATAGTCGACAAAACGGACTTTCCGACCTGCCATCCAATGGATTCGAGGTCGCTGATTACGATGCGCCTATTTTCAAGACGATCGGACGACTATTAACGAAGATACGGGCAATCATATCCGGAAAAATCTTAGTCGAAAAAACGGATTTTCCGACCTGACATCCTATGGATTCGAGGTCGCTGATTACGATGAGCCTATTTTCGAGACGATCGGACGACTATTAACGAAGATACGGGCGATCATATCCGAAAAAATCAAAGTCAAAATAGGGACTTTCCGACCTGACATCCTATGAATTCGAGGTCGCTGATTACGATGCGCCTATTTTCGAGATGATCGGACGACTATTAACGAAGATACGGGCAATCATATCCGGAAAAATCATAGTCGAAAAAACGGACTTTCCGACCTGCCATCCTATTGATTCTAGGTCGCTGATTACGATGCGCCTATTTTCGAGACGATCGGACGACTATTATCGAAGATACGGGCGATTATATCCGAAAAAATCATAGTCGAAAAAACGGACTTTCCGACCTGCCATCCTATGGATTCGAGGTCGCTGATTACCATGCGCCTATTTTCGAGACGTTCGGACGACTATTAACGAACATACGGGCGATCATATCCGAAAAAATTATAGTCGAAAAAACGGACTTTCCGACATGCCATCCTATGGATTCGAGGTCGATGATTACGATGCGCCTATCTTCGAGACGATCGGACGACTATTAACGAAGTTACGGGCGATCATACCCGAAAAAATCAAAGACGAAAAAACGGACTTTCCCACCTGACATCCTATGGATTCGAGGTCACTGATTACGATGCGCCTATTTTCAAGACGATCGGACGACTATTAACGAAGATACGGGCGATCATATCCGAAAAAATCAAAGTCAAAAAACGGACTTGCCGACCTGACATCCTATGGATTCGAGGTCGCTGATTACGATGCGCCTATTTTCGAGACGATCGGACGACTATTAACGAAGATACGGGCCATCATATCCGGAAAAACGAAGTCGAAAAAACGGAGTTTCCGACCTGCCATCCTATGGATTCGAGGTCGCTGATTACGATGCGCCTATTTTCGAGACGGTCGGACGACTATTAACGAAGATACGGGCAATCATATCCGGAAAAATCATATTCGAAAAAACGGACTTTCCGACCTGCCATCCTATGGATTCGAGGTCGCTGATTACGATGCGCCTATTTTCGAGACGATCGGACGACTATTAACGAAGATACGGGCCATCATATCCGGAAAAACGAAGTCGAAAAAACGGAGTTTCCGACCTGCCATCCTATGGATTCGAGGTCGCTGATTACGATGCGCCTATTTTCGAGACGATCGGACGACTATTAACGAAGATACGGGCAATCATATCCGGAAAAATCATATTCGAAAAAACGGACTTTCCGACCTGCCATCCTATGGATTCGAGGTCGCTGATTACGATGCGCCTATTTTCGAGACGATCGGACGACTATTAACTAAGATACGGGCGATCATATCCGAAAAAATCAAAGTCAAAATAGGGACTTTCCGACCTGACATCCTATGAATTCGAGGTCGCTGATTACGATGCGCCTATATTCGAGATGATCGGACGACTATTAACGAAGATACGGGCAATCATATCCGGAAAAATCATAGTCGAAAAAACGGACTTTCCGACCTGACATCCTATGAATTCGAGGTCGCTGATTACGATGCGCCTATTTTCGAGACGATCGGACGACTATTAACGAAGATACGGGCGATCATATCCGAAAAAATCATAGTCGACAAAACGGACTTTCCGACCTGCCATCCAATGGATTCGAGGTCGCTGATTACGATGCGCCTATTTTCAAGACGATCGGACGACTATTAACGTAGATACGGGCAATCATATCCGGAAAAATCTTAGTCGAAAAAACGGATTTTCCGACCTGACATCCTATGGATTCGAGGTCGCTGATTACGATGAGCCTATTTTCGAGACGATCGGACGACTATTAACGAAGATACGGGCGATCATATCCGAAAAAATCAAAGTCAAAATAGGGACTTTCCGACCTGACATCCTATGAATTCGAGGTCGCTGATTACGATGCGCCTATTTTCGAGATGATCGGACGACTATTAACGAAGATACGGGCAATCATATCCGGAAAAATCATAGTCGAAAAAACGGACTTTCCGACCTGCCATCCTATGGATTCGAGGTCGCTGATTACGATGCGCCTATTTTCGAGACGATCGGACGACTATTAACGAAGATACGGGCGATCATATCCGAAAAAATCATAGTCGACAAAACGGACTTTCCGACCTGCCATCCAATGGATTCGAGGTCGCTGATTACGATGCGCCTATTTTCAAGACGATCGGACGACTATTAACGAAGATACGGGCAATCATATCCGGAAAAATCTTAGTCGACAAAACGGACTTTCCGACCTGCCATCCAATGGATTCGAGGTCGCTGATTACGATGCGCCTATTTTCAAGACGATCGGACGTTTATTAACGAAGATACGGGCAATCATATCCGGAAAAATCATAGTCGAAAAAACGGATTTTCCGACCTGACATCCTATGGATTCGAGGTCGCTGATTACGATGCGCCTATTTTCGAGACGATCGGACGACTATTAACGAAGATACGGGCCATCATATCCGGAAAAACGAAGTCGAAAAAACGGAGTTCCCGACCTGCCATCCTATGGATTCGAGGTCGCTGATTACGATGCGCCTATTTTCGAGACGATCGGACGACTATTAACGAAGATACGGGCAATCATATCCGGAAAAATCATATTCGAAAAAACGGACTTTCCGACCTGCCATCCTATGGATTCGAGGTCGCTGATTACGATGCGCCTACTTTCGAGACGATCGGACGACTATTAACGAAGATACGGGCGATCATATCCGAAAAAATCATAGTCGAAAAAACGGGCTTTCCGACATGCTATCCTATGGATTCGAGGTCGCTGATTACGATGAGCCTATTTTCGAGACGATCGGACGACTATTAACGAAGATACGGGCGATCATATCCGAAAAAAATCAAAGTCAAAAAACGGACTGTCCGACCTGACATCCTATGGATTCGAGGTCGCTGATTACGATGCGCCTATTTTCCAGACGATCGGACGACTATTAACAAAGTTACCGGCGATCATATCCGAAAAAATCAAAGACGAAAAAACGGACTTTCCGACCTGCCATCCTATGGATTCGAAGTCGCTGATTACGATGCGCCTATTTTCGAGACGATCGGACGACTATTAACGAAGATACGGGCAATCATATCCGGAAGAATCATAGTCGAAAAAACGGACTTTCCGACATGCCATCCTATGGATTCGAGGTCGCTGATTACGATGCGCCTATTTTCAAGACGATCGGACGACTATTAACGAAGATACGGGCAATCATATCCGGAAAAATCTTAGTCGAAAAAACGGATTTTCCGACCTGCCATCCTATGGAATCGAGGTCGCTGATTACGATGCGCCTATTTTCGAGACGATCGGGCGACTATTAACGAAGATACGGGCGATCATATCCGAAAAAATCAAAGTCAAAAAACGGACTTGCCGACCTGACATCCTATGGATTCGAGGTCGCTGATTACGATGCGCCTATTTTCGAGACGATCGGACGACTATTAACGAAGATACGGGCCATCATATCCGGAAAAACGAAGTCGAAAAAACGGAGTTTCCGACCTGCCATCCTATGGATTCGAGGTCGCTGATTACGATGCGCCTATTTTCGAGACGATCGGACGACTATTAACGAAGATACGGGCAATCATATCCGGAAAAATCATATTCGATAAAACGGACTTTCCGACCTGCCATCCTATGGATTCGAGGTCGCTGATTACGATGCGCCTACTTTCGAGACGATCGGACGACTATTAACGAAGATACGGGCGATCATATCCGAAAAAATCATAGTCGAAAAAACGGGCTTTCCGACATGCTATCCTATGGATTCGAGGTCGCTGATTACGATGAGCCTATTTTCGAGACGTTCGGACGACTATTAACGAAGAGACGGGCGATCATATCCGAAAAAAATCAAAGTCAAAAAACGGACTGTCCGACCTGACATCCTATGGATTCGAGGTCGCTGATTACGATGCGCCTATTTTCCAGACGATCGGACGACTATTAACAAAGTTACCGGCGATCATATCCGAAAAAATCAAAGACGAAAAAACGGACTTTCCGACCTGCCATCCTATGGATTCGAAGTCGCTGATTACGATGCGCCTATTTTCGAGACGATCGGACGACTATTAACGAAGATACGGGCAATCATATCCGGAAAAATCATAGTCGAAAAAACGGACTTTCCGACATGCCATCCTATGGATTCGAGGTCGCTGATTACGATGCGCCTATTTTCAAGACGATCGGACGACTATTAACGAAGATACGGGCAATCATATCCGGAAAAATCTTAGTCGAAAAAACGGATTTTCCGACCTGCCATCCTATGGAATCGAGGTCGCTGATTACGATGCGCCTATTTTCGAGACGATCGGACGACTATTAACGAAGATACGGGCCATCATATCCGGAAAAACGAAGTCGAAAAAACGGAGTTTCCGACCTGCCATCCTATGGATTCGAGGTCGCTGATTACGATGCGCCTATTTTCGAGACGATCGGACGACTATTAACGAAGATACGGGCAATCATATCCGGAAAAATCATATTCGAAAAAACGGACTTTCCGACCTGCCATCCTATGGATTCGAGGTCGCTGATTACGATGCGCCTACTTTCGAGACGATCGGACGATTATTAACGAAGATACGGGCCATCATATCCGAAAAAATCATAGTCGAAAAAACGGATTTTCCGACCTGCCATCCTATGGAATCGAGGTCGCTGATTACGATGCGCCTATTTTCGAGACGATCGGGCGACTATTAACGAAGATACGGGCCATCATATCCGAAAAAAACGAAGTCGAAAAAACGGAGTTTCCGACCTGCCATCCTATGGATTCGAGGTCGCTGATTTGGATGCGCCTATTTTCGAGACGATCGGACGACTATTAACGAAGATACGGGCAATCATATCCGAAAAAATCAAAGACGAAAAAACGGACTTTCCGACCTGCCATCCTGTGGATTCGAGGTCGCTGATTATGATGCGCCTATTTTCGAGACGATCGGACGACCATTTACGAAGATACGGGCGATCATATCCGAAAAAGTCATAGTCGAAAAAACGGACTTTCCGACATGCCATCCTATGGATTCGAGGTCGCTGATTACGATGCGCCTATTTTCAAGACGATCGGACGACTATTAACGAAGATACGGGCAATCATATCCGGAAAAATCATAGTCGAAAAAACGGATTTTCCGACCTGCCATCCTATGGAATCGAGGTCGCTGATTACGATGCGCCTATTTTCGAGACGATCGGGCGACTATTAACGAAGATACGGGCGATCATATCCGAAAAAATCAAAGCCAAAAAACGGACTTGCCGACCTGACATCCTATGCATTCGAGGTCGCTGATTACGATGCGCCTATTTTCGAGACGATCGGGCGACTATTAACGAAGATACGGGCGATCATATCCGAAAAAATCAAAGCCAAAAAACGGACTTGCCGACCTGACATCCTATGGATTCGAGGTCGCTGATTACGATGCGCCTATTTTCGAGACGATCGGACGACTATTAACGAAGATACGGGCAATCATATCCGGAAAAATCATATTCGAAAAAACGGACTTTCCGACCTGCCATCCTATGGATTCGAGGTCGCTGATTACGATGCGCCTACTTTCGAGACGATCGGACGAATATTAACGAAGATACGGGCGATCATATCCGAAAAAATCACAGTCGAAAAAACGGGCTTTCCGACATGCTATCCTATGGATTCGAGGTCGCTGATTACGATGCGCCTATTTTCCAGACGATCGGACGACTATTAACGAAGATACGGGCCATCATATCCGGAAAAAACGAAGTCGAAAAAACGGACTTTCCGACCTGTAATCCTATGGATTCGAGGTCGCTGATTACGATGCGCCTATTTTCCAGACGATCGGACGACTATTAACAAAGTTACGGGCGATCATATCCGAAAAAATCAAAGACGAAAAAACGGACTTTCCGACCTGACATCCTATGGATTCGAAGTCGCTGATTACGATGCGCCTATTTTCGAGACGATCGGACGACTATTAACGAAGATACGGGCCATCATATCCGGAAAAAACGAAGTCGAAAAAACGGACTTTCCGACCTGTAATCCTATGGATTCGAGGTCGCTGATTACGATGCGCCTATTTTCCAGACGATCGGACGACTATTAACGAAGTTACGGGCGATCATATCCGAAAAAATCAAAGACGAAAAAACGGACTTTCCGAAGATACGGGCCATCATATCCGGAAAAAACGAAGTCGAAAAAACGGACTTTCCGACCTGCCATCCTATGGATTCGAGATCGCTGATTACGATGCGCCTATTTTCAAGACGATCGGACGACTATTAACGAAGATACGGGCAATCATATCCGGAAAAAACGAAGTCGAAAAACGGACTTTCCGACCTGTAATCCTATGGATTCGAGGTCGCTGATTACGATGCGCCTATTTTCCAGACGATCGGACGACTATTAACGAAGTTACGGGCGATCATATCCGAAAAAATCAAAGACGAAAAAACGGACTTTCCGACCTGACATCCTATGGATTCGAAGTCGCTGATTACGATGCGCCTATTTTCGAGACGATCGGACGACTATTAACGAAGATACGGGCCATCATATCCGGAAAAAACGAAGTCGAAAAAACGGACTTTCCGACCTGTAATCCTATGGATTCGAGGTCGCTGATTACGATGCGCCTATTTTCCAGACAATCGGACGACTATTAACGAAGTTACGGGCGATCATATCCGAAAAAATCAAAGACGAAAAAACGGACTTTCCGACCTGACATCCTATGGATTCGAAGTCGCTGATTACGATGCGCCTATTTTCGAGACGATCGGACGACTATTAACGAAGATACGGGCCATCATATCCGGAAAAAAGGAAGTCGAAAAAACGGACTTTCCGACCTGTAATCCTATGGATTCGAGGTCGCTGATTACGATGCGCCTATTTTCAAGACGATCGGACGACTATTAACGAGGATACGGGCAATCATATCCGGAAAAATCATAGTCGAAAAAACGGATTTTCCGACCTGCCATCCTATGGATTCGAGGTCGCTGATTACGATGCGCCTATTTTCGAGACGATCGGGCGACTATTAATGAAGATACGGGCCATCATATCCGGAAAAAACGAAGTCGAAAAAACGGAGTTTCCGACCTGCCATCCTATGGATTCGAGGTCGCTGATTTGGATGCGCCTATTTTCGAGACGATCGGACGACTATTAACGAAGATACGGGCAATCATATCCGAAAAAATCGAAGTCAAAAAACGGACTGTCCGACCTGACATCCTATGGATTCGAGGTCGCTGATTACGATGCGCCTATTTTCCAGACGATCGGACGACTATTAACGAAGTTACGGGCGATCATATCCGAAAAAATCAAAGACGAAAAAACGGACTTTCCGACCTGCCATCCTATGGATTCGAGGTCGCTGATTACGATGCGCCTATTTTCGAGACGATCGGACGACCATTTACGAAGATACGGGCGATCATATCCGAAAAAATCATAGTCGAAAAAACGGACTTTCCGACCTGCCATCCTATGGATTCGAGGTCGCTGATTACGATGCGCCTATTTTCAACACGATAGGACAACTATTATCGAAGATACGGGCAATCATATCCGGAAAAATCATAGTCGAAAAAACGGACATTCCGACCTGCCATCCTATGGATTCGAGGTCGCTGATTACGATGCGCCTATTTTCGAGACGATCGGACGACTATTAAAGAACATACGGGCGATAATATCCGAAAAAATTATAGTCGAAAAAACGGACTTTCCGACATGCCATCCTATGGATTCGAGGTCGCTGATTACGATGCGCCTATTTTCGAGACGATCGGACGACTATTAACGAAGATACGGGCAATCATATCCGGAAAAATCATAGTCGAAAAAACGGACTTTCCGACCTGCCATCCTATGGATTCGAGGTCGCTGATTACGATGCGCCTATTTTCGAGACGATCGGACGACTATTAACGAACATACGGGCGATCATATCCGAAAAAATTATAGTCGAAAAAACGGACTTTCCGACATGCCATCCTATGGATTCGAGGTCGATGATTACGATGCGCCTATCTTCGAGACGATCGGACGACTATTAACGAAGTTACGGGCGATCATACCCGAAAAAATCAAAGACGAAAAAACGGACTTTCCCACCTGACATCCTATGGATTCGAGGTCGCTGATTACGATGCGCCTATTTTCGAGACGATCGGACGACTATTAACGAAGATACGGGCAATCATATCCGGAAAAATCATATTCGAAAAAACGGACTTTCCGACCTGCCATCCTATGGATTCGAGGTCGCTGATTACGATGCGCCTATTTTCGAGACGATCGGACGACTATTAACGAAGATACGGGCCATCATATCCGGAAAAAACGAAGTCGAAAAACGGACTTTCCGACCTGTAATCCTATGGATTCGAGGTCGCTGATTACGATGCGCCTATTTTCCAGACGATCGGACGACTATTAACGAAGTTACGGGCGATCATATCCGAAAAAATCAAAGACGAAAAAACGGACTTTCCGACCTGACATCCTATGGATTCGAAGTCGCTGATTACGATGCGCCTATTTTCGAGACGATCGGACGACTATTAACGAAGATACGGGCAATCATATCCGGAAAAATCTTAGTCGAAAAAACGGATTTTCCGACCTGCCATCCTATGGAATCGAGGTCGCTGATTACGATGCGCCTATTTTCGAGACGATCGGACGACTATTAACGAAGATACGGGCCATCATATCCGGAAAAACGAAGTCGAAAAAACGGAGTTTCCGACCTGCCATCCTATGGATTCGAGGTCGCTGATTACGATGCGCCTATTTTCGAGACGATCGGACGACTATTAACGAAGATACGGGCAATCATATCCGGAAAAATCATATTCGAAAAAACGGACTTTCCGACCTGCCATCCTATGGATTCGAGGTCGCTGATTACGATGCGCCTACTTTCGAGACGATCGGACGATTATTAACGAAGATACGGGCCATCATATCCGAAAAAATCATAGTCGAAAAAACGGATTTTCCGACCTGCCATCCTATGGAATCGAGGTCGCTGATTACGATGCGCCTATTTTCGAGACGATCGGGCGACTATTAACGAAGATACGGGCCATCATATCCGAAAAAAACGAAGTCGAAAAAACGGAGTTTCCGACCTGCCATCCTATGGATTCGAGGTCGCTGATTTGGATGCGCCTATTTTCGAGACGATCGGACGACTATTAACGAAGATACGGGCAATCATATCCGAAAAAATCAAAGACGAAAAAACGGACTTTCCGACCTGCCATCCTGTGGATTCGAGGTCGCTGATTATGATGCGCCTATTTTCGAGACGATCGGACGACCATTTACGAAGATACGGGCGATCATATCCGAAAAAGTCATAGTCGAAAAAACGGACTTTCCGACATGCCATCCTATGGATTCGAGGTCGCTGATTACGATGCGCCTATTTTCAAGACGATCGGACGACTATTAACGAAGATACGGGCAATCATATCCGGAAAAATCATAGTCGAAAAAACGGATTTTCCGACCTGCCATCCTATGGAATCGAGGTCGCTGATTACGATGCGCCTATTTTCGAGACGATCGGGCGACTATTAACGAAGATACGGGCGATCATATCCGAAAAAATCAAAGCCAAAAAACGGACTTGCCGACCTGACATCCTATGCATTCGAGGTCGCTGATTACGATGCGCCTATTTTCGAGACGATCGGGCGACTATTAACGAAGATACGGGCGATCATATCCGAAAAAATCAAAGCCAAAAAACGGACTTGCCGACCTGACATCCTATGGATTCGAGGTCGCTGATTACGATGCGCCTATTTTCGAGACGATCGGACGACTATTAACGAAGATACGGGCAATCATATCCGGAAAAATCATATTCGAAAAAACGGACTTTCCGACCTGCCATCCTATGGATTCGAGGTCGCTGATTACGATGCGCCTACTTTCGAGACGATCGGACGAATATTAACGAAGATACGGGCGATCATATCCGAAAAAATCACAGTCGAAAAAACGGGCTTTCCGACATGCTATCCTATGGATTCGAGGTCGCTGATTACGATGCGCCTATTTTCCAGACGATCGGACGACTATTAACGAAGATACGGGCCATCATATCCGGAAAAAACGAAGTCGAAAAAACGGACTTTCCGACCTGTAATCCTATGGATTCGAGGTCGCTGATTACGATGCGCCTATTTTCCAGACGATCGGACGACTATTAACAAAGTTACGGGCGATCATATCCGAAAAAATCAAAGACGAAAAAACGGACTTTCCGACCTGACATCCTATGGATTCGAAGTCGCTGATTACGATGCGCCTATTTTCGAGACGATCGGACGACTATTAACGAAGATACGGGCCATCATATCCGGAAAAAACGAAGTCGAAAAAACGGACTTTCCGACCTGTAATCCTATGGATTCGAGGTCGCTGATTACGATGCGCCTATTTTCCAGACGATCGGACGACTATTAACGAAGTTACGGGCGATCATATCCGAAAAAATCAAAGACGAAAAAACGGACTTTCCGAAGATACGGGCCATCATATCCGGAAAAAACGAAGTCGAAAAAACGGACTTTCCGACCTGCCATCCTATGGATTCGAGATCGCTGATTACGATGCGCCTATTTTCAAGACGATCGGACGACTATTAACGAAGATACGGGCAATCATATCCGGAAAAAACGAAGTCGAAAAACGGACTTTCCGACCTGTAATCCTATGGATTCGAGGTCGCTGATTACGATGCGCCTATTTTCCAGACGATCGGACGACTATTAACGAAGTTACGGGCGATCATATCCGAAAAAATCAAAGACGAAAAAACGGACTTTCCGACCTGACATCCTATGGATTCGAAGTCGCTGATTACGATGCGCCTATTTTCGAGACGATCGGACGACTATTAACGAAGATACGGGCCATCATATCCGGAAAAAACGAAGTCGAAAAAACGGACTTTCCGACCTGTAATCCTATGGATTCGAGGTCGCTGATTACGATGCGCCTATTTTCCAGACAATCGGACGACTATTAACGAAGTTACGGGCGATCATATCCGAAAAAATCAAAGACGAAAAAACGGACTTTCCGACCTGACATCCTATGGATTCGAAGTCGCTGATTACGATGCGCCTATTTTCGAGACGATCGGACGACTATTAACGAAGATACGGGCCATCATATCCGGAAAAAAGGAAGTCGAAAAAACGGACTTTCCGACCTGTAATCCTATGGATTCGAGGTCGCTGATTACGATGCGCCTATTTTCAAGACGATCGGACGACTATTAACGAGGATACGGGCAATCATATCCGGAAAAATCATAGTCGAAAAAACGGATTTTCCGACCTGCCATCCTATGGATTCGAGGTCGCTGATTACGATGCGCCTATTTTCGAGACGATCGGGCGACTATTAATGAAGATACGGGCCATCATATCCGGAAAAAACGAAGTCGAAAAAACGGAGTTTCCGACCTGCCATCCTATGGATTCGAGGTCGCTGATTTGGATGCGCCTATTTTCGAGACGATCGGACGACTATTAACGAAGATACGGGCAATCATATCCGAAAAAATCGAAGTCAAAAAACGGACTGTCCGACCTGACATCCTATGGATTCGAGGTCGCTGATTACGATGCGCCTATTTTCCAGACGATCGGACGACTATTAACGAAGTTACGGGCGATCATATCCGAAAAAATCAAAGACGAAAAAACGGACTTTCCGACCTGCCATCCTATGGATTCGAGGTCGCTGATTACGATGCGCCTATTTTCGAGACGATCGGACGACCATTTACGAAGATACGGGCGATCATATCCGAAAAAATCATAGTCGAAAAAACGGACTTTCCGACCTGCCATCCTATGGATTCGAGGTCGCTGATTACGATGCGCCTATTTTCAACACGATAGGACAACTATTATCGAAGATACGGGCAATCATATCCGGAAAAATCATAGTCGAAAAAACGGACATTCCGACCTGCCATCCTATGGATTCGAGGTCGCTGATTACGATGCGCCTATTTTCGAGACGATCGGACGACTATTAAAGAACATACGGGCGATAATATCCGAAAAAATTATAGTCGAAAAAACGGACTTTCCGACATGCCATCCTATGGATTCGAGGTCGCTGATTACGATGCGCCTATTTTCGAGACGATCGGACGACTATTAACGAAGATACGGGCAATCATATCCGGAAAAATCATAGTCGAAAAAACGGACTTTCCGACCTGCCATCCTATGGATTCGAGGTCGCTGATTACGATGCGCCTATTTTCGAGACGATCGGACGACTATTAACGAACATACGGGCGATCATATCCGAAAAAATTATAGTCGAAAAAACGGACTTTCCGACATGCCATCCTATGGATTCGAGGTCGATGATTACGATGCGCCTATCTTCGAGACGATCGGACGACTATTAACGAAGTTACGGGCGATCATACCCGAAAAAATCAAAGACGAAAAAACGGACTTTCCCACCTGACATCCTATGGATTCGAGGTCGCTGATTACGATGCGCCTATTTTCGAGACGATCGGACGACTATTAACGAAGATACGGGCAATCATATCCGGAAAAATCATATTCGAAAAAACGGACTTTCCGACCTGCCATCCTATGGATTCGAGGTCGCTGATTACGATGCGCCTATTTTCGAGACGATCGGACGACTATTAACGAAGATACGGGCGATCATATCCGAAAAAATCATAGTCGAAAAAACGGGCTTTCCGACATGCTATCCTATGGATTCGAGGTCGCTGATTACGATGAGCCTATTTTCGAGACGATCGGACGACTATTAACGAAGATACGGGCGATCATATCCGAAAAAATCAAAGTCAAAAAACGGACTTGCTGACCTGACATCCTATGGATTCGAGGTCGCTGATTACGATGCGCCTATTTTCGAGACGATCGGACGACTATTAACGAAGATACGGGCCATCATATCCGGAAAAACGAAGTCGAAAAAACGGAGTTTCCGACCTGCCATCCTATGGATTCGAGGTCGCTGATTACGATGCGCCTATTTTCGAGACGATCGGACGACTATTAACGAAGATACGGGCAATCATATCCGGAAAAATCATAGTCGAAAAAACGGACTTTCCGACATGCCATCCTATGGATTCGAGGTCGCTGATTACGATGCGCCTATTTTCAAGACGATCGGACGACTATTAACGAAGATACGGGCAATCATATCCGGAAAAATCTTAGTCGAAAAAACGGATTTTCCGACCTGCCATCCTATGGAATCGAGGTCGCTGATTACGATGCGCCTATTTTCGAGACGATCGGGCGACTATTAACGAAGATACGGGCGATCATATCCGAAAAAATCAAAGTCAAAAAACGGACTTGCCGACCTGACATCCTATGGATTCGAGGTCGCTGATTACGATGCGCCTATTTTCGAGACGATCGGACGACTATTAACGAAGATACGGGCAATCATATCCGGAAAAATCATATTCGAAAAAACGGACTTTCCGACCTGCCATCCTATGGATTCGAGGTCGCTGATTACGATGCGCCTACTTTCGAGACGATCGGACGACTATTAACGAAGATACGGGCGATCATATCCGAAAAAATCATAGTCGAAAAAACGGGCTTTCCGACATGCTATCCTATGGATTCGAGGTCGCTGATTACGATGAGCCTATTTTCGAGACGATCGGACGACTATTAACGAGGATACGGGCGATCATATCCGGAAAAATCATATTCGAAAAAACGGACTTTCCGACCTGCCATCCTATGGATTCGAGGTCGCTGATTACGATGCGCCTACTTTCGAGACGATCGGACGACTATTAACGAAGATACGGGCGATCATATCCGAAAAAATCATAGTCGAAAAAACGGGCTTTCCGACATGCTATCCTATGGATTCGAGGTCGCTGATTACGATGAGCCTATTTTCGAGACGATCGGACGACTATTAACGAAGATACGGGCAATCATATCCGGAAAAATCATATTCGAAAAAACGGACTTTCCGACCTGCCATCCTATGGATTCGAGGTCGCTGATTACGATGCGCCTACTTTCGAGACGATCGGACGACTATTAACGAAGATACGGGCGATCATATCCGAAAAAATCATAGTCGAAAAAACGGGCTTTCCGACATGCTATCCTATGGATTCGAGGTCGCTGATTACGATGAGCCTATTTTCGAGACGATCGGACGACTATTAACGAAGATACGGGCGATCATATCCGAAAAAATCATAGTCGAAAAAACGGGCTTTCCGACATGCTATCCTATGGATTCGAGGTCGCTGATTACGATGAGCCTATTTTCGAGACGATCGGACGACTATTAACGAAGATACGGGCGATCATATCCGAAAAAAATCAAAGTCAAAAAACGGACTGTCCGACCTGACATCCTATGGATTCGAAGTCGCTGATTACGATGCGCCTATTTTCGAGACGATCGGACGATTATTAACGAAGATACGGGCCATCATATCCGGAAAAAACGAAGTCGAAAAAACGGACTTTCCGACCTGCCATCCTATGGATTCGAGGTCGCTGATTACGATGCGCCTATTTTCGAGACGATCGGACGACTATTAACGAAGATACGGGCGATCATATCCGAAAAAATCATAGTCGAAAAAACTGATTTTCCGACCTGCCATCCTATGGAATCGAGGTCGCTGATTACGATGCGCCTATTTTCGAGACGATCGGGCGACTATTAACGAAGATACGGGCCATCATATCCGGAAAAAACGAAGTCGAAAAAACGGAGTTTCCGACCTGCCATCCTATGGATTCGAGGTCGCTGATTTGGATGCGCCTATTTTCGAGACGATCGGACGACTATTAACGAAGATACGGGCAATCATATCCGAAAAAATCAAAGACGAAAAAACGGACTTTCCGACCTGCCATCCTGTGGATTCGAGGTCGCTGATTATGATGCGCCTATTTTCGAGACGATCGGACGACCATTTACGAAGATACGGGCGATCATATCCGAAAAAGTCATAGTCGAAAAAACGGACTTTCCGACATGCCATCCTATGGATTCGAGGTCGCTGATTACGATGCGCCTATTTTCAAGACGATCGGACGACTATTAACGAAGATACGGGCAATCATATCCGGAAAAATCATAGTCGAAAAAACGGATTTTCCGACCTGCCATCCTATGGAATCGAGGTCGCTGATTACGATGCGCCTATTTTCGAGACGATCGGGCGACTATTAACGAAGATACGGGCGATCATATCCGAAAAAATCAAAGCCAAAAAACGGACTTGCCGACCTGACATCCTATGGATTCGAGGTCGCTGATTACGATGCGCCTATTTTCGAGACGATCGGGCGACTATTAACGAAGATACGGGCGATCATATCCGAAAAAATCAAAGCCAAAAAACGGACTTGCCGACCTGACATCCTATGGATTCGAGGTCGCTGATTACGATGCGCCTATTTTCAAGACGATCGGACGACTATTAACGAAGATACGGGCAATCATATCCGGAAAAATCATATTCGAAAAAACGGACTTTCCGACCTGCCATCCTATGGATTCGAGGTCGCTGATTACGATGCGCCTACTTTCGAGACGATCGGACGAATATTAACGAAGATACGGGCGATCATATCCGAAAAAATCATAGTCGAAAAAACGGGCTTTCCGACATGCTATCCTATGGATTCGAGGTCGCTGATTACGATGCGCCTATTTTCCAGACGATCGGACGACTATTAACGAAGATACGGGCCATCATATCCGGAAAAAACGAAGTCGAAAAAACGGACTTTCCGACCTGTAATCCTATGGATTCGAGGTCGCTGATTACGATGCGCCTATTTTCCAGACGATCGGACGACTATTAACAAAGTTACGGGCGATCATATCCGAAAAAATCAAAGACGAAAAAACGGACTTTCCGACCTGACATCCTATGGATTCGAAGTCGCTGATTACGATGCGAATATTTTCGAGACGATCGGACGACTATTAACTAAGATACGGGCCATCATATCCGGAAAAAACGAAGTCGAAAAAACGGACTTTCCGACCTGTAATCCTATGGATTCGAGGTCGCTGATTACGATGCGCCTATTTTCCAGACGATCGGACGACTATTAACGAAGTTACGGGCGATCATATCCGAAAAAATCAAAGACGAAAAAACGGACTTTCCGACCTGACATCCTATGGATTCGAAGTCGCTGATTACGATGCGCCTATTTTCGAGACGATCGGACGACTATTAACGAAGATACGGGCCATCATATCCGGAAAAAACGAAGTCGAAAAAACGGACTTTCCGACCTGTAATCCTATGGATTCGAGGTCGCTGATTACGATGCGCCTATTTTCCAGACGATCGGACGACTATTAACGAAGTTACGGGCGATCATATCCGAAAAAATCAAAGACGAAAAAACGGACTTTCCGAAGATACGGGCCATCATATCCGGAAAAAACGAAGTCGAAAAAACGGACTTTCCGACCTGCCATCCTATGGATTCGAGATCGCTGATTACGATGCGCCTATTTTCAAGACGATCGGACGACTATTAACGAAGATACGGGCAATCATATCCGGAAAAAACGAAGTCGAAAAACGGACTTTCCGACCTGTAATCCTATGGATTCGAGGTCGCTGATTACGATGCGCCTATTTTCCAGACGATCGGACGACTATTAACGAAGTTACGGGCGATCATATCCGAAAAAATCAAAGACGAAAAAACGGACTTTCCGACCTGACATCCTATGGATTCGAAGTCGCTGATTACGATGCGCCTATTTTCGAGACGATCGGACGACTATTAACGAAGATACGGGCCATCATATCCGGAAAAAACGAAGTCGAAAAAACGGACTTTCCGACCTGTAATCCTATGGATTCGAGGTCGCTGATTACGATGCGCCTATTTTCCAGACAATCGGACGACTATTAACGAAGTTACGGGCGATCATATCCGAAAAAATCAAAGACGAAAAAACGGACTTTCCGACCTGACATCCTATGGATTCGAAGTCGCTGATTACGATGCGCCTATTTTCAAGACGATCGGACGACTATTAACGAGGATACGGGCAATCATATCCGGAAAAATCATAGTCGAAAAAACTGACTTTCCGACCTGCCATCCTATGGATTCGAGATCGCTGATTACGATGCGCCTATTTTCAAGACGATCGGACGACTATTAACGAAGATACGGGCAATCATATCCGGAAAAATCATAGTCGAAAAAACGGATTTTCCGACCTGCCATCCTATGGATTCGAGGTCGCTGATTACGATGCGCCTATTTTCGAGACGATCGGGCGACTATTAATGAAGATACGGGCCATCATATCCGGAAAAAACGAAGTCGAAAAAACGGAGTTTCCGACCTGCCATCCTATGGATTCGAGGTCGCTGATTTGGATGCGCCTATTTTCGAGACGATCGGACGACTATTAACGAAGATACGGGCAATCATATCCGAAAAAATCGAAGTCAAAAAACGGACTGTCCGACCTGACATCCTATGGATTCGAGGTCGCTGATTACGATGCGCCTATTTTCCAGACGATCGGACGACTATTAACGAAGTTACGGGCGATCATATCCGATAAAATCAAAGACGAAAAAACGGACTTTCCGACCTGCCATCCTATGGATTCGAGGTCGCTGATTACGATGCGCCTATTTTCGAGACGATCGGACGACCATTTACGAAGATACGGGCGATCATATCCGAAAAAATCATAGTCGAAAAAACGGACTTTCCGACCTGCCATCCTATGGATTCGAGGTCGCTGATTACGATGCGCCTATTTTCAACACGATAGGACAACTATTATCGAAGATACGGGCAATCATATCCGGAAAAATCATAGTCGAAAAAACGGACTTTCCGACCTGCCATCCTATGGATTCGAGGTCGCTGATTACGATGCGCCTATTTTCGAGACGATCGGACGACTATTAAAGAACATACGGGCGATAATATCCGAAAAAATTATAGTCGAAAAAACGGACTTTCCGACATGCCATCCTATGGATTCGAGGTCGCTGATTACGATGCGCCTATTTTCGAGACGATCGGACGACTATTAACGAAGATACGGGCAATCATATCCGGAAAAATCATAGTCGAAAAAACGGACTTTCCGACCTGCAATCCTATGGATTCGAGGTCGCTGATTACGATGCGCCTATTTTCGAGACGATCGGACGACTATTAACGAACATACGGGCGATCATATCCGAAAAAATTATAGTCGAAAAAACGGACTTTCCGACATGCCATCCTATGGATTCGAGGTCGATGATTACGATGCGCCTATCTTCGAGACGATCGGACGACTATTAACGAAGTTACGGGCGATCATACCCGAAAAAATCAAAGACGAAAAAACGGACTTTCCCACCTGACATCCTATGGATTCGAGGTCGCTGATTACGATGCGCCTATTTTCGAGACGATCGGACGACTATTAACGAAGATACGGGCAATCATATCCGGAAAAATCATATTCGAAAAAACGGACTTTCCGACCTGCCATCCTATGGATTCGAGGTCGCTGATTACGATGCGCCTATTTTCGAGACGATCGGACGACTATTAACGAAGATACGGGCGATCATATCCGAAAAAATCATAGTCGAAAAAACGGGCTTTCCGACATGCTATCCTATGGATTCGAGGTCGCTGATTACGATGAGCCTATTTTCGAGACGATCGGACGACTATTAACGAAGATACGGGCGATCATATCCGAAAAAATCAAAGTCAAAAAAACGGGCTTTCCGACATGCTATCCTATGGATTCGAGGTCGCTGATTACGATGAGCCTATTTTCGAGACGATCGGACGACTATTAACGAAGATACGGGCGATCATATCCGAAAAAATCATAGTCGACAAAACGGACTTTCCGACCTGCCATCCAATGGATTCGAGGTCGCTGATTACGATGCGCCTATTTTCGAGACGATCGGACGACTATTAACGAAGATACGGGCCATCATATCCGGAAAAACGAAGTCGAAAAAACGGAGTTTCCGACCTGCCATCCTATGGATTCGAGGTCGCTGATTACGATGCGCCTATTTTCGAGACGGTCGGACGACTATTAACGAAGATACGGGCAATCATATCCGGAAAAATCATATTCGAAAAAACGGACTTTCCGACCTGCCATCCTATGGATTCGAGGTCGCTGATTACGATGCGCCTATTTTCGAGACGATCGGACGACTATTAACGAAGATACGGGCCATCATATCCGGAAAAACGAAGTCGAAAAAACGGAGTTTCCGACCTGCCATCCTATGGATTCGAGGTCGCTGATTACGATGCGCCTATTTTTGAGACGATCGGACGACTATTAACGAAGATACGGGCAATCATATCCGGAAAAATCATATTCGAAAAAACGGACTTTCCGACCTGCCATCCTATGGATTCGAGGTCGCTGATTACGATGCGCCTATTTTCGAGACGATCGGACGACTATTAACGAAGATACGGGCCATCATATCCGGAAAAACGAAGTCGAAAAAACGGAGTTTCCGACCTGCCATCCTATGGATTCGAGGTCGCTGATTACGATGCGCCTATTTTCGAGACGATCGGACGACTATTAACGAAGATACGGGCAATCATATCCGGAAAAATCATATTCGAAAAAACGGACTTTCCGACCTGCCATCCTATGGATTCGAGGTCGCTGATTACGATGCGCCTATTTTCGAGACGATCGGACGACTATTAACGAAGATACGGGCGATCATATCCGAAAAAATCATAGTCGAAAAAACTGATTTTCCGACCTGCCATCCTATGGAATCGAGGTCGCTGATTACGATGCGCCTATTTTCGAGACGATCGGGCGACTATTAACGAAGATACGGGCCATCATATCCGGAAAAAACGAAGTCGAAAAAACGGAGTTTCCGACCTGCCATCCTATGGATTCGAGGTCGCTGATTTGGATGCGCCTATTTTCGAGACGATCGGACGACTATTAACGAAGATACGGGCAATCATATCCGAAAAAATCAAAGACGAAAAAACGGACTTTCCGACCTGCCATCCTGTGGATTCGAGGTCGCTGATTATGATGCGCCTATTTTCGAGACGATCGGACGACCATTTACGAAGATACGGGCGATCATATCCGAAAAAGTCATAGTCGAAAAAACGGACTTTCCGACATGCCATCCTATGGATTCGAGGTCGCTGATTACGATGCGCCTATTTTCAAGACGATCGGACGACTATTAACGAAGATACGGGCAATCATATCCGGAAAAATCATAGTCGAAAAAACGGATTTTCCGACCTGCCATCCTATGGAATCGAGGTCGCTGATTACGATGCGCCTATTTTCGAGACGATCGGGCGACTATTAACGAAGATACGGGCGATCATATCCGAAAAAATCAAAGCCAAAAAACGGACTTGCCGACCTGACATCCTATGGATTCGAGGTCGCTGATTACGATGCGCCTATTTTCGAGACGATCGGGCGACTATTAACGAAGATACGGGCGATCATATCCGAAAAAATCAAAGCCAAAAAACGGACTTGCCGACCTGACATCCTATGGATTCGAGGTCGCTGATTACGATGCGCCTATTTTCGAGACGATCGGACGACTATTAACGAAGATACGGGCAATCATATCCGGAAAAATCATATTCGAAAAAACGGACTTTCCGACCTGCCATCCTATGGATTCGAGGTCGCTGATTACGATGCGCCTACTTTCGAGACGATCGGACGAATATTAACGAAGATACGGGCGATCATATCCGAAAAAATCATAGTCGAAAAAACGGGCTTTCCGACATGCTATCCTATGGATTCGAGGTCGCTGATTACGATGCGCCTATTTTCCAGACGTTCGGACGACTATTAACGAAGATACGGGCCATCATATCCGGAAAAAACGAAGTCGAAAAAACGGACTTTCCGACCTGTAATCCTATGGATTCGAGGTCGCTGATTACGATGCGCCTATTTTCCAGACGATCGGACGACTATTAACAAAGTTACGGGCGATCATATCCGAAAAAATCAAAGACGAAAAAACGGACTTTCCGACCTGACATCCTATGGATTCGAAGTCGCTGATTACGATGCGAATATTTTCGAGACGATCGGACGACTATTAACGAAGATACGGGCCATCATATCCGGAAAAAACGAAGTCGAAAAAACGGACTTTCCGACCTGTAATCCTATGGATTCGAGGTCGCTGATTACGATGCGCCTATTTTCCAGACGATCGGACGACTATTAACGAAGTTACGGGCGATCATATCCGAAAAAATCAAAGACGAAAAAACGGACTTTCCGACCTGACATCCTATGGATTCGAAGTCGCTGATTACGATGCGCCTATTTTCGAGACGATCGGACGACTATTAACGAAGATACGGGCCATCATATCCGGAAAAAACGAAGTCGAAAAAACGGACTTTCCGACCTGTAATCCTATGGATTCGAGGTCGCTGATTACGATGCGCCTATTTTCCAGACGATCGGACGACTATTAACGAAGTTACGGGCGATCATATCCGAAAAAATCAAAGACGAAAAAACGGACTTTCCGAAGATACGGGCCATCATATCCGGAAAAAACGAAGTCGAAAAAACGGACTTTCCGACCTGCCATCCTATGGATTCGAGATCGCTGATTACGATGCGCCTATTTTCGAGACGATCGGACGACTATTAACGAAGATACGGGCCATCATATCCGGAAAAAACGAAGTCGAAAAAACGGACTTTCCGACCTGTAATCCTATGGATTCGAGGTCGCTGATTACGATGCGCCTATTTTCCAGACAATCGGACGACTATTAACGAAGTTACGGGCGATCATATCCGAAAAAATCAAAGACGAAAAAACGGACTTTCCGACCTGACATCCTATGGATTCGAAGTCGCTGATTACGATGCGCCTATTTTTAAGACGATCGGACGACTATTAACGAGGATACGGGCAATCATATCCGGAAAAATCATAGTCGAAAAAACTGACTTTCCGACCTGCCATCCTATGGATTCGAGATCGCTGATTACGATGCGCCTATTTTCAAGACGATCGGACGACTATTAACGAAGATACGGGCAATCATATCCGGAAAAATCATAGTCGAAAAAACGGATTTTCCGACCTGCCATCCTATGGATTCGAGGTCGCTGATTACGATGCGCCTATTTTCGAGACGATCGGGCGACTATTAATGAAGATACGGGCCATCATATCCGGAAAAAACGAAGTCGAAAAAACGGATTTTCCGACCTGCCATCCTATGAATTCGAGGTCGCTGATTACGATGCGCCTATTTTCGAGATGATCGGACGACTATTAACGAAGATACGGGCCATCATATCCGGAAAAAACGAAGTCAAAATAGGGACTTTCCGACCTGCCATCCTATGGATTCGAGGTCGCTGATTACGATGCGCCTATTTTCGAGACGATCGGACGACTATTAACGACGATACGGGGGATCATATCCGAAAAAATCATAGTCGAAAAAACGGACTTTCCGACCTGCCATCCTATGGATTCGAGGTCGCTGATTACCATGCGCCTATTTTCGAGACGATCGGACGACTATTAACGAACATACGGGCGATCATATCCGAAAAAATCAAAGACGAAAAAACGGACTTTCCGACCTGCCATCCTGTGGATTCGAGGTCGCTGATTATGATGCGCCTATTTTCGAGACGATCGGACGACCATTTACGAAGATACGGGCGATCATATCCGAAAAAGTCATAGTCGAAAAAACGGACTTTCCGACATGCCATCCTATGGATTCGAGGTCGCTGATTACGATGCGCCTATTTTCAAGACGATCGGACGACTATTAACGAAGATACGGGCAATCATATCCGGAAAAATCATAGTCGAAAAAACGGATTTTCCGACCTGCCATCCTATGGAATCGAGGTCGCTGATTACGATGCGCCTATTTTCGAGACGATCGGGCGACTATTAACGAAGATACGGGCGATCATATCCGAAAAAATCAAAGCCAAAAAACGGACTTGCCGACCTGACATCCTATGGATTCGAGGTCGCTGATTACGATGCGCCTATTTTCGAGACGATCGGGCGACTATTAACGAAGATACGGGCGATCATATCCGAAAAAATCAAAGCCAAAAAACGGACTTGCCGACCTGACATCCTATGGATTCGAGGTCGCTGATTACGATGCGCCTATTTTCGAGACGATCGGACGACTATTAACGAAGATACGGGCAATCATATCCGGAAAAATCATATTCGAAAAAACGGACTTTCCGACCTGCCATCCTATGGATTCGAGGTCGCTGATTACGATGCGCCTACTTTCGAGACGATCGGACGAATATTAACGAAGATACGGGCGATCATATCCGAAAAAATCATAGTCGAAAAAACGGGCTTTCCGACATGCTATCCTATGGATTCGAGGTCGCTGATTACGATGCGCCTATTTTCCAGACGTTCGGACGACTATTAACGAAGATACGGGCCATCATATCCGGAAAAAACGAAGTCGAAAAAACGGACTTTCCGACCTGTAATCCTATGGATTCGAGGTCGCTGATTACGATGCGCCTATTTTCCAGACGATCGGACGACTATTAACAAAGTTACGGGCGATCATATCCGAAAAAATCAAAGACGAAAAAACGGACTTTCCGACCTGACATCCTATGGATTCGAAGTCGCTGATTACGATGCGAATATTTTCGAGACGATCGGACGACTATTAACGAAGATACGGGCCATCATATCCGGAAAAAACGAAGTCGAAAAAACGGACTTTCCGACCTGTAATCCTATGGATTCGAGGTCGCTGATTACGATGCGCCTATTTTCCAGACGATCGGACGACTATTAACGAAGTTACGGGCGATCATATCCGAAAAAATCAAAGACGAAAAAACGGACTTTCCGACCTGACATCCTATGGATTCGAAGTCGCTGATTACGATGCGCCTATTTTCGAGACGATCGGACGACTATTAACGAAGATACGGGCCATCATATCCGGAAAAAACGAAGTCGAAAAAACGGACTTTCCGACCTGTAATCCTATGGATTCGAGGTCGCTGATTACGATGCGCCTATTTTCCAGACGATCGGACGACTATTAACGAAGTTACGGGCGATCATATCCGAAAAAATCAAAGACGAAAAAACGGACTTTCCGAAGATACGGGCCATCATATCCGGAAAAAACGAAGTCGAAAAAACGGACTTTCCGACCTGCCATCCTATGGATTCGAGATCGCTGATTACGATGCGCCTATTTTCGAGACGATCGGACGACTATTAACGAAGATACGGGCCATCATATCCGGAAAAAACGAAGTCGAAAAAACGGACTTTCCGACCTGTAATCCTATGGATTCGAGGTCGCTGATTACGATGCGCCTATTTTCCAGACAATCGGACGACTATTAACGAAGTTACGGGCGATCATATCCGAAAAAATCAAAGACGAAAAAACGGACTTTCCGACCTGACATCCTATGGATTCGAAGTCGCTGATTACGATGCGCCTATTTTTAAGACGATCGGACGACTATTAACGAGGATACGGGCAATCATATCCGGAAAAATCATAGTCGAAAAAACTGACTTTCCGACCTGCCATCCTATGGATTCGAGATCGCTGATTACGATGCGCCTATTTTCAAGACGATCGGACGACTATTAACGAAGATACGGGCAATCATATCCGGAAAAATCATAGTCGAAAAAACGGATTTTCCGACCTGCCATCCTATGGATTCGAGGTCGCTGATTACGATGCGCCTATTTTCGAGACGATCGGGCGACTATTAACGAAGATACGGGCCATCATATCCGGAAAAAACGAAGTCGAAAAAACGGAGTTTCCGACCTGCCATCCTATGGATTCGAGGTCGCTGATTTGGATGCGCCTATTTTCGAGACGATCGGACGACTATTAACGAAGATACGGGCAATCATATCCGAAAAAATCAAAGACGAAAAAACGGACTTTCCGACCTGCCATCCTGTGGATTCGAGGTCGCTGATTATGATGCGCCTATTTTCGAGACGATCGGACGACCATTTACGAAGATACGGGCGATCATATCCGAAAAAGTCATAGTCGAAAAAACGGACTTTCCGACATGCCATCCTATGGATTCGAGGTCGCTGATTACGATGCGCCTATTTTCAAGACGATCGGACGACTATTAACGAAGATACGGGCAATCATATCCGGAAAAATCATAGTCGAAAAAACGGATTTTCCGACCTGCCATCCTATGGAATCGAGGTCGCTGATTACGATGCGCCTATTTTCGAGACGATCGGGCGACTATTAACGAAGATACGGGCGATCATATCCGAAAAAATCAAAGCCAAAAAACGGACTTGCCGACCTGACATCCTATGGATTCGAGGTCGCTGATTACGATGCGCCTATTTTCGAGACGATCGGGCGACTATTAACGAAGATACGGGCGATCATATCCGAAAAAATCAAAGCCAAAAAACGGACTTGCCGACCTGACATCCTATGGATTCGAGGTCGCTGATTACGATGCGCCTATTTTCGAGACGATCGGGCGACTATTAACGAAGATACGGGCGATCATATCCGAAAAAATCAAAGCCAAAAAACGGACTTGCCGACCTGACATCCTATGGATTCGAGGTCGCTGATTACGATGCGCCTATTTTCAAGACGATCGGACGACTATTAACGAAGATACGGGCAATCATATCCGGAAAAATCATATTCGAAAAAACGGACTTTCCGACCTGCCATCCTATGGATTCGAGGTCGCTGATTACGATGCGCCTACTTTCGAGACGATCGGACGAATATTAACGAAGATACGGGCGATCATATCCGAAAAAATCATAGTCGAAAAAACGGGCTTTCCGACATGCTATCCTATGGATTCGAGGTCGCTGATTACGATGCGCCTATTTTCCAGACGATCGGACGACTATTAACGAAGATACGGGCCATCATATCCGGAAAAAACGAAGTCGAAAAAACGGACTTTCCGACCTGTAATCCTATGGATTCGAGGTCGCTGATTACGATGCGCCTATTTTCCAGACGATCGGACGACTATTAACAAAGTTACGGGCGATCATATCCGAAAAAATCAAAGACGAAAAAACGGACTTTCCGACCTGACATCCTATGGATTCGAAGTCGCTGATTACGATGCGAATATTTTCGAGACGATCGGACGACTATTAACTAAGATACGGGCCATCATATCCGGAAAAAACGAAGTCGAAAAAACGGACTTTCCGACCTGTAATCCTATGGATTCGAGGTCGCTGATTACGATGCGCCTATTTTCCAGACGATCGGACGACTATTAACGAAGTTACGGGCGATCATATCCGAAAAAATCAAAGACGAAAAAACGGACTTTCCGACCTGACATCCTATGGATTCGAAGTCGCTGATTACGATGCGCCTATTTTCGAGACGATCGGACGACTATTAACGAAGATACGGGCCATCATATCCGGAAAAAACGAAGTCGAAAAAACGGACTTTCCGACCTGTAATCCTATGGATTCGAGGTCGCTGATTACGATGCGCCTATTTTCCAGACGATCGGACGACTATTAACGAAGTTACGGGCGATCATATCCGAAAAAATCAAAGACGAAAAAACGGACTTTCCGAAGATACGGGCCATCATATCCGGAAAAAACGAAGTCGAAAAAACGGACTTTCCGACCTGCCATCCTATGGATTCGAGATCGCTGATTACGATGCGCCTATTTTCAAGACGATCGGACGACTATTAACGAAGATACGGGCAATCATATCCGGAAAAAACGAAGTCGAAAAACGGACTTTCCGACCTGTAATCCTATGGATTCGAGGTCGCTGATTACGATGCGCCTATTTTCCAGACGATCGGACGACTATTAACGAAGTTACGGGCGATCATATCCGAAAAAATCAAAGACGAAAAAACGGACTTTCCGACCTGACATCCTATGGATTCGAAGTCGCTGATTACGATGCGCCTATTTTCGAGACGATCGGACGACTATTAACGAAGATACGGGCCATCATATCCGGAAAAAACGAAGTCGAAAAAACGGACTTTCCGACCTGTAATCCTATGGATTCGAGGTCGCTGATTACGATGCGCCTATTTTCCAGACAATCGGACGACTATTAACGAAGTTACGGGCGATCATATCCGAAAAAATCAAAGACGAAAAAACGGACTTTCCGACCTGACATCCTATGGATTCGAAGTCGCTGATTACGATGCGCCTATTTTCAAGACGATCGGACGACTATTAACGAGGATACGGGCAATCATATCCGGAAAAATCATAGTCGAAAAAACTGACTTTCCGACCTGCCATCCTATGGATTCGAGATCGCTGATTACGATGCGCCTATTTTCAAGACGATCGGACGACTATTAACGAAGATACGGGCAATCATATCCGGAAAAATCATAGTCGAAAAAACGGATTTTCCGACCTGCCATCCTATGGATTCGAGGTCGCTGATTACGATGCGCCTATTTTCGAGACGATCGGGCGACTATTAATGAAGATACGGGCCATCATATCCGGAAAAAACGAAGTCGAAAAAACGGAGTTTCCGACCTGCCATCCTATGGATTCGAGGTCGCTGATTTGGATGCGCCTATTTTCGAGACGATCGGACGACTATTAACGAAGATACGGGCAATCATATCCGAAAAAATCGAAGTCAAAAAACGGACTGTCCGACCTGACATCCTATGGATTCGAGGTCGCTGATTACGATGCGCCTATTTTCCAGACGATCGGACGACTATTAACGAAGTTACGGGCGATCATATCCGATAAAATCAAAGACGAAAAAACGGACTTTCCGACCTGCCATCCTATGGATTCGAGGTCGCTGATTACGATGCGCCTATTTTCGAGACGATCGGACGACCATTTACGAAGATACGGGCGATCATATCCGAAAAAATCATAGTCGAAAAAACGGACTTTCCGACCTGCCATCCTATGGATTCGAGGTCGCTGATTACGATGCGCCTATTTTCAACACGATAGGACAACTATTATCGAAGATACGGGCAATCATATCCGGAAAAATCATAGTCGAAAAAACGGACTTTCCGACCTGCCATCCTATGGATTCGAGGTCGCTGATTACGATGCGCCTATTTTCGAGACGATCGGACGACTATTAAAGAACATACGGGCGATAATATCCGAAAAAATTATAGTCGAAAAAACGGACTTTCCGACATGCCATCCTATGGATTCGAGGTCGCTGATTACGATGCGCCTATTTTCGAGACGATCGGACGACTATTAACGAAGATACGGGCAATCATATCCGGAAAAATCATAGTCGAAAAAACGGACTTTCCGACCTGCAATCCTATGGATTCGAGGTCGCTGATTACGATGCGCCTATTTTCGAGACGATCGGACGACTATTAACGAACATACGGGCGATCATATCCGAAAAAATTATAGTCGAAAAAACGGACTTTCCGACATGCCATCCTATGGATTCGAGGTCGATGATTACGATGCGCCTATCTTCGAGACGATCGGACGACTATTAACGAAGTTACGGGCGATCATACCCGAAAAAATCAAAGACGAAAAAACGGACTTTCCCACCTGACATCCTATGGATTCGAGGTCGCTGATTACGATGCGCCTATTTTCGAGACGATCGGACGACTATTAACGAAGATACGGGCAATCATATCCGGAAAAATCATATTCGAAAAAACGGACTTTCCGACCTGCCATCCTATGGATTCGAGGTCGCTGATTACGATGCGCCTATTTTCGAGACGATCGGACGACTATTAACGAAGATACGGGCGATCATATCCGAAAAAATCATAGTCGAAAAAACGGGCTTTCCGACATGCTATCCTATGGATTCGAGGTCGCTGATTACGATGAGCCTATTTTCGAGACGATCGGACGACTATTAACGAAGATACGGGCGATCATATCCGAAAAAATCAAAGTCAAAAAAACGGGCTTTCCGACATGCTATCCTATGGATTCGAGGTCGCTGATTACGATGAGCCTATTTTCGAGACGATCGGACGACTATTAACGAAGATACGGGCGATCATATCCGAAAAAATCATAGTCGACAAAACGGACTTTCCGACCTGCCATCCAATGGATTCGAGGTCGCTGATTACGATGCGCCTATTTTCGAGACGATCGGACGACTATTAACGAAGATACGGGCCATCATATCCGGAAAAACGAAGTCGAAAAAACGGAGTTTCCGACCTGCCATCCTATGGATTCGAGGTCGCTGATTACGATGCGCCTATTTTCGAGACGGTCGGACGACTATTAACGAAGATACGGGCAATCATATCCGGAAAAATCATATTCGAAAAAACGGACTTTCCGACCTGCCATCCTATGGATTCGAGGTCGCTGATTACGATGCGCCTATTTTCGAGACGATCGGACGACTATTAACGAAGATACGGGCCATCATATCCGGAAAAACGAAGTCGAAAAAACGGAGTTTCCGACCTGCCATCCTATGGATTCGAGGTCGCTGATTACGATGCGCCTATTTTTGAGACGATCGGACGACTATTAACGAAGATACGGGCAATCATATCCGGAAAAATCATATTCGAAAAAACGGACTTTCCGACCTGCCATCCTATGGATTCGAGGTCGCTGATTACGATGCGCCTATTTTCGAGACGATCGGACGACTATTAACGAAGATACGGGCCATCATATCCGGAAAAACGAAGTCGAAAAAACGGAGTTTCCGACCTGCCATCCTATGGATTCGAGGTCGCTGATTACGATGCGCCTATTTTCGAGACGATCGGACGACTATTAACGAAGATACGGGCAATCATATCCGGAAAAATCATATTCGAAAAAACGGACTTTCCGACCTGCCATCCTATGGATTCGAGGTCGCTGATTACGATGCGCCTATTTTCGAGACGATCGGACGACTATTAACGAAGATACGGGCGATCATATCCGAAAAAATCATAGTCGAAAAAACTGATTTTCCGACCTGCCATCCTATGGAATCGAGGTCGCTGATTACGATGCGCCTATTTTCGAGACGATCGGGCGACTATTAACGAAGATACGGGCCATCATATCCGGAAAAAACGAAGTCGAAAAAACGGAGTTTCCGACCTGCCATCCTATGGATTCGAGGTCGCTGATTTGGATGCGCCTATTTTCGAGACGATCGGACGACTATTAACGAAGATACGGGCAATCATATCCGAAAAAATCAAAGACGAAAAAACGGACTTTCCGACCTGCCATCCTGTGGATTCGAGGTCGCTGATTATGATGCGCCTATTTTCGAGACGATCGGACGACCATTTACGAAGATACGGGCGATCATATCCGAAAAAGTCATAGTCGAAAAAACGGACTTTCCGACATGCCATCCTATGGATTCGAGGTCGCTGATTACGATGCGCCTATTTTCAAGACGATCGGACGACTATTAACGAAGATACGGGCAATCATATCCGGAAAAATCATAGTCGAAAAAACGGATTTTCCGACCTGCCATCCTATGGAATCGAGGTCGCTGATTACGATGCGCCTATTTTCGAGACGATCGGGCGACTATTAACGAAGATACGGGCGATCATATCCGAAAAAATCAAAGCCAAAAAACGGACTTGCCGACCTGACATCCTATGGATTCGAGGTCGCTGATTACGATGCGCCTATTTTCGAGACGATCGGGCGACTATTAACGAAGATACGGGCGATCATATCCGAAAAAATCAAAGCCAAAAAACGGACTTGCCGACCTGACATCCTATGGATTCGAGGTCGCTGATTACGATGCGCCTATTTTCGAGACGATCGGACGACTATTAACGAAGATACGGGCAATCATATCCGGAAAAATCATATTCGAAAAAACGGACTTTCCGACCTGCCATCCTATGGATTCGAGGTCGCTGATTACGATGCGCCTACTTTCGAGACGATCGGACGAATATTAACGAAGATACGGGCGATCATATCCGAAAAAATCATAGTCGAAAAAACGGGCTTTCCGACATGCTATCCTATGGATTCGAGGTCGCTGATTACGATGCGCCTATTTTCCAGACGTTCGGACGACTATTAACGAAGATACGGGCCATCATATCCGGAAAAAACGAAGTCGAAAAAACGGACTTTCCGACCTGTAATCCTATGGATTCGAGGTCGCTGATTACGATGCGCCTATTTTCCAGACGATCGGACGACTATTAACAAAGTTACGGGCGATCATATCCGAAAAAATCAAAGACGAAAAAACGGACTTTCCGACCTGACATCCTATGGATTCGAAGTCGCTGATTACGATGCGAATATTTTCGAGACGATCGGACGACTATTAACGAAGATACGGGCCATCATATCCGGAAAAAACGAAGTCGAAAAAACGGACTTTCCGACCTGTAATCCTATGGATTCGAGGTCGCTGATTACGATGCGCCTATTTTCCAGACGATCGGACGACTATTAACGAAGTTACGGGCGATCATATCCGAAAAAATCAAAGACGAAAAAACGGACTTTCCGACCTGACATCCTATGGATTCGAAGTCGCTGATTACGATGCGCCTATTTTCGAGACGATCGGACGACTATTAACGAAGATACGGGCCATCATATCCGGAAAAAACGAAGTCGAAAAAACGGACTTTCCGACCTGTAATCCTATGGATTCGAGGTCGCTGATTACGATGCGCCTATTTTCCAGACGATCGGACGACTATTAACGAAGTTACGGGCGATCATATCCGAAAAAATCAAAGACGAAAAAACGGACTTTCCGAAGATACGGGCCATCATATCCGGAAAAAACGAAGTCGAAAAAACGGACTTTCCGACCTGCCATCCTATGGATTCGAGATCGCTGATTACGATGCGCCTATTTTCGAGACGATCGGACGACTATTAACGAAGATACGGGCCATCATATCCGGAAAAAACGAAGTCGAAAAAACGGACTTTCCGACCTGTAATCCTATGGATTCGAGGTCGCTGATTACGATGCGCCTATTTTCCAGACAATCGGACGACTATTAACGAAGTTACGGGCGATCATATCCGAAACAATCAAAGACGAAAAAACGGACTTTCCGACCTGACATCCTATGGATTCGAAGTCGCTGATTACGATGCGCCTATTTTTAAGACGATCGGACGACTATTAACGAGGATACGGGCAATCATATCCGGAAAAATCATAGTCGAAAAAACTGACTTTCCGACCTGCCATCCTATGGATTCGAGATCGCTGATTACGATGCGCCTATTTTCAAGACGATCGGACGACTATTAACGAAGATACGGGCAATCATATCCGGAAAAATCATAGTCGAAAAAACGGATTTTCCGACCTGCCATCCTATGGATTCGAGGTCGCTGATTACGATGCGCCTATTTTCGAGACGATCGGGCGACTATTAATGAAGATACGGGCCATCATATCCGGAAAAAACGAAGTCGAAAAAACGGATTTTCCGACCTGCCATCCTATGAATTCGAGGTCGCTGATTACGATGCGCCTATTTTCGAGATGATCGGACGACTATTAACGAAGATACGGGCCATCATATCCGGAAAAAACGAAGTCAAAATAGGGACTTTCCGACCTGCCATCCTATGGATTCGAGGTCGCTGATTACGATGCGCCTATTTTCGAGACGATCGGACGACTATTAACGACGATACGGGGGATCATATCCGAAAAAATCATAGTCGAAAAAACGGACTTTCCGACCTGCCATCCTATGGATTCGAGGTCGCTGATTACCATGCGCCTATTTTCGAGACGATCGGACGACTATTAACGAACATACGGGCGATCATATCCGAAAAAATCAAAGACGAAAAAACGGACTTTCCGACCTGCCATCCTGTGGATTCGAGGTCGCTGATTATGATGCGCCTATTTTCGAGACGATCGGACGACCATTTACGAAGATACGGGCGATCATATCCGAAAAAGTCATAGTCGAAAAAACGGACTTTCCGACATGCCATCCTATGGATTCGAGGTCGCTGATTACGATGCGCCTATTTTCAAGACGATCGGACGACTATTAACGAAGATACGGGCAATCATATCCGGAAAAATCATAGTCGAAAAAACGGATTTTCCGACCTGCCATCCTATGGAATCGAGGTCGCTGATTACGATGCGCCTATTTTCGAGACGATCGGGCGACTATTAACGAAGATACGGGCGATCATATCCGAAAAAATCAAAGCCAAAAAACGGACTTGCCGACCTGACATCCTATGGATTCGAGGTCGCTGATTACGATGCGCCTATTTTCGAGACGATCGGGCGACTATTAACGAAGATACGGGCGATCATATCCGAAAAAATCAAAGCCAAAAAACGGACTTGCCGACCTGACATCCTATGGATTCGAGGTCGCTGATTACGATGCGCCTATTTTCGAGACGATCGGACGACTATTAACGAAGATACGGGCAATCATATCCGGAAAAATCATATTCGAAAAAACGGACTTTCCGACCTGCCATCCTATGGATTCGAGGTCGCTGATTACGATGCGCCTACTTTCGAGACGATCGGACGAATATTAACGAAGATACGGGCGATCATATCCGAAAAAATCATAGTCGAAAAAACGGGCTTTCCGACATGCTATCCTATGGATTCGAGGTCGCTGATTACGATGCGCCTATTTTCCAGACGTTCGGACGACTATTAACGAAGATACGGGCCATCATATCCGGAAAAAACGAAGTCGAAAAAACGGACTTTCCGACCTGTAATCCTATGGATTCGAGGTCGCTGATTACGATGCGCCTATTTTCCAGACGATCGGACGACTATTAACAAAGTTACGGGCGATCATATCCGAAAAAATCAAAGACGAAAAAACGGACTTTCCGACCTGACATCCTATGGATTCGAAGTCGCTGATTACGATGCGAATATTTTCGAGACGATCGGACGACTATTAACGAAGATACGGGCCATCATATCCGGAAAAAACGAAGTCGAAAAAACGGACTTTCCGACCTGTAATCCTATGGATTCGAGGTCGCTGATTACGATGCGCCTATTTTCCAGACGATCGGACGACTATTAACGAAGTTACGGGCGATCATATCCGAAAAAATCAAAGACGAAAAAACGGACTTTCCGACCTGACATCCTATGGATTCGAAGTCGCTGATTACGATGCGCCTATTTTCGAGACGATCGGACGACTATTAACGAAGATACGGGCCATCATATCCGGAAAAAACGAAGTCGAAAAAACGGACTTTCCGACCTGTAATCCTATGGATTCGAGGTCGCTGATTACGATGCGCCTATTTTCCAGACGATCGGACGACTATTAACGAAGTTACGGGCGATCATATCCGAAAAAATCAAAGACGAAAAAACGGACTTTCCGAAGATACGGGCCATCATATCCGGAAAAAACGAAGTCGAAAAAACGGACTTTCCGACCTGCCATCCTATGGATTCGAGATCGCTGATTACGATGCGCCTATTTTCGAGACGATCGGACGACTATTAACGAAGATACGGGCCATCATATCCGGAAAAAACGAAGTCGAAAAAACGGACTTTCCGACCTGTAATCCTATGGATTCGAGGTCGCTGATTACGATGCGCCTATTTTCCAGACAATCGGACGACTATTAACGAAGTTACGGGCGATCATATCCGAAAAAATCAAAGACGAAAAAACGGACTTTCCGACCTGACATCCTATGGATTCGAAGTCGCTGATTACGATGCGCCTATTTTTAAGACGATCGGACGACTATTAACGAGGATACGGGCAATCATATCCGGAAAAATCATAGTCGAAAAAACTGACTTTCCGACCTGCCATCCTATGGATTCGAGATCGCTGATTACGATGCGCCTATTTTCAAGACGATCGGACGACTATTAACGAAGATACGGGCAATCATATCCGGAAAAATCATAGTCGAAAAAACGGATTTTCCGACCTGCCATCCTATGGATTCGAGGTCGCTGATTACGATGCGCCTATTTTCGAGACGATCGGGCGACTATTAATGAAGATACGGGCCATCATATCCGGAAAAAACGAAGTCGAAAAAACGGATTTTCCGACCTGCCATCCTATGAATTCGAGGTCGCTGATTACGATGCGCCTATTTTCGAGATGATCGGACGACTATTAACGAAGATACGGGCCATCATATCCGGAAAAAACGAAGTCAAAATAGGGACTTTCCGACCTGCCATCCTATGGATTCGAGGTCGCTGATTACGATGCGCCTATTTTCGAGACGATCGGACGACTATTAACGACGATACGGGGGATCATATCCGAAAAAATCATAGTCGAAAAAACGGACTTTCCGACCTGCCATCCTATGGATTCGAGGTCGCTGATTACCATGCGCCTATTTTCGAGACGATCGGACGACTATTAACGAACATACGGGCGATCATATCCGAAAAAATTATAGTCGAAAAAACGGACTTTCCGACATGCCATCCTATGGATTCGAGGTCGATGATTACGATGCGCCTATTTTCAAGACGATCGGACGACTATTAACGAAGATACGGGCGATCATATCCGAAAAAATCAAAGTCAAAAAACGGACTTGCCGACCTGACATCCTATGGATTCGAGGTCGCTGATTACGATGCGCCTATTTTCGAGACGATCGGACGACTATTAACGAAGATACGGGCCATCATATCCGGAAAAACGAAGTCGAAAAAACGGAGTTTCCGACCTGCCATCCTATGGATTCGAGGTCGCTGATTACGATGCGCCTATTTTCGAGACGATCGGACGACTATTAACGAAGATACGGGCGATCATACCCGAAAAAATCAAAGACGAAAAAACGGACTTTCCCACCTGACATCCTATGGATTCGAGGTCGCTGATTACGATGCGCCTATTTTCAAGACGATCGGACGACTATTAACGAAGATACGGGCGATCATATCCGAAAAAATCAAAGTCAAAAAACGGACTTGCCGACCTGACATCCTATGGATTCGAGGTCGCTGATTACGATGCGCCTATTTTCGAGACGATCGGACGACTATTAACGAAGATACGGGCCATCATATCCGGAAAAACGAAGTCGAAAAAACGTAGTTTCCGACCTGCCATCCTATGGATTCGAGGTCGCTGATTACGATGCGCCTATTTTCGAGACGATCGGACGACTATTAACGAAGATACGGGCAATCATATCCGGAAAAATCATATTCGAAAAAACGGACTTTCCGACCTGCCATCCTATGGATTCGAGGTCGCTGATTACGATGCGCCTATTTTCGAGACGATCGGACGACTATTAACGAAGATACGGGCGATCATATCCGAAAAAATCATAGTCGAAAATACGGGCTTTCCGACATGCTATCCTATGGACTCGAGGTCGCTGATTACGATGAGCCTATTTTCGAGACGATCGGACGACTATTAACGAAGATACGGGCGATCATATCCGAAAAAATCAAAGTCAAAATAGGGACTTTCCGACCTGACATCCTATGAATTCGAGGTCGCTGATTACGATGCGCCTATTTTCGAGATGATCGGACGACTATTAACGAAGATACGGGCCATCATATCCGGAAAAAACGAAGTCGAAAAAACGGACTTTCCAATCTGCCATCCTATGGATTCGAGGTCGCTGATTACGATGCGCCTTTTTTGGAGACGATCGGACGACTATTAACGAAGATACGGGCGATCATATCCGAAAAAATCATAGTCGACAAAACGGACTTTCCGACATGCCATCCTATGGATTCGAGGTCACTGATTACGATGCGCCTATTGTCGAGACGATCGGACGACTATTAACGAAGATACGGGCGATCATATCCGAAAAAATCAAAGTCAAAAAACGGACTTTCCGACCTGACATCCTATGGATTCGAAGTCGCTGATTACGATGCGCCTATTTTCGAGACGATCGGACGACTATTAACGAAGATACGGGCGATCATATCCGGAAAAATCATAGTCGAAAAAACGGACTTTCCGACCTGCCATCCTATGGATTCGAGGTCGCTGATTACGATGCGCCTATTTTCGAGACGATCGGACGACTATTAACGAAGATACGGGCGATCATATCCGAAAAAATCAAAGTCAAAAAACGGACTTTCCGACCTGACATCCTATGGATTCGAGGTCGCTGATTACGATGCGCCTATTTTCGAGACGATCGGACGACTATTAACGAAGATACGGGCGATCATATCCGAAAAAATCAAAGTCAAAAAACGGACTGTCCGACCTGACATCCTATGGATTCGAGGTCGCTGATTACGATGCGCCTATTTTCGAGACGATCGGACGACTATTAACGAAGATACGGGCCATCATATCCGGAAAAAACGAAGTCGAAAAAACGGACTTTCCAATCTGCCATCCTATGGATTCGAGGTCGCTGATTACGATGCGCCTTTTTTGGAGACGATCGGACGACTATTAACGAAGATACGGGCGATCATATCCGAAAAAATCATAGTCGACAAAACGGACTTTCCGACATGCCATCCTATGGATTCGAGGTCACTGATTACGATGCGCCTATTTTCAAGACGATCGGACGACTATTAACGAAGATACGGGCAATCATATCCGGAAAAATCATAGTCGAAAAAACGGACTTTCCGACATGCCATCCTATGGATTCGAGGTCGCTGATTACGATGCGCCTATTTTCGAGACGATCGGACGACTATTAACGAAGATACGGGCGATCATATCCGAAAAAATCAAAGTCAAAAAACGGACTTGCCGACCTGACATCCTATGGATTCGAGGTCGCTGATTACGATGCGCCTATTTTCGAGACGATCGGACGACTATTAACGAAGATACGGGCCATCATATCCGGAAAAAACGAAGTCGAAAAAACGGACTTTCCAATCTGCCATCCTATGGATTCGAGGTCGCTGATTACGATGCGCCTATTTTCGAGACGATCGGACGACTATTAACGAAGATACGGGCGATCATATCCGAAAAAATCATAGTCGACAAAACGGACTTTCCGACATGCCATCCTATGGATTCGAGGTCACTGATTACGATGCGCCTATTTTCAAGACGATCGGACGACTATTAACGAAGATACGGGCAATCATATCCGGAAAAATCATAGTCGAAAAAACGGACTTTCCGACATGCCATCCTATGGATTCGAGGTCGCTGATTACGATGCGCCTATTTTCAAGACGATCGGACGACTATTAAAGAAGATACGGGCAATCATATCCGGAAAAATCATAGTCGAAAAAACGGATTTTCCGACCTGCCATCCTATGGATTCGAGGTCGCTGATTACGATGCGCCTATTTTCGAGACGATCGGACGACTATTAACGAACATACGGGCGATCATATCCGAAAAAATCGAAGTCAAAAAACGGACTGTCCGACCTGACATCCTATGGATTCGAGGTCGCTGATTACGATGCGCCTATTTTCGAGACGATCGGACGACTATTAACGAAGATACGGGCCATCATATCCGGAAAAAACGAAGTCGAAAAAACGGACTTTCCAATCTGCCATCCTATGGATTCGAGGTCGCTGATTACGATGCGCCTATTTTCGAGACGATCGGACGACTATTAAAGAACATACGGGCGATAATATCCGAAAAAATTATAGTCGAAAAAACGGACTTTCCGACATGCCATCCTATGGATTCGAGGTCGCTGATTACGATGCGCCTATTTTCGAGACGATCGGACGACTATTAACGAAGATACGGGCAATCATATCCGGAAAAATCATAGTCGAAAAAACGGACTTTCCGACCTGCAATCCTATGGATTCGAGGTCGCTGATTACGATGCGCCTATTTTCGAGACGATCGGACGACTATTAACGAACATACGGGCGATCATATCCGAAAAAATTATAGTCGAAAAAACGGACTTTCCGACATGCCATCCTATGGATTCGAGGTCGATGATTACGATGCGCCTATCTTCGAGACGATCGGACGACTATTAACGAAGTTACGGGCGATCATACCCGAAAAAATCAAAGACGAAAAAACGGACTTTCCCACCTGACATCCTATGGATTCGAGGTCGCTGATTACGATGCGCCTATTTTCGAGACGATCGGACGACTATTAACGAAGATACGGGCAATCATATCCGGAAAAATCATATTCGAAAAAACGGACTTTCCGACCTGCCATCCTATGGATTCGAGGTCGCTGATTACGATGCGCCTATTTTCGAGACGATCGGACGACTATTAACGAAGATACGGGCGATCATATCCGAAAAAATCATAGTCGAAAAAACGGGCTTTCCGACATGCTATCCTATGGATTCGAGGTCGCTGATTACGATGAGCCTATTTTCGAGACGATCGGACGACTATTAACGAAGATACGGGCGATCATATCCGAAAAAATCAAAGTCAAAAAAACGGGCTTTCCGACATGCTATCCTATGGATTCGAGGTCGCTGATTACGATGAGCCTATTTTCGAGACGATCGGACGACTATTAACGAAGATACGGGCGATCATATCCGAAAAAATCATAGTCGACAAAACGGACTTTCCGACCTGCCATCCAATGGATTCGAGGTCGCTGATTACGATGCGCCTATTTTCGAGACGATCGGACGACTATTAACGAAGATACGGGCCATCATATCCGGAAAAACGAAGTCGAAAAAACGGAGTTTCCGACCTGCCATCCTATGGATTCGAGGTCGCTGATTACGATGCGCCTATTTTCGAGACGGTCGGACGACTATTAACGAAGATACGGGCAATCATATCCGGAAAAATCATATTCGAAAAAACGGACTTTCCGACCTGCCATCCTATGGATTCGAGGTCGCTGATTACGATGCGCCTATTTTCGAGACGATCGGACGACTATTAACGAAGATACGGGCCATCATATCCGGAAAAACGAAGTCGAAAAAACGGAGTTTCCGACCTGCCATCCTATGGATTCGAGGTCGCTGATTACGATGCGCCTATTTTCGAGACGATCGGACGACTATTAACGAAGATACGGGCAATCATATCCGGAAAAATCATATTCGAAAAAACGGACTTTCCGACCTGCCATCCTATGGATTCGAGGTCGCTGATTACGATGCGCCTATTTTCGAGACGATCGGACGACTATTAACGAAGATACGGGCCATCATATCCGGAAAAACGAAGTCGAAAAAACGGAGTTTCCGACCTGCCATCCTATGGATTCGAGGTCGCTGATTACGATGCGCCTATTTTCGAGACGATCGGACGACTATTAACGAAGATACGGGCAATCATATCCGGAAAAATCATATTCGAAAAAACGGACTTTCCGACCTGCCATCCTATGGATTCGAGGTCGCTGATTACGATGCGCCTATTTTCGAGACGATCGGACGACTATTAACGAAGATACGGGCGATCATATCCGAAAAAATCATAGTCGAAAAAACTGATTTTCCGACCTGCCATCCTATGGAATCGAGGTCGCTGATTACGATGCGCCTATTTTCGAGACGATCGGGCGACTATTAACGAAGATACGGGCCATCATATCCGGAAAAAACGAAGTCGAAAAAACGGAGTTTCCGACCTGCCATCCTATGGATTCGAGGTCGCTGATTTGGATGCGCCTATTTTCGAGACGATCGGACGACTATTAACGAAGATACGGGCAATCATATCCGAAAAAATCAAAGACGAAAAAACGGACTTTCCGACCTGCCATCCTGTGGATTCGAGGTCGCTGATTATGATGCGCCTATTTTCGAGACGATCGGACGACCATTTACGAAGATACGGGCGATCATATCCGAAAAAGTCATAGTCGAAAAAACGGACTTTCCGACATGCCATCCTATGGATTCGAGGTCGCTGATTACGATGCGCCTATTTTCAAGACGATCGGACGACTATTAACGAAGATACGGGCAATCATATCCGGAAAAATCATAGTCGAAAAAACGGATTTTCCGACCTGCCATCCTATGGAATCGAGGTCGCTGATTACGATGCGCCTATTTTCGAGACGATCGGGCGACTATTAACGAAGATACGGGCGATCATATCCGAAAAAATCAAAGCCAAAAAACGGACTTGCCGACCTGACATCCTATGGATTCGAGGTCGCTGATTACGATGCGCCTATTTTCGAGACGATCGGGCGACTATTAACGAAGATACGGGCGATCATATCCGAAAAAATCAAAGCCAAAAAACGGACTTGCCGACCTGACATCCTATGGATTCGAGGTCGCTGATTACGATGCGCCTATTTTCGAGACGATCGGACGACTATTAACGAAGATACGGGCAATCATATCCGGAAAAATCATATTCGAAAAAACGGACTTTCCGACCTGCCATCCTATGGATTCGAGGTCGCTGATTACGATGCGCCTACTTTCGAGACGATCGGACGAATATTAACGAAGATACGGGCGATCATATCCGAAAAAATCATAGTCGAAAAAACGGGCTTTCCGACATGCTATCCTATGGATTCGAGGTCGCTGATTACGATGCGCCTATTTTCCAGACGATCGGACGACTATTAACGAAGATACGGGCCATCATATCCGGAAAAAACGAAGTCGAAAAAACGGACTTTCCGACCTGTAATCCTATGGATTCGAGGTCGCTGATTACGATGCGCCTATTTTCCAGACGATCGGACGACTATTAACAAAGTTACGGGCGATCATATCCGAAAAAATCAAAGACGAAAAAACGGACTTTCCGACCTGACATCCTATGGATTCGAAGTCGCTGATTACGATGCGAATATTTTCGAGACGATCGGACGACTATTAACGAAGATACGGGCCATCATATCCGGAAAAAACGAAGTCGAAAAAACGGACTTTCCGACCTGTAATCCTATGGATTCGAGGTCGCTGATTACGATGCGCCTATTTTCCAGACGATCGGACGACTATTAACGAAGTTACGGGCGATCATATCCGAAAAAATCAAAGACGAAAAAACGGACTTTCCGACCTGACATCCTATGGATTCGAAGTCGCTGATTACGATGCGCCTATTTTCGAGACGATCGGACGACTATTAACGAAGATACGGGCCATCATATCCGGAAAAAACGAAGTCGAAAAAACGGACTTTCCGACCTGTAATCCTATGGATTCGAGGTCGCTGATTACGATGCGCCTATTTTCCAGACGATCGGACGACTATTAACGAAGTTACGGGCGATCATATCCGAAAAAATCAAAGACGAAAAAACGGACTTTCCGAAGATACGGGCCATCATATCCGGAAAAAACGAAGTCGAAAAAACGGACTTTCCGACCTGCCATCCTATGGATTCGAGATCGCTGATTACGATGCGCCTATTTTCGAGACGATCGGACGACTATTAACGAAGATACGGGCCATCATATCCGGAAAAAACGAAGTCGAAAAAACGGACTTTCCGACCTGTAATCCTATGGATTCGAGGTCGCTGATTACGATGCGCCTATTTTCCAGACAATCGGACGACTATTAACGAAGTTACGGGCGATCATATCCGAAAAAATCAAAGACGAAAAAACGGACTTTCCGACCTGACATCCTATGGATTCGAAGTCGCTGATTACGATGCGCCTATTTTTAAGACGATCGGACGACTATTAACGAGGATACGGGCAATCATATCCGGAAAAATCATAGTCGAAAAAACTGACTTTCCGACCTGCCATCCTATGGATTCGAGATCGCTGATTACGATGCGCCTATTTTCAAGACGATCGGACGACTATTAACGAAGATACGGGCAATCATATCCGGAAAAATCATAGTCGAAAAAACGGATTTTCCGACCTGCCATCCTATGGATTCGAGGTCGCTGATTACGATGCGCCTATTTTCGAGACGATCGGGCGACTATTAATGAAGATACGGGCCATCATATCCGGAAAAAACGAAGTCGAAAAAACGGATTTTCCGACCTGCCATCCTATGAATTCGAGGTCGCTGATTACGATGCGCCTATTTTCGAGATGATCGGACGACTATTAACGAAGATACGGGCCATCATATCCGGAAAAAACGAAGTCAAAATAGGGACTTTCCGACCTGCCATCCTATGGATTCGAGGTCGCTGATTACGATGCGCCTATTTTCGAGACGATCGGACGACTATTAACGACGATACGGGGGATCATATCCGAAAAAATCATAGTCGAAAAAACGGACTTTCCGACCTGCCATCCTATGGATTCGAGGTCGCTGATTACCATGCGCCTATTTTCGAGACGATCGGACGACTATTAACGAACATACGGGCGATCATATCCGAAAAAATTATAGTCGAAAAAACGGACTTTCCGACATGCCATCCTATGGATTCGAGGTCGATGATTACGATGCGCCTATTTTCAAGACGATCGGACGACTATTAACGAAGATACGGGCGATCATATCCGAAAAAATCAAAGTCAAAAAACGGACTTGCCGACCTGACATCCTATGGATTCGAGGTCGCTGATTACGATGCGCCTATTTTCGAGACGATCGGACGACTATTAACGAAGATACGGGCCATCATATCCGGAAAAACGAAGTCGAAAAAACGGAGTTTCCGACCTGCCATCCTATGGATTCGAGGTCGCTGATTACGATGCGCCTATTTTCGAGACGATCGGACGACTATTAACGAAGATACGGGCGATCATACCCGAAAAAATCAAAGACGAAAAAACGGACTTTCCCACCTGACATCCTATGGATTCGAGGTCGCTGATTACGATGCGCCTATTTTCAAGACGATCGGACGACTATTAACGAAGATACGGGCGATCATATCCGAAAAAATCAAAGTCAAAAAACGGACTTGCCGACCTGACATCCTATGGATTCGAGGTCGCTGATTACGATGCGCCTATTTTCGAGACGATCGGACGACTATTAACGAAGATACGGGCCATCATATCCGGAAAAACGAAGTCGAAAAAACGTAGTTTCCGACCTGCCATCCTATGGATTCGAGGTCGCTGATTACGATGCGCCTATTTTCGAGACGATCGGACGACTATTAACGAAGATACGGGCAATCATATCCGGAAAAATCATATTCGAAAAAACGGACTTTCCGACCTGCCATCCTATGGATTCGAGGTCGCTGATTACGATGCGCCTATTTTCGAGACGATCGGACGACTATTAACGAAGATACGGGCGATCATATCCGAAAAAATCATAGTCGAAAATACGGGCTTTCCGACATGCTATCCTATGGACTCGAGGTCGCTGATTACGATGAGCCTATTTTCGAGACGATCGGACGACTATTAACGAAGATACGGGCGATCATATCCGAAAAAATCAAAGTCAAAATAGGGACTTTCCGACCTGACATCCTATGAATTCGAGGTCGCTGATTACGATGCGCCTATTTTCGAGATGATCGGACGACTATTAACGAAGATACGGGCCATCATATCCGGAAAAAACGAAGTCGAAAAAACGGACTTTCCAATCTGCCATCCTATGGATTCGAGGTCGCTGATTACGATGCGCCTTTTTTGGAGACGATCGGACGACTATTAACGAAGATACGGGCGATCATATCCGAAAAAATCATAGTCGACAAAACGGACTTTCCGACATGCCATCCTATGGATTCGAGGTCACTGATTACGATGCGCCTATTGTCGAGACGATCGGACGACTATTAACGAAGATACGGGCGATCATATCCGAAAAAATCAAAGTCAAAAAACGGACTTTCCGACCTGACATCCTATGGATTCGAAGTCGCTGATTACGATGCGCCTATTTTCGAGACGATCGGACGACTATTAACGAAGATACGGGCGATCATATCCGGAAAAATCATAGTCGAAAAAACGGACTTTCCGACCTGCCATCCTATGGATTCGAGGTCGCTGATTACGATGCGCCTATTTTCGAGACGATCGGACGACTATTAACGAAGATACGGGCGATCATATCCGAAAAAATCAAAGTCAAAAAACGGACTTTCCGACCTGACATCCTATGGATTCGAGGTCGCTGATTACGATGCGCCTATTTTCGAGACGATCGGACGACTATTAACGAAGATACGGGCGATCATATCCGAAAAAATCAAAGTCAAAAAACGGACTGTCCGACCTGACATCCTATGGATTCGAGGTCGCTGATTACGATGCGCCTATTTTCGAGACGATCGGACGACTATTAACGAAGATACGGGCCATCATATCCGGAAAAAACGAAGTCGAAAAAACGGACTTTCCAATCTGCCATCCTATGGATTCGAGGTCGCTGATTACGATGCGCCTTTTTTGGAGACGATCGGACGACTATTAACGAAGATACGGGCGATCATATCCGAAAAAATCATAGTCGACAAAACGGACTTTCCGACATGCCATCCTATGGATTCGAGGTCACTGATTACGATGCGCCTATTTTCAAGACGATCGGACGACTATTAACGAAGATACGGGCAATCATATCCGGAAAAATCATAGTCGAAAAAACGGACTTTCCGACATGCCATCCTATGGATTCGAGGTCGCTGATTACGATGCGCCTATTTTCGAGACGATCGGACGACTATTAACGAAGATACGGGCGATCATATCCGAAAAAATCAAAGTCAAAAAACGGACTTGCCGACCTGACATCCTATGGATTCGAGGTCGCTGATTACGATGCGCCTATTTTCGAGACGATCGGACGACTATTAACGAAGATACGGGCCATCATATCCGAAAAAATCATAGTCGACAAAACGGACTTTCCGACATGCCATCCTATGGATTCGAGGTCGCTGATTACGATGCGCCTATTTTCGAGACGATCGGACGACTATTAACGAAGATACGGGCGATCATATCCGAAAAAATCATAGTCGACAAAACGGACTTTCCGACATGCCATCCTATGGATTCGAGGTCACTGATTACGATGCGCCTATTTTCAAGACGATCGGACGACTATTAACGAAGATACGGGCAATCATATCCGGAAAAATCATAGTCGAAAAAACGGACTTTCCGACATGCCATCCTATGGATTCGAGGTCGCTGATTACGATGCGCCTATTTTCAAGACGATCGGACGACTATTAAAGAAGATACGGGCAATCATATCCGGAAAAATCATAGTCGAAAAAACGGATTTTCCGACCTGCCATCCTATGGATTCGAGGTCGCTGATTACGATGCGCCTATTTTCGAGACGATCGGACGACTATTAACGAACATACGGGCGATCATATCCGAAAAAATCGAAGTCAAAAAACGGACTGTCCGACCTGACATCCTATGGATTCGAGGTCGCTGATTACGATGCGCCTATTTTCGAGACGATCGGACGACTATTAACGAAGATACGGGCCATCATATCCGGAAAAAACGAAGTCGAAAAAACGGACTTTCCAATCTGCCATCCTATGGATTCGAGGTCGCTGATTACGATGCGCCTATTTTCGAGACGATCGGACGACTATTAACGAAGATACGGGCGATCATATCCGAAAAAATCATAGTCGACAAAACGGACTTTCCGACATGCCATCCTATGGATTCGAGGTCACTGATTACGATGCGCCTATTTTCAAGACGATCGGACGACTATTAACGAAGATACGGGCAATCATATCCGGAAAAATCATAGTCGAAAAAACGGACTTTCCGACATGCCATCCTATGGATTCGAGGTCGCTGATTACGATGCGCCTATTTTCGAGACGATCGGACGACTATTAACGAACATACGGGCGATCATATCCGAAAAAATCGAAGTCAAAAAACGGACTGTCCGACCTGACATCCTATGGATTCGAGGTCGCTGATTACGATGCGCCTATTTTCCAGACGATCGGACGACTATTAACGAAGTTACGGGCGATCATATCCGAAAAAATCAAAGACGAAAAAACGGACTTTCCGACCTGCCATCCTATGGATTCGAGGTCGCTGATTATGATGCGCCTATTTTCGAGACGATCGGACGACCATTTACGAAGATACGGGCGATTATATCCGAACAAATCATAGTCGAAAAAACGGACTTTCCGACCTGCCTTCCTATGGATTCGAGGTCGCTGATTACGATGCGCCTATTTTCGAGACGATCGGACGACTATTAACGAACATACGGGCGATCATATCCGAAAAAATTATAGTCGAAAAAACGGACTTTCCGACATGCCATCCTATGGATTCGAGGTCGATGATTACGATGCGCCTATTTTCGAGACGATCGGACGACTATTAACGAAGATACGGGCAATCATATCCGAAAAAATCGAAGTCAAAAAACGGACTGTCCGACCTGACATCCTATGGATTCGAGGTCGCTGATTACGATGCGCCTATTTTCGAGACGATCGGACGACTATTAACGAAGATACGGGCCATCATATCCGGAAAAAACGAAGTCGAAAAAACGGACATTCCGACCTGCCATCCTATGGATTCGAGGTCGCTGATTACGATGCGCCTATTTTCAAGACGATCGGACGACTATTAACGAAGATACGGGCGATTATATCCGAAAAAATCATAGTCGAAAAAACGGACTTTCCGACCTGCCATCCTATGGATTCGAGGTCGCTGATTATGATGCGCCTATTTTCGAGACGATCGGACGACTATTAACGAAGATACGGGCGATTATATCCGAAAAAATCATAGTCGAAAAAACGGACTTTCCGACATGCCATCCTATGGATTCGAGATCGCTGATTACGATGCGCCTATTTTCAAGACGATCGGACGTTTATTAACGAAGATACGGGCAATCATATCCGGAAAAATCATAGTCGAAAAAACGGACTTTCCGTCATGCCATCCTATGGATTCGAGGTCGCTGATTACGATGCGCCTATTTTCGAGACGATCGGACGACTATTAACGAAGATACGGGCGATCATATCCGAAAAAATCAAAGTCAAAAAACGGACTGTCCGACCTGACATCCTATGGATTCGAGGTCGCTGATTACGATGCGCCTATTTTCGAGACGATCGGACGACTATTAACAAAGTTACGGGCGATCATATCCGAAAAAATCAAAGACGAAAAAACGGACATTCCGACCTGCCATCCTATGGATTCGAGGTCGCTGATTACGATGCGCCTATTTTCGAGACGATCGGACGACTATTAACGAAGATACGGGCCATCATATCCGGAAAAAACGAAGTCGAAAAAACGGACATTCCGACATGCCATCCTATGGATTCGAGGTCGCTGATTACGATGCGCCTATTTTCAAGACGATCGGACGACTATTAACGAAGATACGGGCGATCATATCCGAAAAAATCATAGTCGAAAAAACGGACTTTCCGACCTGCCATCCTATGGATTCGAGATCGCTGATTACGATGCGCCTATTTTCAAGACGATCGGACGTTTATTAACGAAGATACGGGCAATCATATCCGGAAAAATCATAGTCGAAAAAACGGACTTTCCGTCATGCCATCCTATGGATTCGAGGTCGCTGATTACGATGCGCCTATTTTCGAGACGATCGGACGACTATTAACGAAGATACGGGCGATCATATCCGAAAAAATCAAAGTCAAAAAACGGACTGTCCGACCTGACATCCTATGGATTCGAGGTCGCTGATTACGATGCGCCTATTTTCGAGACGATCGGACGACTATTAACAAAGTTACGGGCGATCATATCCGAAAAAATCAAAGACGAAAAAACGGACATTCCGACCTGCCATCCTATGGATTCGAGGTCGCTGATTACGATGCGCCTATTTTCGAGACGATCGGACGACTATTAACGAAGATACGGGCCATCATATCCGGAAAAAACGAAGTCGAAAAAACGGACTTTCCGACCTGCCATCCTATGGATTCGAGGTCGCTGATTACGATGCGCCTATTTTCGAGACGATCGGACGACTATTAACGAAGATACGGGCGATCATATCCGAAAAAATTATAGTCGAAAAAACGGACTTTCCGACATGCCATCCTATGGATTCGAGGTCGATGATTACGATGCGCCTATTTTCGAGACGATCGGACGACTATTAACGAAGATACGGGCGATCACATCCGAAAAAATCAAAGTCAAAAAACTGACTGTCCGACCTGACATCCTATGGATTCGAGGTCGCTGATTACCATGCGCCTATTTTCAAACGATCGGACGACTATTAACGAAGATACGGGCAATCATATCCGGAAAAATCATAGTCGAAAAAACGGACTTTCCGACCTGCCATCCTATTGATTCTAGGTCGCTGATTACGATGCGCCTATTTTCGAGACGATCGGACGACTATTATCGAAGATACGGGCGATTATATCCGAAAAAATCATAGTCGAAAAAACGGACTTTCCGACCTGCCATCCTATGGATTCGAGGTCGCTGATTACCATGCGCCTATTTTCGAGACGTTCGGACGACTATTAACGAAGATACGGGCGATTATATCCGAAAAAATCATAGTCGAAAAAACGGACTTTCCGACATGCCATCCTATGGATTCGAGGTCACTGATTACGATGCGCCTATTTTCGAGACGATCGGACGACTATTAACGAAGATACGGGCCATCATATCCGGAAAAAACAAAGTCGAAAAAACGGACATTCCGACCTGCCATCCTATGGATTCGAGGTCGCTGATTACGATGCGCCTATTTTCAAGACGATCGGACGACTATTAACGAAGATACGGGCGATCATATCCGAAAAAATCATAGTCGAAAAAACGGACTTTCCGACCTGCCATCCTATGGATTCGAGATCGCTGATTACGATGCGCCTATTTTCAAGACGATCGGACGTTTATTAACGAAGATACGGGCAATCATATCCGGAAAAATCATAGTCGAAAAAACGGACTTTCCGTCATGCCATCCTATGGATTCGAGGTCGCTGATTACGATGCGCCTATTTTCGAGACGATCGGACGACTATTAACGAAGATACGGGCGATCATATCCGAAAAAATCAAAGTCAAAAAACGGACTGTCCGACCTGACATCCTATGGATTCGAGGTCGCTGATTACGATGCGCCTATTTTCGAGACGATCGGACGACTATTAACAAAGTTACGGGCGATCATATCCGAAAAAATCAAAGACGAAAAAACGGACATTCCGACCTGCCATCCTATGGATTCGAGGTCGCTGATTACGATGCGCCTATTTTCGAGACGATCGGACGACTATTAACGAAGATACGGGCCATCATATCCGGAAAAAACGAAGTCGAAAAAACGGACTTTCCGACCTGCCATCCTATGGATTCGAGGTCGCTGATTACGATGCGCCTATTTTCGAGACGATCGGACGACTATTAACGAAGATACGGGCGATCATATCCGAAAAAATCATAGTCGACAAAACGGACTTTCCGACATGCCATCCTATGGATTCGAGGTCACTGATTACGATGCGCCTATTTTCAAGACGATCGGACGACTATTAACGAAGATACGGGCAATCATATCCGGAAAAATCATAGTCGAAAAAACGGACTTTCCGACATGCCATCCTATGGATTCGAGGTCGCTGATTACGATGCGCCTATTTTCAAGACGATCGGACGACTATTAACGAAGATACGGGCAATCATATCCGGAAAAATCATAGTCGAAAAAACGGATTTTCCGACCTGCCATCCTATGGATTCGAGGTCGCTGATTACGATGCGCCTATTTTCGAGACGATCGGACGACTATTAACGAAGATACGGGCAATCATATCCGGAAAAATCATATTCGAAAAAACGGACTTTCCGACCTGCCATCCTATGGATTCGAGGTCGCTGATTACGATGCGCCTATTTTCGAGACGATCGGACGACTATTAACGAACATACGGGCGATCATATCCGAAAAAATCGAAGTCAAAAAACGGACTGTCCGACCTGACATCCTATGGATTCGAGGTCGCTGATTACGATGCGCCTATTTTCGAGACGATCGGACGACTATTAACGAAGATACGGGCGATCATATCCGAAAAAATCATAGTCGACAAAACGGACTTTCCGACATGCCATCCTATGGATTCGAGGTCACTGATTACGATGCGCCTATTTTCAAGACGATCGGACGACTATTAACGAAGATACGGGCAATCATATCCGGAAAAATCATAGTCGAAAAAACGGACTTTCCGACATGCCATCCTATGGATTCGAGGTCGCTGATTACGATGCGCCTATTTTCAAGACGATCGGACGACTATTAACGAAGATACGGGCAATCATATCCGGAAAAATCATAGTCGAAAAAACGGATTTTCCGACCTGCCATCCTATGGATTCGAGGTCGCTGATTACGATGCGCCTATTTTCGAGACGATCGGACGACTATTAACGAAGATACGGGCAATCATATCCGGAAAAATCATAGTCGAAAAAACGGATTTTCCGACCTGCCATCCTATGGATTCGAGGTCGCTGATTACGATGCGCCTATTTTCGAGACGATCGGACGACTATTAACGAACATACGGGCGATCATATCCGAAAAAATCGAAGTCAAAAAACGGACTGTCCGACCTGACATCCTATGGATTCGAGGTCGCTGATTACGATGCGCCTATTTTCCAGACGATCGGACGACTATTAACGAAGTTACGGGCGATCATATCCAAAAAAATCAAAGACGAAAAAACGGACTTTCCGACCTGCCATCCTATGGATTCGAGGTCGCTGATTATGATGCGCCTATTTTCGAGACGATCGGACGACCATTTACGAAGATACGGGCGATTATATCCGAAAAAATCATAGTCGAAAAAACGGACTTTCCGACCTGCCATCCTATGGATCCGAGGTCGCTGATTACGATGCGCCTATTTTCGAGACGATCGGACGACTATTAACGAACATACGGGCGATCATATCCGAAAAAATTATAGTCGAAAAAACGGACTTTCCGACATGCCATCCTATGGATTCGAGGTCGATGATTACGATGCGCCTATTTTCGAGACGATCGGACGACTATTAACGAAGATACGGGCGATCACATCCGAAAAAATCAAAGTCAAAAAACTGACTGTCCGACCTGACATCCTATGGATTCGAGGTCGCTGATTACCATGCGCCTATTTTCAAACGATCGGACGACTATTAACGAAGATACGGGCAATCATATCCGGAAAAATCATAGTCGAAAAAACGGACTTTCCGACCTGCCATCCTATTGATTCTAGGTCGCTGATTACGATGCGCCTATTTTCGAGACGATCGGACTACTATTATCGAAGATACGGGCGATTATATCCGAAAAAATCATAGTCGAAAAAACGGACTTTCCGACCTGCCATCCTATGGATTCGAGGTCGCTGATTACCATGCGCCTATTTTCGAGACGTTCGGACGACTATTAACGAACATACGGGCGATCATATCCGAAAAAATTATAGTCGAAAAAACGGACTTTCCGACATGCCATCCTATGGATTCGAGGTCGATGATTACGATGCGCCTATCTTCGAGACGATCGGACGACTATTAACGAAGTTACGGGCGATCATACCCGAAAAAATCAAAGACGAAAAAACGGACTTTCCCACCTGACATCCTATGGATTCGAGGTCGCTGATTACGATGCGCCTATTTTCAAGACGATCGGACGACTATTAACGAAGATACGGGCGATCATATCCGAAAAAATCAAAGTCAAAAAACGGACTTGCCGACCTGACATCCTATGGATTCGAGGTCGCTGATTACGATGCGCCTATTTTCGAGACGATCGGACGACTATTAACGAAGATACGGGCCATCATATCCGGAAAAACGAAGTCGAAAAAACGGAGTTTCCGACCTGCCATCCTATGGATTCGAGGTCGCTGATTACGATGCGCCTATTTTCGAGACGATCGGACGACTATTAACGAAGATACGGGCCATCATATCCGGAAAAACGAAGTCGAAAAAACGGAGTTTCCGACCTGCCATCCTATGGATTCGAGGTCGCTGATTACGATGCGCCTATTTTCGAGACGATCGGACGACTATTAACGAAGATACGGGCAATCATATCCGGAAAAGTCATATTCGAAAAAACGGACTTTCCGACCTGCCATCCTATGGATTCGAGGTCGCTGATTACGATGCGCCTATTTTCGAGACGATCGGACGACTATTAACGAAGATACGGGCGATCACATCCGAAAAAATCAAAGTCAAAAAACTGACTGTCCGACCTGACATCCTATGGATTCGAGGTCGCTGATTACCATGCGCCTATTTTCAAACGATCGGACGACTATTAACGAAGATACGGGCAATCATATCCGGAAAAATCATAGTCGAAAAAACGGACTTTCCGACCTGCCATCCTATTGATTCTAGGTCGCTGATTACGATGCGCCTATTTTCGAGACGATCGGACGACTATTATCGAAGATACGGGCGATTATATCCGAAAAAATCATAGTCGAAAAAACGGACTTTCCGACCTGCCATCCTATGGATTCGAGGTCGCTGATTACCATGCGCCTATTTTCGAGACGTTCGGACGACTATTAACGAACATACGGGCGATCATATCCGAAAAAATTATAGTCGAAAAAACGGACTTTCCGACATGCCATGCTATGGATTCGAGGTCGATGATTACGATGCGCCTATCTTCGAGACGATCGGACGACTATTAACGAAGTTACGGGCGATCATACCCGAAAAAATCAAAGACGAAAAAACGGACTTTCCCACCTGACATCCTATGGATTCGAGGTCGCTGATTACGATGCGCCTATTTTCAAGACGATCGGACGACTATTAACGAAGATACGGGCGATCATATCCGAAAAAATCAAAGTCAAAAAACGGACTTGCCGACCTGACATCCTATGGATTCGAGGTCGCTGATTACGATGCGCCTATTTTCGAGACGATCGGACGACTATTAACGAAGATACGGGCCATCATATCCGGAAAAACGAAGTCGAAAAAACGGAGTTTCCGACCTGCCATCCTATGGATTCGAGGTCGCTGATTACGATGCGCCTATTTTCGAGACGATCGGACGACTATTAACGAAGATACGGGCCATCATATCCGGAAAAACGAAGTCGAAAAAACGGAGTTTCCGACCTGCCATCCTATGGATTCGAGGTCGCTGATTACGATGCGCCTATTTTCGAGACGATCGGACGACTATTAACGAAGATACGGGCAATCATATCCGGAAAAATCATATTCGAAAAAACGGACTTTCCGACCTGCCATCCTATGGATTCGAGGTCGCTGATTACGATGCGCCTATTTTCGAGACGATCGGACGACTATTAACTAAGATACGGGCGATCATATCCGAAAAAATCAAAGTCAAAATAGGGACTTTCCGACCTGACATCCTATGAATTCGAGGTCGCTGATTACGATGCGCCTATTTTCGAGATGATCGGACGACTATTAACGAAGATACGGGCAATCATATCCGGAAAAATCATAGTCGAAAAAACGGACTTTCCGACCTGCCATCCTATGGATTCGAGGTCGCTGATTACGATGCGCCTATTTTCGAGACGATCGGACGACTATTAACGAAGATACGGGCGATCATATCCGAAAAAATCATAGTCGACAAAACGGACTTTCCGACCTGCCATCCAATGGATTCGAGGTCGCTGATTACGATGCGCCTATTTTCAAGACGATCGGACGACTATTAACGAAGATACGGGCAATCATATCCGGAAAAATCTTAGTCGAAAAAACGGATTTTCCGACCTGACATCCTATGGATTCGAGGTCGCTGATTACGATGAGCCTATTTTCGAGACGATCGGACGACTATTAACGAAGATACGGGCGATCATATCCGAAAAAATCAAAGTCAAAATAGGGACTTTCCGACCTGACATCCTTTGAATTCGAGGTCGCTGATTACGATGCGCCTATTTTCGAGATGATCGGACGACTATTAACGAAGATACGGGCAATCATATCCGGAAAAATCATAGTCGAAAAAACGGACTTTCCGACCTGCCATCCTATTGATTCTAGGTCGCTGATTACGATGCGCCTATTTTCGAGACGATCGGACGACTATTATCGAAGATACGGGCGATTATATCCGAAAAAATCATAGTCGAAAAAACGGACTTTCCGACCTGCCATCCTATGGATTCGAGGTCGCTGATTACCATGCGCCTATTTTCGAGACGTTCGGACGACTATTAACGAACATACGGGCGATCATATCCGAAAAAATTATAGTCGAAAAAACGGACTTTCCGACATGCCATCCTATGGATTCGAGGTCGATGATTACGATGCGCCTATCTTCGAGACGATCGGACGACTATTAACGAAGTTACGGGCGATCATACCCGAAAAAATCAAAGACGAAAAAACGGACTTTCCCACCTGACATCCTATGGATTCGAGGTCGCTGATTACGATGCGCCTATTTTCAAGACGATCGGACGACTATTAACGAAGATACGGGCGATCATATCCGAAAAAATCAAAGTCAAAAAACGGACTTGCCGACCTGACATCCTATGGATTCGAGGTCGCTGATTACGATGCGCCTATTTTCGAGACGATCGGACGACTATTAACGAAGATACGGGCCATCATATCCGGAAAAACGAAGTCGAAAAAACGGAGTTTCCGACCTGCCATCCTATGGATTCGAGGTCGCTGATTACGATGCGCCTATTTTCGAGACGGTCGGACGACTATTAACGAAGATACGGGCAATCATATCCGGAAAAATCATATTCGAAAAAACGGACTTTCCGACCTGCCATCCTATGGATTCGAGGTCGCTGATTACGATGCGCCTATTTTCGAGACGATCGGACGACTATTAACGAAGATACGGGCCATCATATCCGGAAAAACGAAGTCGAAAAAACGGAGTTTCCGACCTGCCATCCTATGGATTCGAGGTCGCTGATTACGATGCGCCTATTTTCGAGACGATCGGACGACTATTAACGAAGATACGGGCAATCATATCCGGAAAAATCATATTCGAAAAAACGGACTTTCCGACCTGCCATCCTATGGATTCGAGGTCGCTGATTACGATGCGCCTATTTTCGAGGCGATCGGACGACTATTAACTAAGATACGGGCGATCATATCCGAAAAAATCAAAGTCAAAATAGGGACTTTCCGACCTGACATCCTATGAATTCGAGGTCGCTGATTACGATGCGCCTATATTCGAGATGATCGGACGACTATTAACGAAGATACGGGCAATCATATCCGGAAAAATCATAGTCGAAAAAACGGACTTTCCGACCTGACATCCTATGAATTCGAGGTCGCTGATTACGATGCGCCTATTTTCGAGACGATCGGACGACTATTAACGAAGATACGGGCGATCATATCCGAAAAAATCATAGTCGACAAAACGGACTTTCCGACCTGCCATCCAATGGATTCGAGGTCGCTGATTACGATGCGCCTATTTTCAAGACGATCGGACGACTATTAACGTAGATACGGGCAATCTTATCCGGAAAAATCTTAGTCGAAAAAACGGATTTTCCGACCTGACATCCTATGGATTCGAGGTCGCTGATTACGATGAGCCTATTTTCGAGACGATCGGACGACTATTAACGAAGATACGGGCGATCATATCCGAAAAAATCAAAGTCAAAATAGGGACTTTCCGACCTGACATCCTATGAATTCGAGGTCGCTGATTACGATGCGCCTATTTTCGAGATGATCGGACGACTATTAACGAAGATACGGGCAATCATATCCGGAAAAATCATAGTCGAAAAGACGGACTTTCCGACCTGCCATCCTATGGATTCGAGGTCGCTGATTACGATGCGCCTATTTTCGAGACGATCGGACGACTATTAACGAAGATACGGGCGATCATATCCGAAAAAATCATAGTCGACAAAACGGAATTTCCGACCTGCCATCCAATGGATTCGAGGTCGCTGATTACGATGCGCCTATTTTCAAGACGATCGGACGACTATTAACGAAGATACGGGCGATCATATCCGAAAAAATCATAGTCGAAAAAACGGGCTTTCCGACATGCTATCCTATGGATTCGAGGTCGCTGATTACGATGAGCCTATTTTCGAGACGATCGGACGACTATTAACGAAGATACGGGCGATCATATCCGAAAAAAATCAAAGTCAAAAAACGGACTGTCCGACCTGACATCCTATGGATTCGAGGTCGCTGATTACGATGCGCCTATTTTCCAGACGATCGGACGACTATTAACAAAGTTACCGGCGATCATATCCGAAAAAATCAAAGACGAAAAAACGGACTTTCCGACCTGCCATCCTATGGATTCGAAGTCGCTGATTACGATGCGCCTATTTTCGAGACGATCGGACGACTATTAACGAAGATACGGGCAATCATATCCGGAAAAATCATAGTCGAAAAAACGGACTTTCCGACATGCCATCCTATGGATTCGAGGTCGCTGATTACGATGCGCCTATTTTCAAGACGATCGGACGACTATTAACGAAGATACGGGCAATCATATCCGGAAAAATCTTAGTCGAAAAAACGGATTTTCCGACCTGCCATCCTATGGAATCGAGGTCGCTGATTACGATGCGCCTATTTTCGAGACGATCGGGCGACTATTAACGAAGATACGGGCGATCATATCCGAAAAAATCAAAGTCAAAAAACGGACTTGCCGACCTGACATCCTATGGATTCGAGGTCGCTGATTACGATGCGCCTATTTTCGAGACGATCGGACGACTATTAACGAAGATACGGGCCATCATATCCGGAAAAACGAAGTCGAAAAAACGGAGTTTCCGACCTGCCATCCTATGGATTCGAGGTCGCTGATTACGATGCGCCTATTTTCGAGACGATCGGACGACTATTAACGAAGATACGGGCAATCATATCCGGAAAAATCATATTCGATAAAACGGACTTTCCGACCTGCCATCCTATGGATTCGAGGTCGCTGATTACGATGCGCCTACTTTCGAGACGATCGGATGACTATTAACGAAGATACGGGCGATCATATCCGAAAAAATCATAGTCGAAAAAACGGGCTTTCCGACATGCTATCCTATGGATTCGAGGTCGCTGATTACGATGAGCCTATTTTCGAGACGATCGGACGACTATTAACGAAGAGACGGGCGATCATATCCGAAAAAAATCAAAGTCAAAAAACGGACTGTCCGACCTGACATCCTATGGATTCGAGGTCGCTGATTACGATGCGCCTATTTTCCAGACGATCGGACGACTATTAACAAAGTTACCGGCGATCATATCCGAAAAAATCAAAGACGAAAAAACGGACTTTCCGACCTGCCATCCTATGGATTCGAAGTCGCTGATTACGATGCGCCTATTTTCGAGACGATCGGACGACTATTAACGAAGATACGGGCAATCATATCCGGAAAAATCATAGTCGAAAAAACGGACTTTCCGACATGCCATCCTATGGATTCGAGGTCGCTGATTACGATGCGCCTATTTTCAAGACGATCGGACGACTATTAACGAAGATACGGGCAATCATATCCGGAAAAATCTTAGTCGAAAAAACGGATTTTCCGACCTGCCATCCTATGGAATCGAGGTCGCTGATTACGATGCGCCTATTTTCGAGACGATCGGGCGACTATTAACGAAGATACGGGCGATCATATCCGAAAAAATCAAAGTCAAAAAACGGACTTGCCGACCTGACATCCTATGGATTCGAGGTCGCTGATTACGATGCGCCTATTTTCGAGACGATCGGACGACTATTAACGAAGATACGGGCCATCATATCCGGAAAAACGAAGTCGAAAAAACGGAGTTTCCGACCTGCCATCCTATGGATTCGAGGTCGCTGATTACGATGCGCCTATTTTCGAGACGATCGGACGACTATTAACGAAGATACGGGCAATCATATCCGGAAAAATCATATTCGAAAAAACGGACTTTCCGACCTGCCATCCTATGGATTCGAGGTCGCTGATTACGATGCGCCTACTTTCGAGACGATCGGACGACTATTAACGAAGATACGGGCGATCATATCCGAAAAAATCATAGTCGAAAAAACGGGCTTTCCGACATGCTATCCTATGGATTCGAGGTCGCTGATTACGATGAGCCTATTTTCGAGACGATCGGACGACTATTAACGAAGATACGGGCGATCATATCCGAAAAAAATCAAAGTCAAAAAACGGACTGTCCGACCTGACATCCTATGGATTCGAAGTCGCTGATTACGATGCGCCTATTTTCGAGACGATCGGACGATTATTAACGAAGATACGGGCCATCATATCCGGAAAAAACGAAGTCGAAAAAACGGACTTTCCGACCTGCCATCCTATGGATTCGAGGTCGCTGATTACGATGCGCCTATTTTCGAGACGATCGGACGACTATTAACGAAGATACGGGCGATCATATCCGAAAAAATCATAGTCGAAAAAACGGATTTTCCGACCTGCCATCCTATGGAATCGAGGTCGCTGATTACGATGCGCCTATTTTCGAGACGATCGGGCGACTATTAACGAAGATACGGGCCATCATATCCGGAAAAAACGAAGTCGAAAAAACGGAGTTTCCGACCTGCCATCCTATGGATTCGAGGTCGCTGATTTGGATGCGCCTATTTTCGAGACGATCGGACGACTATTAACGAAGATACGGGCAATCATATCCGAAAAAATCAAAGACGAAAAAACGGACTTTCCGACCTGCCATCCTGTGGATTCGAGGTCGCTGATTATGATGCGCCTATTTTCGAGACGATCGGACGACCATTTACGAAGATACGGGCGATCATATCCGAAAAAGTCATAGTCGAAAAAACGGACTTTCCGACATGCCATCCTATGGATTCGAGGTCGCTGATTACGATGCGCCTATTTTCAAGACGATCGGACGACTATTAACGAAGATACGGGCAATCATATCCGGAAAAATCATAGTCGAAAAAACGGATTTTCCGACCTGCCATCCTATGGAATCGAGGTCGCTGATTACGATGCGCCTATTTTCGAGACGATCGGGCGACTATTAACGAAGATACGGGCGATCATATCCGAAAAAATCAAAGCCAAAAACGGACTTGCCGACCTGACATCCTATGGATTCGAGGTCGCTGATTACGATGCGCCTATTTTCGAGACGATCGGGCGACTATTAACGAAGATACGGGCGATCATATCCGAAAAAATCAAAGCCAAAAAACGGACTTGCCGACCTGACATCCTATGGATTCGAGGTCGCTGATTACGATGCGCCTATTTTCGAGACGATCGGACGACTATTAACGAAGATACGGGCAATCATATCCGGAAAAATCATATTCGAAAAAACGGACTTTCCGACCTGCCATCCTATGGATTCGAGGTCGCTGATTACGATGCGCCTACTTTCGAGACGATCGGACGAATATTAACGAAGATACGGGCGATCATATCCGAAAAAATCATAGTCGAAAAAACGGGCTTTCCGACATGCTATCCTATGGATTCGAGGTCGCTGATTACGATGCGCCTATTTTCCAGACGATCGGACGACTATTAACGAAGATACGGGCCATCATATCCGGAAAAAACGAAGTCGAAAAAACGGACTTTCCGACCTGTAATCCTATGGATTCGAGGTCGCTGATTACGATGCGCCTATTTTCCAGACGATCGGACGACTATTAACAAAGTTACGGGCGATCATATCCGAAAAAATCAAAGACGAAAAAACGGACTTTCCGACCTGACATCCTATGGATTCGAAGTCGCTGATTACGATGCGCCTATTTTCGAGACGATCGGACGACTATTAACGAAGATACGGGCGATCATATCCGAAAAAATCAAAGACGAAAAAACGGACTTTCCGACCTGACATCCTATGGATTCGAAGTCGCTGATTACGATGCGCCTATTTTCGAGACGATCGGACGACTATTAACGAAGATACGGGCCATCATATCCGGAAAAAACGAAGTCGAAAAAACGGACTTTCCGACCTGTAATCCTATGGATTCGAGGTCGCTGATTACGATGCGCCTATTTTCCAGACGATCGGACGACTATTAACGAAGTTACGGGCGATCATATCCGAAAAAATCAAAGACGAAAAAACGGACTTTCCGAAGATACGGGCCATCATATCCGGAAAAAACGAAGTCGAAAAAACGGACTTTCCGACCTGCCATCCTATGGATTCGAGATCGCTGATTACGATGCGCCTATTTTCAAGACGATCGGACGACTATTAACGAAGATACGGGCAATCATATCCGGAAAAAACGAAGTCGAAAAACGGGCTTTCCGACCTGTAATCCTATGGATTCGAGGTCGCTGATTACGATGCGCCTATTTTCCAGACGATCGGACGACTATTAACGAAGTTACGGGCGATCATATCCGAAAAAATCAAAGACGAAAAAACGGACTTTCCGACCTGACATCCTATGGATTCGAAGTCGCTGATTACGATGCGCCTATTTTCGAGACGATCGGACGACTATTAACGAAGATACGGGCCATCATATCCGGAAAAAACGAAGTCGAAAAAACGGACTTTCCGACCTGTAATCCTATGGATTCGAGGTCGCTGATTACGATGCGCCTATTTTCCACACAATCGGACGACTATTAACGAAGTTACGGGCGATCATATCCGAAAAAATCAAAGACGAAAAAACGGACTTTCCGACCTGACATCCTTTGGATTCGAAGTCGCTGATTACGATGCGCCTATTTTCGAGACGATCGGACGACTATTAACGAAGATACGGGCCATCATATCCGGAAAAAAGGAAGTCGAAAAAACGGACTTTCCGACCTGTAATCCTATGGATTCGAGGTCGCTGATTACGATGCGCCTATTTTCAAGACGATCGGACGACTATTAACGAGGATACGGGCAATCATATCCGGAAAAATCATAGTCGAAAAAACGGATTTTCCGACCTGCCATCCTATGGATTCGAGGTCGCTGATTACGATGCGCCTATTTTCGAGACGATCGGACGACTATTAACGAAGATACGGGCAATCATATCCGAAAAAATCGAAGTCAAAAAACGGACTGTCCGACCTGACATCCTATGGATTCGAGGTCGCTGATTACGATGCGCCTATTTTCCAGACGATCGGACGACTATTAACGAAGATACGGGCGATCATATCCGAAAAAATCAAAGACGAAAAAACGGACTTTCCGACCTGACATCCTATGGATTCGAAGTCGCTGATTACGATGCGCCTATTTTCGAGACGATCGGACGACTATTAACGAAGATACGGGCCATCATATCCGGAAAAAACGAAGTCGAAAAAACGGACTTTCCGACCTGTAATCCTATGGATTCGAGGTCGCTGATTACGATGCGCCTATTTTCCACACAATCGGACGACTATTAACGAAGTTACGGGCGATCATATCCGAAAAAATCAAAGACGAAAAAACGGACTTTCCGACCTGACATCCTTTGGATTCGAAGTCGCTGATTACGATGCGCCTATTTTCGAGACGATCGGACGACTATTAACGAAGATACGGGCCATCATATCCGGAAAAAAGGAAGTCGAAAAAACGGACTTTCCGACCTGTAATCCTATGGATTCGAGGTCGCTGATTACGATGCGCCTATTTTCAAGACGATCGGACGACTATTAACGAGGATACGGGCAATCATATCCGGAAAAATCATAGTCGAAAAAACGGATTTTCCGACCTGCCATCCTATGGATTCGAGGTCGCTGATTACGATGCGCCTATTTTCGAGACGATCGGACGACTATTAACGAAGATACGGGCAATCATATCCGAAAAAATCGAAGTCAAAAAACGGACTGTCCGACCTGACATCCTATGGATTCGAGGTCGCTGATTACGATGCGCCTATTTTCCAGACGATCGGACGACTATTAACGAAGTTACGGGCGATCATATCCGAAAAAATCAAAGACGAAAAAACGGACTTTCCGACCTGCCATCCTATGGATTCGAGGTCGCTGATTACGATGCGCCTATTTTCGAGACGATCGGACGACCATTTACGAAGATACGGGCGATCATATCCGAAAAAATCATAGTCGAAAAAACGGACTTTCCGACCTGCCATCCTATGGATTCGAGGTCGCTGATTACGATGCGCCTATTTTCAACACGATAGGACAACTATTATCGAAGATACGGGCAATCATATCCGGAAAAATCATAGTCGAAAAAACGGACTTTCCGACCTGCCATCCTATGGATTCGAGGTCGCTGATTACGATGCGCCTATTTTCGAGACGATCGGACGACTATTAAAGAACATACGGGCGATAATATCCGAAAAAATTATAGTCGAAAAAACGGACTTTCCGACATGCCATCCTATGGATTCGAGGTCGCTGATTACGATGCGCCTATTTTCCAGACGATCGGACGACTATTAACGAAGTTACGGGCGATCATATCCGAAAAAATCAAAGACGAAAAAACGGACTTTCCGAAGATACGGGCCATCATATCCGGAAAAAACGAAGTCGAAAAAACGGACTTTCCGACCTGCCATCCTATGGATTCGAGATCGCTGATTACGATGCGCCTATTTTCAAGACGATCGGACGACTATTAACGAAGATACGGGCAATCATATCCGGAAAAAACGAAGTCGAAAAACGGGCTTTCCGACCTGTAATCCTATGGATTCGAGGTCGCTGATTACGATGCGCCTATTTTCCAGACGATCGGACGACTATTAACGAAGTTACGGGCGATCATATCCGAAAAAATCAAAGACGAAAAAACGGACTTTCCGACCTGACATCCTATGGATTCGAAGTCGCTGATTACGATGCGCCTATTTTCGAGACGATCGGACGACTATTAACGAAGATACGGGCCATCATATCCGGAAAAAACGAAGTCGAAAAAACGGACTTTCCGACCTGTAATCCTATGGATTCGAGGTCGCTGATTACGATGCGCCTATTTTCCACACAATCGGACGACTATTAACGAAGTTACGGGCGATCATATCCGAAAAAATCAAAGACGAAAAAACGGACTTTCCGACCTGACATCCTTTGGATTCGAAGTCGCTGATTACGATGCGCCTATTTTCGAGACGATCGGACGACTATTAACGAAGATACGGGCCATCATATCCGGAAAAAAGGAAGTCGAAAAAACGGACTTTCCGACCTGTAATCCTATGGATTCGAGGTCGCTGATTACGATGCGCCTATTTTCAAGACGATCGGACGACTATTAACGAGGATACGGGCAATCATATCCGGAAAAATCATAGTCGAAAAAACGGATTTTCCGACCTGCCATCCTATGGATTCGAGGTCGCTGATTACGATGCGCCTATTTTCGAGACGATCGGACGACTATTAACGAAGATACGGGCAATCATATCCGAAAAAATCGAAGTCAAAAAACGGACTGTCCGACCTGACATCCTATGGATTCGAGGTCGCTGATTACGATGCGCCTATTTTCCAGACGATCGGACGACTATTAACGAAGTTACGGGCGATCATATCCGAAAAAATCAAAGACGAAAAAACGGACTTTCCGACCTGCCATCCTATGGATTCGAGGTCGCTGATTACGATGCGCCTATTTTCGAGACGATCGGACGACCATTTACGAAGATACGGGCGATCATATCCGAAAAAATCATAGTCGAAAAAACGGACTTTCCGACCTGCCATCCTATGGATTCGAGGTCGCTGATTACGATGCGCCTATTTTCAACACGATAGGACAACTATTATCGAAGATACGGGCAATCATATCCGGAAAAATCATAGTCGAAAAAACGGACTTTCCGACCTGCCATCCTATGGATTCGAGGTCGCTGATTACGATGCGCCTATTTTCGAGACGATCGGACGACTATTAAAGAACATACGGGCGATAATATCCGAAAAAATTATAGTCGAAAAAACGGACTTTCCGACATGCCATCCTATGGATTCGAGGTCGCTGATTACGATGCGCCTATTTTCGAGACGATCGGACGACTATTAACGAAGATACGGGCAATCATATCCGGAAAAATCATAGTCGAAAAAACGGACTTTCCGACCTGCCATCCTATGGATTCGAGGTCGCTGATTACGATGCGCCTATTTTCGAGACGATCGGACGACTATTAACGAACATACGGGCGATCATATCCGAAAAAATTATAGTCGAAAAAACGGACTTTCCGACATGCCATCCTATGGATTCGAGGTCGATGATTACGATGCGCCTATCTTCGAGATGATCGGATGACTATTAACGAAGTTACGGGCGATCATACCCGAAAAAATCAAAGACGAAAAAACGGACTTTCCCACCTGACATCCTATGGATTCGAGGTCGCTGATTACGATGCGCCTATTTTCGAGACGATCGGACGACTATTAACGAAGATACGGGCAATCATATCCGGAAAAATCATATTCGAAAAAACGGACTTTCCGACCTGCCATCCTATGGATTCGAGGTCGCTGATTACGATGCGCCTATTTTCGAGACGATCGGACGACTATTAACGAAGATACGGGCGATCATATCCGAAAAAATCATAGTCGAAAAAACGGGCTTTCCGACATGCTATCCTATGGATTCGAGGTCGCTGATTACGATGAGCCTATTTTCGAGACGATCGGACGACTATTAACGAAGATACGGGCGATCATATCCGAAAAAATCAAAGTCAAAAAACGGACTTGCCGACCTGACATCCTATGGATTCGAGGTCGCTGATTACGATGCGCCTATTTTCGAGACGATCGGACGACTATTAACGAAGATACGGGCCATCATATCCGGAAAAACGAAGTCGAAAAAACGGAGTTTCCGACCTGCCATCCTATGGATTCGAGGTCGCTGATTACGATGCGCCTATTTTCGAGACGATCGGACGACTATTAACGAAGATACGGGCAATCATATCCGGAAAAATCATATTCGAAAAAACGGACTTTCCGACCTGCCATCCTATGGATTCGAGGTCGCTGATTACGATGCGCCTACTTTCGAGACGATCGGACGACTATTAACGAAGATACGGGCGATCATATCCGAAAAAATCATAGTCGAAAAAACGGGCTTTCCGACATGCTATCCTATGGATTCGAGGTCGCTGATTACGATGAGCCTATTTTCGAGACGATCGGACGACTATTAACGAAGAGACGGGCGATCATATCCGAAAAAAATCAAAGTCAAAAAACGGACTGTCCGACCTGACATCCTATGGATTCGAGGTCGCTGATTACGATGCGCCTATTTTCCAGACGATCGGACGACTATTAACAAAGTTACCGGCGATCATATCCGAAAAAATCAAAGACGAAAAAACGGACTTTCCGACCTGCCATCCTATGGATTCGAAGTCGCTGATTACGATGCGCCTATTTTCGAGACGATCGGACGACTATTAACGAAGATACGGGCAATCATATCCGGAAAAATCATAGTCGAAAAAAACGGACTTTCCGACATGCCATCCTATGGATTCGAGGTCGCTGATTACAATGCGCCTATTTTCAAGACGATCGGACGACTATTAACGAAGATACGGGCAATCATATCCGGAAAAATCTTAGTCGAAAAAACGGATTTTCCGACCTGCCATCCTATGGAATCGAGGTCGCTGATTACGATGCGCCTATTTTCGAGACGATCGGGCGACTATTAACGAAGATACGGGCGATCATATCCGAAAAAATCAAAGTCAAAAAACGGACTTGCCGACCTGACATCCTATGGATTCGAGGTCGCTGATTACGATGCGCCTATTTTCGAGACGATCGGACGACTATTAACGAAGATACGGGCCATCATATCCGGAAAAACGAAGTCGAAAAAACGGAGTTTCCGACCTGCCATCCTATGGATTCGAGGTCGCTGATTACGATGCGCCTATTTTCGAGACGATCGGACGACTATTAACGAAGATACGGGCAATCATATCCGGAAAAATCATATTCGAAAAAACGGTCTTTCCGACCTGCCATCCTATGGATTCGAGGTCGCTGATTAAGATTTGCGCTTAATTTCGAGACGATCGGACGACTATTAACGAAGATACGGGCGATCATATCCGAAAAAATCATAGTCGAAAAAACGGGCTTTCCGACATGCTATCCTATGGATTCGAGGTCGCTGATTACGATGAGCCTATTTTCGAGACGATCGGACGACTATTAACGAAGATACGGGCGATCATATCCGAAAAAAATCAAAGTCAAAAAACGGACTGTCCGACCTGACATCCTATGGATTCGAAGTCGCTGATTACGATGCGCCTATTTTCGAGACGATCGGACGATTATTAACGAAGATACGGGCCATCATATCCGGAAAAAACGAAGTCGAAAAAACGGACTTTCCGACCTGCCATCCTATGGATTCGAGGTCGCTGATTACGATGCGCCTATTTTCGAGACGATCGGACGACTATTAACGAAGATACGGGCGATCATATCCGAAAAAATCATAGTCGAAAAAACTGATTTTCCGACCTGCCATCCTATGGAATCGAGGTCGCTGATTACGATGCGCCTATTTTCGAGACGATCGGGCGACTATTAACGAAGATACGGGCCATCATATCCGGAAAAAACGAAGTCGAAAAAACGGAGTTTCCGACCTGCCATCCTATGGATTCGAGGTCGCTGATTTGGATGCGCCTATTTTCGAGACGATCGGACGACTATTAACGAAGATACGGGCAATCATATCCGAAAAAATCAAAGACGAAAAAACGGACTTTCCGACCTGCCATCCTGTGGATTCGAGGTCGCTGATTATGATGCGCCTATTTTCGAGACGATCGGACGACCATTTACGAAGATACGGGCGATCATATCCGAAAAAGTCATAGTCGAAAAAACGGACTTTCCGACATGCCATCCTATGGATTCGAGGTCGCTGATTACGATGCGCCTATTTTCAAGACGATCGGACGACTATTAACGAAGATACGGGCAATCATATCCGGAAAAATCATAGTCGAAAAAACGGATTTTCCGACCTGCCATCCTATGGAATCGAGGTCGCTGATTACGATGCGCCTATTTTCGAGACGATCGGGCGACTATTAACGAAGATACGGGCGATCATATCCGAAAAAATCAAAGCCAAAAAACGGACTTGCCGACCTGACATCCTATGGATTCGAGGTCGCTGATTACGATGCGCCTATTTTCGAGACGATCGGACGACTATTAACGAAGATACGGGCAATCATATCCGGAAAAATCATATTCGAAAAAACGGACTTTCCGACCTGCCATCCTATGGATTCGAGGTCGCTGATTACGATGCGCCTACTTTCGAGACGATCGGACGAATATTAACGAAGATACGGGCGATCATATCCGAAAAAATCATAGTCGAAAAAACGGGCTTTCCGACATGCTATCCTATGGATTCGAGGTCGCTGATTACGATGCGCCTATTTTCCAGACGATCGGACGACTATTAACGAAGATACGGGCCATCATATCCGGAAAAAACGAAGTCGAAAAAACGGACTTTCCGACCTGTAATCCTATGGATTCGAGGTCGCTGATTACGATGCGCCTATTTTCCAGACGATCGGACGACTATTAACAAAGTTACGGGCGATCATATCCGAAAAAATCAAAGACGAAAAAACGGACTTTCCGACCTGACATCCTATGGATTCGAAGTCGCTGATTACGATGCGAATATTTTCGAGACGATCGGACGACTATTAACGAAGATACGGGCCATCATATCCGGAAAAAACGAAGTCGAAAAAACGGACTTTCCGACCTGTAATCCTATGGATTCGAGGTCGCTGATTACGATGCGCCTATTTTCCAGACGATCGGACGACTATTAACGAAGTTACGGGCGATCATATCCGAAAAAATCAAAGACGAAAAAACGGACTTTCCGACCTGACATCCTATGGATTCGAAGTCGCTGATTACGATGCGCCTATTTTCGAGACGATCGGACGACTATTAACGAAGATACGGGCCATCATATCCGGAAAAAACGAAGTCGAAAAAACGGACTTTCCGACCTGTAATCCTATGGATTCGAGGTCGCTGATTACGATGCGCCTATTTTCCAGACGATCGGACGACTATTAACGAAGTTACGGGCGATCATATCCGAAAAAATCAAAGACGAAAAAACGGACTTTCCGAAGATACGGGCCATCATATCCGGAAAAAACGAAGTCGAAAAAACGGACTTTCCGACCTGCCATCCTATGGATTCGAGATCGCTGATTACGATGCGCCTATTTTCAAGACGATCGGACGACTATTAACGAAGATACGGGCAATCATATCCGGAAAAAACGAAGTCGAAAAACGGACTTTCCGACCTGTAATCCTATGGATTCGAGGTCGCTGATTACGATGCGCCTATTTTCCAGACGATCGGACGACTATTAACGAAGTTACGGGCGATCATATCCGAAAAAATCAAAGACGAAAAAACGGACTTTCCGACCTGAGATCCTATGGATTCGAAGTCGCTGATTACGATGCGCCTATTTTCGAGACGATCGGACGACTATTAACGAAGATACGGGCCATCATATCCGGAAAAAACGAAGTCGAAAAAACGGACTTTCCGACCTGTAATCCTATGGATTCGAGGTCGCTGATTACGATGCGCCTATTTTCCAGACAATCGGACGACTATTAACGAAGTTACGGGCGATCATATCCGAAAAAATCAAAGACGAAAAAACGGACTTTCCGACCTGACATCCTATGGATTCGAAGTCGCTGATTACGATGCGCCTATTTTCAAGACGATCGGACGACTATTAACGAGGATACGGGCAATCATATCCGGAAAAATCATAGTCGAAAAAACTGACTTTCCGACCTGCCATCCTATGGATTCGAGATCGCTGATTACGATGCGCCTATTTTCAAGACGATCGGACGACTATTAACGAAGATACGGGCAATCATATCCGGAAAAATCATAGTCGAAAAAACGGATTTTCCGACCTGCCATCCTATGGATTCGAGGTCGCTGATTACGATGCGCCTATTTTCGAGACGATCGGGCGACTATTAATGAAGATACGGGCCATCATATCCGGAAAAAACGAAGTCGAAAAAACGGAGTTTCCGACCTGCCATCCTATGGATTCGAGGTCGCTGATTTGGATGCGCCTATTTTCGAGACGATCGGACGACTATTAACGAAGATACGGGCAATCATATCCGAAAAAATCGAAGTCAAAAAACGGACTGTCCGACCTGACATCCTATGGATTCGAGGTCGCTGATTACGATGCGCCTATTTTCCAGACGATCGGACGACTATTAACGAAGTTACGGGCGATCATATCCGATAAAATCAAAGACGAAAAAACGGACTTTCCGACCTGCCATCCTATGGATTCGAGGTCGCTGATTACGATGCGCCTATTTTCGAGACGATCGGACGACCATTTACGAAGATACGGGCGATCATATCCGAAAAAATCATAGTCGAAAAAACGGACTTTCCGACCTGCCATCCTATGGATTCGAGGTCGCTGATTACGATGCCCCTATTTTCAACACGATAGGACAACTATTATCGAAGATACGGGCAATCATATCCGGAAAAATCATAGTCGAAAAAACGGACTTTCCGACCTGCCATCCTATGGATTCGAGGTCGCTGATTACGATGCGCCTATTTTCGCGACGATCGGACGACTATTAAAGAACATACGGGCGATAATATCCGAAAAAATTATAGTCGAAAAAACGGACTTTCCGACATGCCATCCTATGGATTCGAGGTCGCTGATTACGATGCGCCTATTTTCGAGACGATCGGACGACTATTAACGAAGATACGGGCGATCATATCCGAAAAAATTATAGTCGAAAAAACGGACTTTCCGACATGCCATCCTATGGATTCGAGGTCGATGATTACGATGCGCCTATCTTCGAGACGATCGGACGACTATTAACGAAGTTACGGGCGATCATACCCGAAAAAATCAAAGACGAAAAAACGGACTTTCCCACCTGACATCCTATGGATTCGAGGTCGCTGATTACGATGCGCCTATTTTCGAGACGATCGGACGACTATTAACGAAGATACGGGCAATCATATCCGGAAAAATCATATTCGAAAAAACGGACTTTCCGACCTGCCATCCTATGGATTCGAGGTCGCTGATTACGATGCGCCTATTTTCGAGACGATCGGACGACTATTAACGAAGATACGGGCGATCATATCCGAAAAAATCATAGTCGAAAAAACGGGCTTTCCGACATGCTATCCTATGGATTCGAGATCGCTGATTACGATGCGCCTATTTTCAAGACGATCGGACGACTATTAACGAAGATACGGGCAATCATATCCGGAAAAAACGAAGTCGAAAAACGGACTTTCCGACCTGTAATCCTATGGATTCGAGGTCGCTGATTACGATGCGCCTATTTTCCAGACGATCGGACGACTATTAACGAAGTTACGGGCGATCATATCCGAAAAAATCAAAGACGAAAAAACGGACTTTCCGACCTGACATCCTATGGATTCGAAGTCGCTGATTACGATGCGCCTATTTTCGAGACGATCGGACGACTATTAACGAAGATACGGGCCATCATATCCGGAAAAAACGAAGTCGAAAAAACGGACTTTCCGACCTGTAATCCTATGGATTCGAGGTCGCTGATTACGATGCGCCTATTTTCCAGACAATCGGACGACTATTAACGAAGTTACGGGCGATCATATCCGAAAAAATCAAAGACGAAAAAACGGACTTTCCGACCTGACATCCTATGGATTCGAAGTCGCTGATTACGATGCGCCTATTTTCCAGACGATCGGACGACTATTAACGAGGATACGGGCAATCATATCCGGAAAAATCATAGTCGAAAAAACTGACTTTCCGACCTGCCATCCTATGGATTCGAGATCGCTGATTACGATGCGCCTATTTTCAAGACGATCGGACGACTATTAACGAAGATACGGGCAATCATATCCGGAAAAATCATAGTCGAAAAAACGGATTTTCCGACCTGCCATCCTATGGATTCGAGGTCGCTGATTACGATGCGCCTATTTTCGAGACGATCGGGCGACTATTAATGAAGATACGGGCCATCATATCCGGAAAAAACGAAGTCGAAAAAACGGAGTTTCCGACCTGCCATCCTATGGATTCGAGGTCGCTGATTTGGATGCGCCTATTTTCGAGACGATCGGACGACTATTAACGAAGATACGGGCAATCATATCCGAAAAAATCGAAGTCAAAAAACGGACTGTCCGACCTGACATCCTATGGATTCGAGGTCGCTGATTACGATGCGCCTATTTTCCAGACGATCGGACGACTATTAACGAAGTTACGGGCGATCATATCCGATAAAATCAAAGACGAAAAAACGGACTTTCCGACCTGAGATCCTATGGATTCGAAGTCGCTGATTACGATGCGCCTATTTTCGAGACGATCGGACGACTATTAACGAAGATACGGGCCATCATATCCGGAAAAAACGAAGTCGAAAAAACGGACTTTCCGACCTGTAATCCTATGGATTCGAGGTCGCTGATTACGATGCGCCTATTTTCCAGACAATCGGACGACTATTAACGAAGTTACGGGCGATCATATCCGAAAAAATCAAAGACGAAAAAACGGACTTTCCGACCTGACATCCTATGGATTCGAAGTCGCTGATTACGATGCGCCTATTTTCAAGACGATCGGACGACTATTAACGAGGATACGGGCAATCATATCCGGAAAAATCATAGTCGAAAAAACTGACTTTCCGACCTGCCATCCTATGGATTCGAGATCGCTGATTACGATGCGCCTATTTTCAAGACGATCGGACGACTATTAACGAAGATACGGGCAATCATATCCGGAAAAATCATAGTCGAAAAAACGGATTTTCCGACCTGCCATCCTATGGATTCGAGGTCGCTGATTACGATGCGCCTATTTTCGAGACGATCGGGCGACTATTAATGAAGATACGGGCCATCATATCCGGAAAAAACGAAGTCGAAAAAACGGAGTTTCCGACCTGCCATCCTATGGATTCGAGGTCGCTGATTTGGATGCGCCTATTTTCGAGACGATCGGACGACTATTAACGAAGATACGGGCAATCATATCCGAAAAAATCGAAGTCAAAAAACGGACTGTCCGACCTGACATCCTATGGATTCGAGGTCGCTGATTACGATGCGCCTATTTTCCAGACGATCGGACGACTATTAACGAAGTTACGGGCGATCATATCCGATAAAATCAAAGACGAAAAAACGGACTTTCCGACCTGCCATCCTATGGATTCGAGGTCGCTGATTACGATGCGCCTATTTTCGAGACGATCGGACGACCATTTACGAAGATACGGGCGATCATATCCGAAAAAATCATAGTCGAAAAAACGGACTTTCCGACCTGCCATCCTATGGATTCGAGGTCGCTGATTACGATGCCCCTATTTTCAACACGATAGGACAACTATTATCGAAGATACGGGCAATCATATCCGGAAAAATCATAGTCGAAAAAACGGACTTTCCGACCTGCCATCCTATGGATTCGAGGTCGCTGATTACGATGCGCCTATTTTCGCGACGATCGGACGACTATTAAAGAACATACGGGCGATAATATCCGAAAAAATTATAGTCGAAAAAACGGACTTTCCGACATGCCATCCTATGGATTCGAGGTCGCTGATTACGATGCGCCTATTTTCGAGACGATCGGACGACTATTAACGAAGATACGGGCAATCATATCCGGAAAAATCATAGTCGAAAAAACGGACTTTCCGACCTGCAATCCTATGGATTCGAGGTCGCTGATTACGATGCGCCTATTTTCGAGACGATCGGACGACTATTAACGAACATACGGGCGATCATATCCGAAAAAATTATAGTCGAAAAAACGGACTTTCCGACATGCCATCCTATGGATTCGAGGTCGATGATTACGATGCGCCTATCTTCGAGACGATCGGACGACTATTAACGAAGTTACGGGCGATCATACCCGAAAAAATCAAAGACGAAAAAACGGACTTTCCCACCTGACATCCTATGGATTCGAGGTCGCTGATTACGATGCGCCTATTTTCGAGACGATCGGACGACTATTAACGAAGATACGGGCAATCATATCCGGAAAAATCATATTCGAAAAAACGGACTTTCCGACCTGCCATCCTATGGATTCGAGGTCGCTGATTACGATGCGCCTATTTTCGAGACGATCGGACGACTATTAACGAAGATACGGGCGATCATATCCGAAAAAATCATAGTCGAAAAAACGGGCTTTCCGACATGCTATCCTATGGATTCGAGATCGCTGATTACGATGCGCCTATTTTCAAGACGATCGGACGACTATTAACGAAGATACGGGCAATCATATCCGGAAAAAACGAAGTCGAAAAACGGACTTTCCGACCTGTAATCCTATGGATTCGAGGTCGCTGATTACGATGCGCCTATTTTCCAGACGATCGGACGACTATTAACGAAGTTACGGGCGATCATATCCGAAAAAATCAAAGACGAAAAAACGGACTTTCCGACCTGACATCCTATGGATTCGAAGTCGCTGATTACGATGCGCCTATTTTCGAGACGATCGGACGACTATTAACGAAGATACGGGCCATCATATCCGGAAAAAACGAAGTCGAAAAAACGGACTTTCCGACCTGTAATCCTATGGATTCGAGGTCGCTGATTACGATGCGCCTATTTTCCAGACAATCGGACGACTATTAACGAAGTTACGGGCGATCATATCCGAAAAAATCAAAGACGAAAAAACGGACTTTCCGACCTGACATCCTATGGATTCGAAGTCGCTGATTACGATGCGCCTATTTTCCAGACGATCGGACGACTATTAACGAGGATACGGGCAATCATATCCGGAAAAATCATAGTCGAAAAAACTGACTTTCCGACCTGCCATCCTATGGATTCGAGATCGCTGATTACGATGCGCCTATTTTCAAGACGATCGGACGACTATTAACGAAGATACGGGCAATCATATCCGGAAAAATCATAGTCGAAAAAACGGATTTTCCGACCTGCCATCCTATGGATTCGAGGTCGCTGATTACGATGCGCCTATTTTCGAGACGATCGGGCGACTATTAATGAAGATACGGGCCATCATATCCGGAAAAAACGAAGTCGAAAAAACGGAGTTTCCGACCTGCCATCCTATGGATTCGAGGTCGCTGATTTGGATGCGCCTATTTTCGAGACGATCGGACGACTATTAACGAAGATACGGGCAATCATATCCGAAAAAATCGAAGTCAAAAAACGGACTGTCCGACCTGACATCCTATGGATTCGAGGTCGCTGATTACGATGCGCCTATTTTCCAGACGATCGGACGACTATTAACGAAGTTACGGGCGATCATATCCGATAAAATCAAAGACGAAAAAACGGACTTTCCGACCTGCCATCCTATGGATTCGAGGTCGCTGATTACGATGCGCCTATTTTCGAGACGATCGGACGACCATTTACGAAGATACGGGCGATCATATCCGAAAAAATCATAGTCGAAAAAACGGACTTTCCGACCTGCCATCCTATGGATTCGAGGTCGCTGATTACGATTCGCCTATTTTCAACACGATAGGACAACTATTATCGAAGATACGGGCAATCATATCCGGAAAAATCATAGTCGAAAAAACGGACTTTCCGACCTGCCATCCTATGGATTCGAGGTCGCTGATTACGATGCGCCTATTTTCGAGACGATCGGACGACTATTAAAGAACATACGGGCGATAATATCCGAAAAAATTATAGTCGAAAAAACGGACTTTCCGACATGCCATCCTATGGATTCGAGGTCGCTGATTACGATGCGCCTATTTTCGAGACGATCGGACGACTATTAACGAAGATACGGGCAATCATATCCGGAAAAATCATAGTCGAAAAAACGGACTTTCCGACCTGCAATCCTATGGATTCGAGGTCGCTGATTACGATGCGCCTATTTTCGAGACGATCGGACGACTATTAACGAACATACGGGCGATCATATCCGAAAAAATTATAGTCGAAAAAACGGACTTTCCGACATGCCATCCTATGGATTCGAGGTCGATGATTACGATGCGCCTATCTTCGAGACGATCGGACGACTATTAACGAAGTTACGGGCGATCATACCCGAAAAAATCAAAGACGAAAAAACGGACTTTCCCACCTGACATCCTATGGATTCGAGGTCGCTGATTACGATGCGCCTATTTTCGAGACGATCGGACGACTATTAACGAAGATACGGGCAATCATATCCGGAAAAATCATATTCGAAAAAACGGACTTTCCGACCTGCCATCCTATGGATTCGAGGTCGCTGATTACGATGCGCCTATTTTCGAGACGATCGGACGACTATTAACGAAGATACGGGCGATCATATCCGAAAAAATCATAGTCGAAAAAACGGGCTTTCCGACATGCTATCCTATGGATTCGAGGTCGCTGATTACGATGAGCCTATTTTCGAGACGATCGGACGACTATTAACGAAGATACGGGCGATCATATCCGAAAAAATCAAAGTCAAAAAAACGGGCTTTCCGACATGCTATCCTATGGATTCGAGGTCGCTGATTACGATGAGCCTATTTTCGAGACGATCGGACGACTATTAACGAAGATACGGGCGATCATATCCGAAAAAATCATAGTCGACAAAACGGACTTTCCGACCTGCCATCCAATGGATTCGAGGTCGCTGATTACGATGCGCCTATTTTCGAGACGATCGGACGACTATTAACGAAGATACGGGCCATCATATCCGGAAAAACGAAGTCGAAAAAACGGAGTTTCCGACCTGCCATCCTATTTATTCGAGGTCGCTGATTACGATGCGCCTATTTTCGAGACGGTCGGACGACTATTAACGAAGATACGGGCAATCATATCCGGAAAAATCATATTCGAAAAAACGGACTTTCCGACCTGCCATCCTATGGATTCGAGGTCGCTGATTACGATGCGCCTATTTTCGAGACGATCGGACGACTATTAACGAAGATACGGGCCATCATATCCGGAAAAACGAAGTCGAAAAAACGGAGTTTCCGACCTGCCATCCTATGGATTCGAGGTCGCTGATTACGATGCGCCTATTTTCGAGACGATCGGACGACTATTAACGAAGATACGGGCAATCATATCCGGAAAAATCATATTCGAAAAAACGGACTTTCCGACCTGCCATCCTATGGATTCGAGGTCGCTGATTACGATGCGCCTATTTTCGAGACGATCGGACGACTATTAACGAAGATACGGGCCATCATATCCGGAAAAACGAAGTCGAAAAAACGGAGTTTCCGACCTGCCATCCTATGGATTCGAGGTCGCTGATTACGATGCGCCTATTTTCGAGACGATCGGACGACTATTAACGAAGATACGGGCAATCATATCCGGAAAAATCATATTCGAAAAAACGGACTTTCCGACCTGCCATCCTATGGATTCGAGGTCGCTGATTACGATGCGCCTATTTTCGAGACGATCGGACGACTATTAACGAAGATACGGGCGATCATATCCGAAAAAATCATAGTCGAAAAAACTGATTTTCCGACCTGCCATCCTATGGAATCGAGGTCGCTGATTACGATGCGCCTATTTTCGAGACGATCGGGCGACTATTAACGAAGATACGGGCCATCATATCCGGAAAAAACGAAGTCGAAAAAACGGAGTTTCCGACCTGCCATCCTATGGATTCGAGGTCGCTGATTTGGATGCGCCTATTTTCGAGACGATCGGACGACTATTAACGAAGATACGGGCAATCATATCCGAAAAAATCAAAGACGAAAAAACGGACTTTCCGACCTGCCATCCTGTGGATTCGAGGTCGCTGATTATGATGCGCCTATTTTCGAGACGATCGGACGACCATTTACGAAGATACGGGCGATCATATCCGAAAAAGTCATAGTCGAAAAAACGGACTTTCCGACATGCCATCCTATGGATTCGAGGTCGCTGATTACGATGCGCCTATTTTCAAGACGATCGGACGACTATTAACGAAGATACGGGCAATCATATCCGGAAAAATCATAGTCGAAAAAACGGATTTTCCGACCTGCCATCCTATGGAATCGAGGTCGCTGATTACGATGCGCCTATTTTCGAGACGATCGGGCGACTATTAACGAAGATACGGGCGATCATATCCGAAAAAATCAAAGCCAAAAAACGGACTTGCCGACCTGACATCCTATGGATTCGAGGTCGCTGATTACGATGCGCCTATTTTCGAGACGATCGGGCGACTATTAACGAAGATACGGGCGATCATATCCGAAAAAATCAAAGCCAAAAAACGGACTTGCCGACCTGACATCCTATGGATTCGAGGTCGCTGATTACGATGCGCCTATTTTCGAGACGATCGGACGACTATTAACGAAGATACGGGCAATCATATCCGGAAAAATCATATTCGAAAAAACGGACTTTCCGACCTGCCATCCTATGGATTCGAGGTCGCTGATTACGATGCGCCTACTTTCGAGACGATCGGACGAATATTAACGAAGATACGGGCGATCATATCCGAAAAAATCATAGTCGAAAAAACGGGCTTTCCGACATGCTATCCTATGGATTCGAGGTCGCTGATTACGATGCGCCTATTTTCCAGACGATCGGACGACTATTAACGAAGATACGGGCCATCATATCCGGAAAAAACGAAGTCGAAAAAACGGACTTTCCGACCTGTAATCCTATGGATTCGAGGTCGCTGATTACGATGCGCCTATTTTCCAGACGATCGGACGACTATTAACAAAGTTACGGGCGATCATATCCGAAAAAATCAAAGACGAAAAAACGGACTTTCCGACCTGACATCCTATGGATTCGAAGTCGCTGATTACGATGCGAATATTTTCGAGACGATCGGACGACTATTAACGAAGATACGGGCCATCATATCCGGAAAAAACGAAGTCGAAAAAACGGACTTTCCGACCTGTAATCCTATGGATTCGAGGTCGCTGATTACGATGCGCCTATTTTCCAGACGATCGGACGACTATTAACGAAGTTACGGGCGATCATATCCGAAAAAATCAAAGACGAAAAAACGGACTTTCCGACCTGACATCCTATGGATTCGAAGTCGCTGATTACGATGCGCCTATTTTCGAGACGATCGGACGACTATTAACGAAGATACGGGCCATCATATCCGGAAAAAACGAAGTCGAAAAAACGGACTTTCCGACCTGTAATCCTATGGATTCGAGGTCGCTGATTACGATGCGCCTATTTTCCAGACGATCGGACGACTATTAACGAAGTTACGGGCGATCATATCCGAAAAAATCAAAGACGAAAAAACGGACTTTCGGAAGATACGGGCCATCATATCCGGAAAAAACGAAGTCGAAAAAACGGACTTTCCGACCTGCCATCCTATGGATTCGAGATCGCTGATTACGATGCGCCTATTTTCAAGACGATCGGACGACTATTAACGAAGATACGGGCAATCATATCCGGAAAAAACGAAGTCGAAAAACGGACTTTCCGACCTGTAATCCTATGGATTCGAGGTCGCTGATTACGATGCGCCTATTTTCCAGACGATCGGACGACTATTAACGAAGTTACGGGCGATCATATCCGAAAAAATCAAAGACGAAAAAACGGACTTTCCGACCTGACATCCTATGGATTCGAAGTCGCTGATTACGATGCGCCTATTTTCGAGACGATCGGACGACTATTAACGAAGATACGGGCCATCATATCCGGAAAAAACGAAGTCGAAAAAACGGACTTTCCGACCTGTAATCCTATGGATTCGAGGTCGCTGATTACGATGCGCCTATTTTCCAGACAATCGGACGACTATTAACGAAGTTACGGGCGATCATATCCGAAAAAATCAAAGACGAAAAAACGGACTTTCCGACCTGACATCCTATGGATTCGAAGTCGCTGATTACGATGCGCCTATTTTCAAGACGATCGGACGACTATTAACGAGGATACGGGCAATCATATCCGGAAAAATCATAGTCGAAATAACTGACTTTCCGACCTGCCATCCTATGGATTCGAGATCGCTGATTACGATGCGCCTATTTTCAAGACGATCGGACGACTATTAACGAAGATACGGGCAATCATATCCGGAAAAATCATAGTCGAAAAAACGGATTTTCCGACCTGCCATCCTATGGATTCGAGGTCGCTGATTACGATGCGCCTATTTTCGAGACGATCGGGCGACTATTAATGAAGATACGGGCCATCATATCCGGAAAAAACGAAGTCGAAAAAACGGAGTTTCCGACCTGCCATCCTATGGATTCGAGGTCGCTGATTTGGATGCGCCTATTTTCGAGACGATCGGACGACTATTAACGAAGATACGGGCAATCATATCCGAAAAAATCGAAGTCAAAAAACGGACTGTCCGACCTGACATCCTATGGATTCGAGGTCGCTGATTACGATGCGCCTATTTTCCAGACGATCGGACGACTATTAACGAAGTTACGGGCGATCATATCCGATAAAATCAAAGACGAAAAAACGGACTTTCCGACCTGCCATCCTATGGATTCGAGGTCGCTGATTACGATGCGCCTATTTTCGAGACGATCGGACGACCATTTACGAAGATACGGGCGATCATATCCGAAAAAATCATAGTCGAAAAAACGGACTTTCCGACCTGCCATCCTATGGATTCGAGGTCGCTGATTACGATGCGCCTATTTTCAACACGATAGGACAACTATTATCGAAGATACGGGCAATCATATCCGGAAAAATCATAGTCGAAAAAACGGACTTTCCGACCTGCCATCCTATGGATTCGAGGTCGCTGATTACGATGCGCCTATTTTCGAGACGATCGGACGACTATTAAAGAACATACGGGCGATAATATCCGAAAAAATTATAGTCGAAAAAACGGACTTTCCGACATGCCATCCTATGGATTCGAGGTCGCTGATTACGATGCGCCTATTTTCGAGACGATCGGACGACTATTAACGAAGATACGGGCAATCATATCCGGAAAAATCATAGTCGAAAAAACGGACTTTCCGACCTGCCATCCTATGGATTCGAGGTCGCTGATTACGATGCGCCTATTTTCGAGACGATCGGACGACTATTAACGAACATACGGGCGATCATATCCGAAAAAATTATAGTCGAAAAAACGGACTTTCCGACATGCCATCCTATGGATTCGAGGTCGATGATTACGATGCGCCTATCTTCGAGACGATCGGACGACTATTAACGAAGTTACGGGCGATCATACCCGAAAAAATCAAAGACGAAAAAACGGACTTTCCCACCTGACATCCTATGGATTCGAGGTCGCTGATTACGATGCGCCTATTTTCGAGACGATCGGACGACTATTAACGAAGATACGGGCAATCATATCCGGAAAAATCATATTCGAAAAAACGGACTTTCCGACCTGCCATCCTATGGATTCGAGGTCGCTGATTACGATGCGCCTATTTTCGAGACGATCGGACGACTATTAACGAAGATACGGGCGATCATATCCGAAAAAATCATAGTCGAAAAAACGGGCTTTCCGACATGCTATCCTATGGATTCGAGGTCGCTGATTACGATGAGCCTATTTTCGAGACGATCGGACGACTATTAACGAAGATACGGGCGATCATATCCGAAAAAATCAAAGTCAAAAAAACGGGCTTTCCGACATGCTATCCTATGGATTCGAGGTCGCTGATTACGATGAGCCTATTTTCGAGACGATCGGACGACTATTAACGAAGATACGGGCGATCATATCCGAAAAAATCATAGTCGACAAAACGGACTTTCCGACCTGCCATCCAATGGATTCGAGGTCGCTGATTACGATGCGCCTATTTTCGAGACGATCGGACGACTATTAACGAAGATACGGGCCATCATATCCGGAAAAACGAAGTCGAAAAAACGGACTTTCCGACCTGCCATCCTATGGATTCGAGGTCGCTGATTACGATGCGCCTATTTTCGAGACGATCGGACGACTATTAACGAAGATACGGGCCATCATATCCGGAAAAATCATATTCGAAAAAACGGAGTTTCCGACCTGCCATCCTATGGATTCGAGGTCGCTGATTACGATGCGCCTATTTTCGAGACGATCGGACGACTATTAACGAAGATACGGGCAATCATATCCGGAAAAATCATATTCGAAAAAACGGACTTTCCGACCTGCCATCCTATGGATTCGAGGTCGCTGATTACGATGCGCCTATTTTCGAGACGATCGGACGACTATTAACTAAGATACGGGCGATCATATCCGAAAAAATCAAAGTCAAAATAGGGACTTTCCGACCTGACATCCTATGAATTCGAGGTCGCTGATTACGATGCGCCTATTTTCGAGATGATCGGACGACTATTAACGAAGATACGGGCAATCATATCCGGAAAAATCATAGTCGAAAAAACGGACTTTCCGACCTGCCATCCTATGGATTCGAGGTCGCTGATTACGATGCGCCTATTTTCGAGACGATCGGACGACTATTAACGAAGATACGGGCGATCATATCCGAAAAAATCATAGTCGACAAAACGGACTTTCCGACCTGCCATCCAATGGATTCGAGGTCGCTGATTACGATGCGCCTATTTTCAAGACAATCGGACGACTATTAACGAAGATACGGGCAATCATATCCGGAAAAATCTTAGTCGAAAAAACGGATTTTCCGACCTGACATCCTATGGATTCGAGGTCGCTGATTACGATGAGCCTATTTTCGAGACGATCGGACGACTATTAACGAAGATACGGGCCATCATATCCGGAAAAAACGAAGTCGAAAAAACGGACTTTCCGACCTGTAATCCTATGGATTCGAGGTCGCTGATTACGATGCGCCTATTTTCCAGACGATCGGACGACTATTAACGAAGTTACGGGCGATCATATCCGAAAAAATCAAAGTCAAAATAGGGACTTTCCGACCTGACATCCTATGGATTCGAGGTCGCTGATTACGATGAGCCTATTTTCGAGACGATCGGACGACTATTAACGAAGATACGGGCGATCATATCCGAAAAAATCAAAGTCAAAATAGGGACTTTCCGACCTGACATCCTATGAATTCGAGGTCGCTGATTACGATGCGCCTATTTTCGAGATGATCGGACGACTATTAACGAAGATACGGGCCATCATATCCGGAAAAAACGAAGTCGAAAAAACGGACTTTCCGACCTGTAATCCTATGGATTCGAGGTCGCTGATTACGATGCGCCTATTTTCCAGACAATCGGACGACTATTAACGAAGTTACGGGCGATCATATCCGAAAAAATCAAAGACGAAAAAACGGACTTTCCGACCTGACATCCTATGGATTCGAAGTCGCTGATTACGATGCGCCTATTTTCAAGACGATCGGACGACTATTAACGAGGATACGGGCAATCATATCCGGAAAAATCATAGTCGAAAAAACTGACTTTCCGACCTGCCATCCTATGGATTCGAGATCGCTGATTACGATGCGCCTATTTTCAAGACGATCGAACGACTATTAACGAAGATACGGGCAATCATATCCGGAAAAATCATAGTCGAAAAAACGGATTTTCCGACCTGCCATCCTATGGATTCGAGGTCGCTGATTACGATGCGCCTATTTTCGAGACGATCGGGCGACTATTAATGAAGATACGGGCCATCATATCCGGAAAAAACGAAGTCGAAAAAACGGAGTTTCCGACCTGCCATCCTATGGATTCGAGGTCGCTGATTTGGATGCGCCTATTTTCGAGACGATCGGACGACTATTAACGAAGATACGGGCAATCATATCCGAAAAAATCGAAGTCAAAAAACGGACTGTCCGACCTGACATCCTATGGATTCGAGGTCGCTGATTACGATGCGCCTATTTTCCAGACGATCGGACGACTATTAACGAAGTTACGGGCGATCATATCCGATAAAATCAAAGACGAAAAAACGGACTTTCCGACCTGCCATCCTATGGATTCGAGGTCGCTGATTACGATGCGCCTATTTTCGAGACGATCGGACGACCATTTACGAAGATACGGGCGATCATATCCGAAAAAATCATAGTCGAAAAAACGGACTTTCCGACCTGCCATCCTATGGATTCGAGGTCGCTGATTACGATGCGCCTATTTTCAACACGATAGGACAACTATTATCGAAGATACGGGCAATCATATCCGGAAAAATCATAGTCGAAAAAACGGACTTTCCGACCTGCCATCCTATGGATTCGAGGTCGCTGATTACGATGCGCCTATTTTCGAGACGATCGGACGACTATTAAAGAACATACGGGCGATAATATCCGAAAAAATTATAGTCGAAAAAACGGACTTTCCGACATGCCATCCTATGGATTCGAGGTCGCTGATTACGATGCGCCTATTTTCGAGACGATCGGACGACTATTAACGAAGATACGGGCAATCATATCCGGAAAAATCATAGTCGAAAAAACGGACTTTCCGACCTGCCATCCTATGGATTCGAGGTCGCTGATTACGATGCGCCTATTTTCGAGACGATCGGACGACTATTAACGAACATACGGGCGATCATATCCGAAAAAATTATAGTCGAAAAAACGGACTTTCCGACATGCCATCCTATGGATTCGAGGTCGATGATTACGATGCGCCTATCTTCGAGACGATCGGACGACTATTAACGAAGTTACGGGCGATCATACCCGAAAAAATCAAAGACGAAAAAACGGACTTTCCCACCTGACATCCTATGGATTCGAGGTCGCTGATTACGATGCGCCTATTTTCGAGACGATCGGACGACTATTAACGAAGATACGGGCAATCATATCCGGAAAAATCATATTCGAAAAAACGGACTTTCCGACCTGCCATCCTATGGATTCGAGGTCGCTGATTACGATGCGCCTATTTTCGAGACGATCGGACGACTATTAACGAAGATACGGGCGATCATATCCGAAAAAATCATAGTCGAAAAAACGGGCTTTCCGACATGCTATCCTATGGATTCGAGGTCGCTGATTACGATGAGCCTATTTTCGAGACGATCGGACGACTATTAACGAAGATACGGGCGATCATATCCGAAAAAATCAAAGTCAAAAAAACGGGCTTTCCGACATGCTATCCTATGGATTCGAGGTCGCTGATTACGATGAGCCTATTTTCGAGACGATCGGACGACTATTAACGAAGATACGGGCGATCATATCCGAAAAAATCATAGTCGACAAAACGGACTTTCCGACCTGCCATCCAATGGATTCGAGGTCGCTGATTACGATGCGCCTATTTTCGAGACGATCGGACGACTATTAACGAAGATACGGGCCATCATATCCGGAAAAACGAAGTCGAAAAAACGGACTTTCCGACCTGCCATCCTATGGATTCGAGGTCGCTGATTACGATGCGCCTATTTTCGAGACGATCGGACGACTATTAACGAAGATACGGGCCATCATATCCGGAAAAATCATATTCGAAAAAACGGAGTTTCCGACCTGCCATCCTATGGATTCGAGGTCGCTGATTACGATGCGCCTATTTTCGAGACGATCGGACGACTATTAACGAAGATACGGGCAATCATATCCGGAAAAATCATATTCGAAAAAACGGACTTTCCGACCTGCCATCCTATGGATTCGAGGTCGCTGATTACGATGCGCCTATTTTCGAGACGATCGGACGACTATTAACTAAGATACGGGCGATCATATCCGAAAAAATCAAAGTCAAAATAGGGACTTTCCGACCTGACATCCTATGAATTCGAGGTCGCTGATTACGATGCGCCTATTTTCGAGATGATCGGACGACTATTAACGAAGATACGGGCAATCATATCCGGAAAAATCATAGTCGAAAAAACGGACTTTCCGACCTGCCATCCTATGGATTCGAGGTCGCTGATTACGATGCGCCTATTTTCGAGACGATCGGACGACTATTAACGAAGATACGGGCGATCATATCCGAAAAAATCATAGTCGACAAAACGGACTTTCCGACCTGCCATCCAATGGATTCGAGGTCGCTGATTACGATGCGCCTATTTTCAAGACAATCGGACGACTATTAACGAAGATACGGGCAATCATATCCGGAAAAATCTTAGTCGAAAAAACGGATTTTCCGACCTGACATCCTATGGATTCGAGGTCGCTGATTACGATGAGCCTATTTTCGAGACGATCGGACGACTATTAACGAAGATACGGGCCATCATATCCGGAAAAAACGAAGTCGAAAAAACGGACTTTCCGACCTGTAATCCTATGGATTCGAGGTCGCTGATTACGATGCGCCTATTTTCCAGACGATCGGACGACTATTAACGAAGTTACGGGCGATCATATCCGAAAAAATCAAAGTCAAAATAGGGACTTTCCGACCTGACATCCTATGGATTCGAGGTCGCTGATTACGATGAGCCTATTTTCGAGACGATCGGACGACTATTAACGAAGATACGGGCGATCATATCCGAAAAAATCAAAGTCAAAATAGGGACTTTCCGACCTGACATCCTATGAATTCGAGGTCGCTGATTACGATGCGCCTATTTTCGAGATGATCGGACGACTATTAACGAAGATACGGGCCATCATATCCGGAAAAAACGAAGTCGAAAAAACGGACTTTCCGACCTGTAATCCTATGGATTCGAGGTCGCTGATTACGATGCGCCTATTTTCCAGACAATCGGACGACTATTAACGAAGTTACGGGCGATCATATCCGAAAAAATCAAAGACGAAAAAACGGACTTTCCGACCTGACATCCTATGGATTCGAAGTCGCTGATTACGATGCGCCTATTTTCAAGACGATCGGACGACTATTAACGAGGATACGGGCAATCATATCCGGAAAAATCATAGTCGAAAAAACTGACTTTCCGACCTGCCATCCTATGGATTCGAGATCGCTGATTACGATGCGCCTATTTTCAAGACGATCGGACGACTATTAACGAAGATACGGGCAATCATATCCGGAAAAATCATAGTCGAAAAAACGGATTTTCCGACCTGCCATCCTATGGATTCGAGGTCGCTGATTACGATGCGCCTATTTTCGAGACGATCGGGCGACTATTAATGAAGATACGGGCCATCATATCCGGAAAAAACGAAGTCGAAAAAACGGAGTTTCCGACCTGCCATCCTATGGATTCGAGGTCGCTGATTTGGATGCGCCTATTTTCGAGACGATCGGACGACTATTAACGAAGATACGGGCAATCATATCCGAAAAAATCGAAGTCAAAAAACGGACTGTCCGACCTGACATCCTATGGATTCGAGGTCGCTGATTACGATGCGCCTATTTTCCAGACGATCGGACGACTATTAACGAAGTTACGGGCGATCATATCCGATAAAATCAAAGACGAAAAAACGGACTTTCCGACCTGCCATCCTATGGATTCGAGGTCGCTGATTACGATGCGCCTATTTTCGAGACGATCGGACGACCATTTACGAAGATACGGGCGATCATATCCGAAAAAATCATAGTCGAAAAAACGGACTTTCCGACCTGCCATCCTATGGATTCGAGGTCGCTGATTACGATGCCCCTATTTTCAACACGATAGGACAACTATTATCGAAGATACGGGCAATCATATCCGGAAAAATCATAGTCGAAAAAACGGACTTTCCGACCTGCCATCCTATGGATTCGAGGTCGCTGATTACGATGCGCCTATTTTCGCGACGATCGGACGACTATTAAAGAACATACGGGCGATAATATCCGAAAAAATTATAGTCGAAAAAACGGACTTTCCGACATGCCATCCTATGAATTCGAGGTCGCTGATTACGATGCGCCTATTTTCGAGACGATCGGACGACTATTAACGAAGATACGGGCAATCATATCCGGAAAAATCATAGTCGAAAAAACGGACTTTCCGACCTGCAATCCTATGGATTCGAGGTCGCTGATTACGATGCGCCTATTTTCGAGACGATCGGACGACTATTAACGAACATACGGGCGATCATATCCGAAAAAATTATAGTCGAAAAAACGGACTTTCCGACATGCCATCCTATGGATTCGAGGTCGATGATTACGATGCGCCTATCTTCGAGACGATCGGACGACTATTAACGAAGTTACGGGCGATCATATCCGGAAAAATCATATTCGAAAAAACGGACTTTCCGACCTGCCATCCTATGGATTCGAGGTCGCTGATTACGATGCGCCTATTTTCGAGACGATCGGACGACTATTAACGAAGATACGGGCGATCATATCCGAAAAAATCATAGTCGAAAAAACGGGCTTTCCGACATGCTATCCTATGGATTCGAGATCGCTGATTACGATGCGCCTATTTTCAAGACGATCGGACGACTATTAACGAAGATACGGGCAATCATATCCGGAAAAATCATATTCGAAAAAACGGACTTTCCGACCTGCCATCCTATGGATTCGAGGTCGCTGATTACGATGCGCCTATTTTCGAGACGATCGGACGACTATTAACGAAGATACGGGCGATCATATCCGAAAAAATCATAGTCGAAAAAACGGGCTTTCCGACATGCTATCCTATGGATTCGAGATCGCTGATTACGATGCGCCTATTTTCAAGACGATCGGACGACTATTAACGAAGATACGGGCAATCATATCCGGAAAAAACGAAGTCGAAAAACGGACTTTCCGACCTGTAATCCTATGGATTCGAGGTCGCTGATTACGATGCGCCTATTTTCCAGACGATCGGACGACTATTAACGAAGTTACGGGCGATCATATCCGAAAAACTCAAAGACGAAAAAACGGACTTTCCGACCTGACATCCTATGGATTCGAAGTCGCTGATTACGATGCGCCTATTTTAGAGACGATCGGACGACTATTAACGAAGATACGGGCCATCATATCCGGAAAAAACGAAGTCGAAAAAACGGACTTTCCGACCTGTAATCCTATGGATTCGAGGTCGCTGATTACGATGCGCCTATTTTCCAGACAATCGGACGACTATTAACGAAGTTACGGGCGATCATATCCGAAAAAATCAAAGACGAAAAAACGGACTTTCCGACCTGACATCCTATGGATTCGAAGTCGCTGATTACGATGCGCCTATTTTCAAGACGATCGGACGACTATTAACGAGGATACGGGCAATCATATCCGGAAAAATCATAGTCGAAAAAACTGACTTTCCGACCTGCCATCCTATGGATTCGAGATCGCTGATTACGATGCGCCTATTTTCAAGACGATCGGACGACTATTAACGAAGATACGGGCAATCATATCCGGAAAAATCATAGTCGAAAAAACGGATTTTCCGACCTGCCATCCTATGGATTCGAGGTCGCTGATTACGATGCGCCTATTTTCGAGACGATCGGGCGACTATTAATGAAGATACGGGCCATCATATCCGGAAAAAACGAAGTCGAAAAAACGGAGTTTCCGACCTGCCATCCTATGGATTCGAGGTCGCTGATTTGGATGCGCCTATTTTCGAGACGATCGGACGACTATTAACGAAGATACGGGCAATCATATCCGAAAAAATCGAAGTCAAAAAACGGACTGTCCGACCTGACATCCTATGGATTCGAGGTCGCTGATTACGATGCGCCTATTTTCCAGACGATCGGACGACTATTAACGAAGTTACGGGCGATCATATCCGATAAAATCAAAGACGAAAAAACGGACTTTCCGACCTGCCATCCTATGGATTCGAGGTCGCTGATTACGATGCGCCTATTTTCGAGACGATCGGACGACCATTTACGAAGATACGGGCGATCATATCCGAAAAAATCATAGTCGAAAAAACGGACTTTCCGACCTGCCATCCTATGGATTCGAGGTCGCTGATTACGATGCGCCTATTTTCAACACGATAGGACAACTATTATCGAAGATACGGGCAATCATATCCGGAAAAATCATAGTCGAAAAAACGGACTTTCCGACCTGCCATCCTATGGATTCGAGGTCGCTGATTACGATGCGCCTATTTTCGAGACGATCGGACGACTATTAAAGAACATACGGGCGATAATATCCGAAAAAATTATAGTCGAAAAAACGGACTTTCCGACATGCCATCCTATGGATTCGAGGTCGCTGATTACGATGCGCCTATTTTCGAGACGATCGGACGACTATTAACGAAGATACGGGCAATCATATCCGGAAAAATCATAGTCGAAAAAACGGACTTTCCGACCTGCAATCCTATGGATTCGAGGTCGCTGATTACGATGCGCCTATTTTCGAGACGATCGGACGACTATTAACGAACATACGGGCGATCATATCCGAAAAAATTATAGTCGAAAAAACGGACTTTCCGACATGCCATCCTATGGATTCGAGGTCGATGATTACGATGCGCCTATCTTCGAGACGATCGGACGACTATTAACGAAGTTACGGGCGATCATACCCGAAAAAATCAAAGACGAAAAAACGGACTTTCCCACCTGACATCCTATGGATTCGAGGTCGCTGATTACGATGCGCCTATTTTCGAGACGATCGGACGACTATTAACGAAGATACGGGCAATCATATCCGGAAAAATCATATTCGAAAAAACGGACTTTCCGACCTGCCATCCTATGGATTCGAGGTCGCTGATTACGATGCGCCTATTTTCGAGACGATCGGACGACTATTAACGAAGATACGGGCGATCATATCCGAAAAAATCATAGTCGAAAAAACGGGCTTTCCGACATGCTATCCTATGGATTCGAGGTCGCTGATTACGATGAGCCTATTTTCGAGACGATCGGACGACTATTAACGAAGATACGGGCGATCATATCCGAAAAAATCAAAGTCAAAAAAACGGGCTTTCCGACATGCTATCCTATGGATTCGAGGTCGCTGATTACGATGAGCCTATTTTCGAGACGATCGGACGACTATTAACGAAGATACGGGCGATCATATCCGAAAAAATCATAGTCGACAAAACGGACTTTCCGACCTGCCATCCAATGGATTCGAGGTCGCTGATTACGATGCGCCTATTTTCGAGACGATCGGACGACTATTAACGAAGATACGGGCCATCATATCCGGAAAAACGAAGTCGAAAAAACGGAGTTTCCGACCTGCCATCCTATGGATTCGAGGTCGCTGATTACGATGCGCCTATTTTCGAGACGGTCGGACGACTATTAACGAAGATACGGGCAATCATATCCGGAAAAATCATATTCGAAAAAACGGACTTTCCGACCTGCCATCCTATGGATTCGAGGTCGCTGATTACGATGCGCCTATTTTCGAGACGATCGGACGACTATTAACGAAGATACGGGCCATCATATCCGGAAAAACGAAGTCGAAAAAACGGAGTTTCCGACCTGCCATCCTATGGATTCGAGGTCGCTGATTACGATGCGCCTATTTTCGAGACGATCGGACGACTATTAACGAAGATACGGGCAATCATATCCGGAAAAATCATATTCGAAAAAACGGACTTTCCGACCTGCCATCCTATGGATTCGAGGTCGCTGATTACGATGCGCCTATTTTCGAGACGATCGGACGACTATTAACGAAGATACGGGCCATCATATCCGGAAAAACGAAGTCGAAAAAACGGAGTTTCCGACCTGCCATCCTATGGATTCGAGGTCGCTGATTACGATGCGCCTATTTTCGAGACGATCGGACGACTATTAACGAAGATACGGGCAATCATATCCGGAAAAATCATATTCGAAAAAACGGACTTTCCGACCTGCCATCCTATGGATTCGAGGTCGCTGATTACGATGCGCCTATTTTCGAGACGATCGGACGACTATTAACGAAGATACGGGCGATCATATCCGAAAAAATCATAGTCGAAAAAACTGATTTTCCGACCTGCCATCCTATGGAATCGAGGTCGCTGATTACGATGCGCCTATTTTCGAGACGATCGGGCGACTATTAACGAAGATACGGGCCATCATATCCGGAAAAAACGAAGTCGAAAAAACGGAGTTTCCGACCTGCCATCCTATGGATTCGAGGTCGCTGATTTGGATGCGCCTATTTTCGAGACGATCGGACGACTATTAACGAAGATACGGGCAATCATATCCGAAAAAATCAAAGACGAAAAAACGGACTTTCCGACCTGCCATCCTGTGGATTCGAGGTCGCTGATTATGATGCGCCTATTTTCGAGACGATCGGACGACCATTTACGAAGATACGGGCGATCATATCCGAAAAAGTCATAGTCGAAAAAACGGACTTTCCGACATGCCATCCTATGGATTCGAGGTCGCTGATTACGATGCGCCTATTTTCAAGACGATCGGACGACTATTAACGAAGATACGGGCAATCATATCCGGAAAAATCATAGTCGAAAAAACGGATTTTCCGACCTGCCATCCTATGGAATCGAGGTCGCTGATTACGATGCGCCTATTTTCGAGACGATCGGGCGACTATTAACGAAGATACGGGCGATCATATCCGAAAAAATCAAAGCCAAAAAACGGACTTGCCGACCTGACATCCTATGGATTCGAGGTCGCTGATTACGATGCGCCTATTTTCGAGACGATCGGGCGACTATTAACGAAGATACGGGCGATCATATCCGAAAAAATCAAAGCCAAAAAACGGACTTGCCGACCTGACATCCTATGGATTCGAGGTCGCTGATTACGATGCGCCTATTTTCGAGACGATCGGACGACTATTAACGAAGATACGGGCAATCATATCCGGAAAAATCATATTCGAAAAAACGGACTTTCCGACCTGCCATCCTATGGATTCGAGGTCGCTGATTACGATGCGCCTACTTTCGAGACGATCGGACGAATATTAACGAAGATACGGGCGATCATATCCGAAAAAATCATAGTCGAAAAAACGGGCTTTCCGACATGCTATCCTATGGATTCGAGGTCGCTGATTACGATGCGCCTATTTTCCAGACGATCGGACGACTATTAACGAAGATACGGGCCATCATATCCGGAAAAAACGAAGTCGAAAAAACGGACTTTCCGACCTGTAATCCTATGGATTCGAGGTCGCTGATTACGATGCGCCTATTTTCCAGACGATCGGACGACTATTAACAAAGTTACGGGCGATCATATCCGAAAAAATCAAAGACGAAAAAACGGACTTTCCGACCTGACATCCTATGGATTCGAAGTCGCTGATTACGATGCGAATATTTTCGAGACGATCGGACGACTATTAACGAAGATACGGGCCATCATATCCGGAAAAAACGAAGTCGAAAAAACGGACTTTCCGACCTGTAATCCTATGGATTCGAGGTCGCTGATTACGATGCGCCTATTTTCCAGACGATCGGACGACTATTAACGAAGTTACGGGCGATCATATCCGAAAAAATCAAAGACGAAAAAACGGACTTTCCGACCTGACATCCTATGGATTCGAAGTCGCTGATTACGATGCGCCTATTTTCGAGACGATCGGACGACTATTAACGAAGATACGGGCCATCATATCCGGAAAAAACGAAGTCGAAAAAACGGACTTTCCGACCTGTAATCCTATGGATTCGAGGTCGCTGATTACGATGCGCCTATTTTCCAGACGATCGGACGACTATTAACGAAGTTACGGGCGATCATATCCGAAAAAATCAAAGACGAAAAAACGGACTTTCGGAAGATACGGGCCATCATATCCGGAAAAAACGAAGTCGAAAAAACGGACTTTCCGACCTGCCATCCTATGGATTCGAGATCGCTGATTACGATGCGCCTATTTTCAAGACGATCGGACGACTATTAACGAAGATACGGGCAATCATATCCGGAAAAAACGAAGTCGAAAAACGGACTTTCCGACCTGTAATCCTATGGATTCGAGGTCGCTGATTACGATGCGCCTATTTTCCAGACGATCGGACGACTATTAACGAAGTTACGGGCGATCATATCCGAAAAAATCAAAGACGAAAAAACGGACTTTCCGACCTGACATCCTATGGATTCGAAGTCGCTGATTACGATGCGCCTATTTTCGAGACGATCGGACGACTATTAACGAAGATACGGGCCATCATATCCGGAAAAAACGAAGTCGAAAAAACGGACTTTCCGACCTGTAATCCTATGGATTCGAGGTCGCTGATTACGATGCGCCTATTTTCCAGACAATCGGACGACTATTAACGAAGTTACGGGCGATCATATCCGAAAAAATCAAAGACGAAAAAACGGACTTTCCGACCTGACATCCTATGGATTCGAAGTCGCTGATTACGATGCGCCTATTTTCAAGACGATCGGACGACTATTAACGAGGATACGGGCAATCATATCCGGAAAAATCATAGTCGAAATAACTGACTTTCCGACCTGCCATCCTATGGATTCGAGATCGCTGATTACGATGCGCCTATTTTCAAGACGATCGGACGACTATTAACGAAGATACGGGCAATCATATCCGGAAAAATCATAGTCGAAAAAACGGATTTTCCGACCTGCCATCCTATGGATTCGAGGTCGCTGATTACGATGCGCCTATTTTCGAGACGATCGGGCGACTATTAATGAAGATACGGGCCATCATATCCGGAAAAAACGAAGTCGAAAAAACGGAGTTTCCGACCTGCCATCCTATGGATTCGAGGTCGCTGATTTGGATGCGCCTATTTTCGAGACGATCGGACGACTATTAACGAAGATACGGGCAATCATATCCGAAAAAATCGAAGTCAAAAAACGGACTGTCCGACCTGACATCCTATGGATTCGAGGTCGCTGATTACGATGCGCCTATTTTCCAGACGATCGGACGACTATTAACGAAGTTACGGGCGATCATATCCGATAAAATCAAAGACGAAAAAACGGACTTTCCGACCTGCCATCCTATGGATTCGAGGTCGCTGATTACGATGCGCCTATTTTCGAGACGATCGGACGACCATTTACGAAGATACGGGCGATCATATCCGAAAAAATCATAGTCGAAAAAACGGACTTTCCGACCTGCCATCCTATGGATTCGAGGTCGCTGATTACGATGCGCCTATTTTCAACACGATAGGACAACTATTATCGAAGATACGGGCAATCATATCCGGAAAAATCATAGTCGAAAAAACGGACTTTCCGACCTGCCATCCTATGGATTCGAGGTCGCTGATTACGATGCGCCTATTTTCGAGACGATCGGACGACTATTAAAGAACATACGGGCGATAATATCCGAAAAAATTATAGTCGAAAAAACGGACTTTCCGACATGCCATCCTATGGATTCGAGGTCGCTGATTACGATGCGCCTATTTTCGAGACGATCGGACGACTATTAACGAAGATACGGGCAATCATATCCGGAAAAATCATAGTCGAAAAAACGGACTTTCCGACCTGCCATCCTATGGATTCGAGGTCGCTGATTACGATGCGCCTATTTTCGAGACGATCGGACGACTATTAACGAACATACGGGCGATCATATCCGAAAAAATTATAGTCGAAAAAACGGACTTTCCGACATGCCATCCTATGGATTCGAGGTCGATGATTACGATGCGCCTATCTTCGAGACGATCGGACGACTATTAACGAAGTTACGGGCGATCATACCCGAAAAAATCAAAGACGAAAAAACGGACTTTCCCACCTGACATCCTATGGATTCGAGGTCGCTGATTACGATGCGCCTATTTTCGAGACGATCGGACGACTATTAACGAAGATACGGGCAATCATATCCGGAAAAATCATATTCGAAAAAACGGACTTTCCGACCTGCCATCCTATGGATTCGAGGTCGCTGATTACGATGCGCCTATTATCGAGACGATCGGACGACTATTAACGAAGATACGGGCGATCATATCCGAAAAAATCATAGTCGAAAAAACGGGCTTTCCGACATGCTATCCTATGGATTCGAGGTCGCTGATTACGATGAGCCTATTTTCGAGACGATCGGACGACTATTAACGAAGATACGGGCGATCATATCCGAAAAAATCAAAGTCAAAAAAACGGGCTTTCCGACATGCTATCCTATGGATTCGAGGTCGCTGATTACGATGAGCCTATTTTCGAGACGATCGGACGACTATTAACGAAGATACGGGCGATCATATCCGAAAAAATCATAGTCGACAAAACGGACTTTCCGACCTGCCATCCAATGGATTCGAGGTCGCTGATTACGATGCGCCTATTTTCGAGACGATCGGACGACTATTAACGAAGATACGGGCCATCATATCCGGAAAAACGAAGTCGAAAAAACGGACTTTCCGACCTGCCATCCTATGGATTCGAGGTCGCTGATTACGATGCGCTTATTTTCGAGACGATCGGACGACTATTAACGAAGATACCGGCCATCATATCCGGAAAAATCATATTCGAAAAAACGGAGTTTCCGACCTGCCATCCTATGGATTCGAGGTCGCTGATTACGATGCGCCTATTTTCGAGACGATCGGACGACTATTAACGAAGATACGGGCAATCATATCCGGAAAAATCATATTCGAAAAAACGGACTTTCCGACCTGCCATCCTATGGATTCGAGGTCGCTGATTACGATGCGCCTATTTTCGAGACGATCGGACGACTATTAACTAAGATACGGGCGATCATATCCGAAAAAATCAAAGTCAAAATAGGGACTTTCCGACCTGACATCCTATGAATTCGAGGTCGCTGATTACGATGCGCCTATTTTCGAGATGATCGGACGACTATTAACGAAGATACGGGCAATCATATCCGGAAAAATCATAGTCGAAAAAACGGACTTTCCGACCTGCCATCCTATGGATTCGAGGTCGCTGATTACGATGCGCCTATTTTCGAGACGATCGGACGACTATTAACGAAGATACGGGCGATCATATCCGAAAAAATCATAGTCGACAAAACGGACTTTCCGACCTGCCATCCAATGGATTCGAGGTCGCTGATTACGATGCGCCTATTTTCAAGACGATCGGACGACTATTAACGAAGATACGGGCAATCATATCCGGAAAAATCTTAGTCGAAAAAACGGATTTTCCGACCTGACATCCTATGGATTCGAGGTCGCTGATTACGATGAGCCTATTTTCGAGACGATCGGACGACTATTAACGAAGATACGGGCGATCATATCCGAAAAAATCAAAGACGAAAAAACGGACTTTCCGACCTGACATCCTATGGATTCGAAGTCGCTGATTACGATGCGCCTATTTTCGAGACGATCGGACGACTATTAACGAAGATACGGGCCATCATATCCGGAAAAAACGAAGTCGAAAAAACGGACTTTCCGACCTGTAATCCTATGGATTCGAGGTCGCTGATTACGATGCGCCTATTTTCCAGACGATCGGACGACTATTAACGAAGTTACGGGCGATCATATCCGAAAAAATCAAAGTCAAAATAGGGACTTTCCGACCTGACATCCTATGAATTCGAGGTCGCTGATTACGATGCGCCTATTTTCGAGATGATCGGACGACTATTAACGAAGATACGGGCGATCATATCCGAAAAAATCAAAGTCAAAATAGGGACTTTCCGACCTGACATCCTATGGATTCGAGGTCGCTGATTACGATGAGCCTATTTTCGAGACGATCGGACGACTATTAACGAAGATACGGGCGATCATATCCGAAAAAATCAAAGTCAAAATAGGGACTTTCCGACCTGACATCCTATGAATTCGAGGTCGCTGATTACGATGCGCCTATTTTCGAGACGATCGGACGACTATTAACGAAGATACGGGCCATCATATCCGGAAAAACGAAGTCGAAAAAACGGAGTTCCCGACCTGCCATCCTATGGATTCGAGGTCGCTGATTACGATGCGCCTATTTTCGAGACGATCGGACGACTATTAACGAAGATACGGGCAATCATATCCGGAAAAATCATATTCGAAAAAACGGACTTTCCGACCTGCCATCCTATGGATTCGAGGTCGCTGATTACGATGCGCCTACTTTCGAGACGATCGGACGACTATTAACGAAGGTACGGGCGATCATATCCGAAAAAATCATAGTCGAAAAAACGGGCTTTCCGACATGCTATCCTATGGATTCGAGGTCGCTGATTACGATGAGCCTATTTTCGAGACGATCGGACGACTATTAACGAAGATACGGGCGATCATATCCGAAAAAAATCAAAGTCAAAAAACGGACTGTCCGACCTGACATCCTATGGATTCGAGGTCGCTGATTACGATGCGCCTATTTTCCAGACGATCGGACGACTATTAACAAAGTTACCGGCGATCATATCCGAAAAAATCAAAGACGAAAAAACGGACTTTCCGACCTGCCATCCTATGGATTCGAAGTCGCTGATTACGATGCGCCTATTTTCGAGACGATCGGACGACTATTAACGAAGATACGGGCAATCATATCCTGAAAAATCATAGTCGAAAAAACGGACTTTCCGACATGCCATCCTATGGATTCGAGGTCGCTGATTACGATGCGCCTATTTTCGAGACGATCGGGCGACTATTAACGAAGATACGGGCGATCATATCCGAAAAAATCAAAGTCAAAAAACGGACTTGCCGACCTGACATCCTATGGATTCGAGGTCGCTGATTACGATGCGCCTATTTTCGAGACGATCGGACGACTATTAACGAAGATACGGGCCATCATATCCGGAAAAACGAAGTCGAAAAAACGGAGTTTCCGACCTGCCATCCTATGGATTCGAGGTCGCTGATTACGATGCGCCTATTTTCGAGACGATCGGACGACTATTAACGAAGATACGGGCAATCATATCCGGAAAAATCATATTCGAAAAAACGGACTTTCCGACCTGCCATCCTATGGATTCGAGGTCGCTGATTACGATGCGCCTACTTTCGAGACGATCGGACGACTATTAACGAAGATACGGGCGATCATATCCGAAAAAATCATAGTCGAAAAAACGGGCTTTCCGACATGCCATCCTATGGATTCGAGGTCGCTGATTACGATGAGCCTATTTTCGAGACGATCGGACGACTATTAACGAAGATACGGGCGATCATATCCGAAAAAAATCAAAGTCAAAAAACGGACTGTCCGACCTGACATCCTATGGATTCGAGGTCGCTGATTACGATGCGCCTATTTTCCAGACCATCGGACGACTATTAACAAAGTTACCGGCGATCATATCCGAAAAAATCAAAGACGAAAAAACGGACTTTCCGACCTGCCATCCTATGGATTCGAAGTCGCTGATTACGATGCGCCTATTTTCGAGACGATCGGACGACTATTAACGAAGATACGGGCAATCATATCCGGAAAAATCATAGTCGAAAAAACGGACTTTCCGACATGCCATCCTATGGATTCGAGGTCGCTGATTACGATGCGCCTATTTTCAAGACGATCGGACGACTATTAACGAAGATACGGGCAATCATATCCGGAAAAATCTTAGTCGAAAAAACGGATTTTCCGACCTGCCATCCTATGGAATCGAGGTCGCTGATTACGATGCGCCTATTTTCGAGACGATCGGGCGACTATTAACGAAGATACGGGCGATCATATCCGAAAAAATCAAAGTCAAAAAACGGACTTGCCGACCTGACATCCTATGGATTCGAGGTCGCTGATTACGATGCGCCTATTTTCGAGACGATCGGACGACTATTAACGAAGATACGGGCCATCATATCCGGAAAAACGAAGTCGAAAAAACGGAGTTTCCGACCTGCCATCCTATGGATTCGAGGTCGCTGATTACGATGCGCCTATTTTCGAGACGATCGGACGACTATTAACGAAGATACGGGCAATCATATCCGGAAAAATCATATTCGAAAAAACGGACTTTCCGACCTGCCATCCTATGGATTCGAGGTCGCTGATTACGATGCGCCTACTTTCGAGACGATCGGACGACTATTAACGAAGATACGGGCGATCATATCCGAAAAAATCATAGTCGAAAAAACGGGCTTTCCGACATGCTATCCTATGGATTCGAGGTCGCTGATTACGATGAGCCTATTTTCGAGACGATCGGACGACTATTAACGAAGATACGGGCGATCATATCCGAAAAAAATCAAAGTCAAAAAACGGACTGTCCGACCTGACATCCTATGGATTCGAAGTCGCTGATTACGATGCGCCTATTTTCGAGACGATCGGACGATTATTAACGAAGATACGTGCCATCATATCCGGAAAAAACGAAGTCGAAAAAACGGACTTTCCGACCTGCCATCCTATGGATTCGAGGTCGCTGATTACGATGCGCCTATTTTCGAGACGATCGGACGACTATTAACGAAGATACGGGCGATCATATCCGAAAAAATCATAGTCGAAAAAACGGATTTTCCGACCTGCCATCCTATGGAATCGAGGTCGCTGATTACGATGCGCCTATTTTCGAGACGATCGGACGACCATTTACGAAGATACGGGCGATCATATCCGAAAAAATCATAGTCGAAAAAACGGACTTTCCGACATGCCATCCTATGGATTCGAGGTCGCTGATTACGATGCGCCTATTTTCAAGACGATCGGACGACTATTAACGAAGATACGGGCAATCATATCCGGAAAAATCATAGTCGAAAAAAGGGATTTTCCGACCTGCCATCCTATGGAATCGAGGTCGCTGATTACGATGCGCCTATTTTCGAGACGATCGGGCGACTATTAACGAAGATACGGGCGATCATATCCGAAAAAATCAAAGCCAAAAAACGGACTTGCCGACCTGACATCCTATGGATTCGAGGTCGCTGATTACGATGCGCCTATTTTCGAGACGATCGGGCGACTATTAACGAAGATACGGGCGATCATATCCGAAAAAATCAAAGCCAAAAAACGGACTTGCCGATCTGACATCCTATGGATTCGAGGTCGCTGATTACGATGCGCCTATTTTCGAGACGATCGGACGACTATTAACGAAGATACGGGCAATCATATCCGGAAAAATCATATTCGAAAAAACGGACTTTCCGACCTGCCATCCTATGGATTCGAGGTCGCTGATTACGATGCTCCTACTTTCGAGACGATCGGACGAATATTAACGAAGATACGGGCGATCATATCCGAAAAAATCATAGTCGAAGAAACGGGCTTTCCGACATGCTATCCTATGGATTCGAGGTCGCTGATTACGATGCGCCTATTTTCCAGACGATCGGACGACTATTAACGAAGATACGGGCCATCATATCCGGAAAAAACGAAGTCGAAAAAACGGACTTTCCGACCTGTAATCCTATGGATTCGAGGTCGCTGATTACGATGCGCCTATTTTCCAGACGATGGGACGACTATTAACGAAGTTACGGGCGATCATATCCGAAAAAATCAAAGACGAAAAAACGGACTTTCCGACCTGACATCCTATGGATTCGAAGTCGCTGATTACGATGCGCCTATTTTCGAGACGATCGGACGACTATTAACGAAGATACGGGCCATCATATCCGGAAAAAACGAAGTCGAAAAAACGGACTTTCCGACCTGTAATCCTATGGATTCGAGGTCGCTGATTACGATGCGCCTATTTTCCAGACGATCGGACGACTATTAACGAAGTTACGGGCGATCATATCCGAAAAAATCAAAGACGAAAAAACGGACTTTCCGACCTGACATCCTATGGATTCGAAGTCGCTGATTACGATGCGCCTATTTTCGAGACGATCGGACGACTATTAACGAAGATACGGGCCATCATATCCGGAAAAAACGAAGTCGAAAAAACGGACTTTCCGACCTGTAATCCTATGGATTCGAGGTCGCTGATTACGATGCGCCTATTTTCCAGACGATCGGACGACTATTAACGAAGTTACGGGCGATCATATCCGAAAAAATCAAAGACGAAAAAACGGACTTTCCGAAGATACGGGCCATCATATCCGGAAAAAACGAAGTCGAAAAAACGGACTTTCCGACCTGCCATCCTATGGATTCGAGATCGCTGATTACGATGCGCCTATTTTCAAGACGATCGGACGACTATTAACGAAGATACGGGCAATCATATCCGGAAAAAACGAAGTCGAAAAACGGACTTTCCGACCTGTAATCCTATGGATTCGAGGTCGCTGATTACGATGCGCCTATTTTCCAGACGATCGGACGACTATTAACGAAGTTACGGACGATCATATCCGAAAAAATCAAAGACGAAAAAACGGACCTTCCGACCTGACATCCTATGGATTCGAAGTCGCTGATTACGATGCGCCTATTTTCGAGACGATCGGACGACTATTAACGAAGATACGGGCCATCATATCCGGAAAAAACGAAGTCGAAAAAACGGACTTTCCGACCTGTAATCCTATGGATTCGAGGTCGCTGATTACGATGCGCCTCTTTTCCAGACGATCGGACGACTATTAACGAAGTTACGGGCGATCATATCCGAAAAAATCAAAGACGAAAAAACGGACTTTCCGACCTGACATCCTATGGATTCGAAGTCGCTGATTACGATGCGCCTATTTTCGAGACGATCGGACGACTATTAACGAAGATACGGGCCATCATATCCGGAAAAAACGAAGTCGAAAAAACGGACTTTCCGACCTGTAATCCTATGGATTCGAGGTCGCTGATTACGATGCGCCTATTTTCCAGACGATCGGACGACTATTAACGAAGATACGGGCCATCATATCCGGAAAAAACGAAGTCGAAAAAACGGACTTTCCGACCTGTAATCCTATGGATTCGAGGTCGCTGATTACGATGCGCCTATTTTCCAGACGATCGGACGACTATTAACGAAGTTACGGGCGATCATATCCGAACAAATCAAAGACGAAAAAACGGACTTTCCGAAGATACGGGCCATCATATCCGGAAAAAACGAAGTCGAAAAAACGGACTTTCCGACCTGCCATCCTATGGATTCGAGATCGCTGATTACGATGCGCCTATTTTCAAGACGATCGGACGACTATTAACGAAGATACGGGCAATCATATCCGGAAAAAACGAAGTCGAAAAACGGACTTTCCGACCTGTAATCCTATGGATTCGAGGTCGCTGATTACGATGCGCCTATTTTCCAGACGATCGGACGACTATTAACGAAGTTACGGGCGATCATATCCGAAAAAATCAAAGACGAAAAAACGGATTTTCCGACCTGACATCCTATGGATTCGAAGTCGCTGATTACGATGCGCCTATTTTCGAGACGATCGGACGACTATTAACGAAGATACGGGCCATCATATCCGGAAAAAACGAAGTCGAAAAAACGGACTTTCCGACCTGTAATCCTATGGATTCGAGGTCGCTGATTACGATGCGCCTATTTTCCAGACAATCGGACGACTATTAACGAAGTTACGGGCGATCATATCCGAAAAAATCAAAGACGAAAAAACGGACTTTCCGACCTGACATCCTGTGGATTCGAAGTCGCTGATTACGATGCGCCTATTTTCGAGACGATCGGACGACTATTAACGAAGATACGGGCCATCATATCCGGAAAAAACGAAGTCGAAAAAACGGACTTTCCGACCTGTAATCCTATGGATTCGAGGTCGCTGATTACGATGCGCCTATTTTCAAGACGATCGGACGACTATTAACGAGGATACGGGCAATCATATCCGGAAAAATCATAGTCGAAAAAACTGACTTTCCGACCTGCCATCCTATGGATTCGAGGTCGCTGATTACGATGCGCCTACTTTCGAGACGATCGGACGACTATTAACGAAGGTACGGGCGATCATATCCGGAAAAATCATAGTCGAAAAAACGGGCTTTCCGACATGCTATCCTATGGATTCGAGGTCGCTGATTACGATGAGCCTATTTTCGAGACGATCGGACGACTATTAACGAAGATACGGGCGATCATATCCGAAAAAAATCAAAGTCAAAAAACGGACTGTCCGACCTGACATCCTATGGATTCGAGGTCGCTGATTACGATGCGCCTATTTTCCAGACGATCGGACGACTATTAACAAAGTTACCGGCGATCATATCCGAAAAAATCAAAGACGAAAAAACGGACTTTCCGACCTGCCATCCTATGGATTCGAAGTCGCTGATTACGATGCGCCTATTTTCGAGACGATCGGACGACTATTAACGAAGATACGGGCAATCATATCCTGAAAAATCATAGTCGAAAAAACGGACTTTCCGACATGCCATCCTATGGATTCGAGGTCGCTGATTACGATGCGCCTATTTTCGAGACGATCGGGCGACTATTAACGAAGATACGGGCGATCATATCCGAAAAACTCAAAGTCAAAAAACGGACTTGCCGACCTGACATCCTATGGATTCGAGGTCGCTGATTACGATGCGCCTATTTTCGAGACGATCGGACGACTATTAACGAAGATACGGGCCATCATATCCGGAAAAACGAAGTCGAAAAAACGGAGTTTCCGACCTGCCATCCTATGGATTCGAGGTCGCTGATTACGATGCGCCTATTTTCGAGACGATCGGACGACTATTAACGAAGATACGGGCAATCATATCCGGAAAAATCATATTCGAAAAAACGGTCTTTCCGACCTGCCATCCTATGGATTCGAGGTCGCTGATTACGATGCGCCTACATTCGAGACGATCGGACGACTATTAACGAAGATACGGGCGATCATATCCGAAAAAATCATAGTCGAAAAAACGGGCTTTCCGACATGCCATCCTATGGATTCGAGGTCGCTGATTACGATGAGCCTATTTTCGAGACGATCGGACGACTATTAACGAAGATACGGGCGATCATATCCGAAAAAAATCAAAGTCAAAAAACGGACTGTCCGACCTGACATCCTATGGATTCGAGGTCGCTGATTACGATGCGCCTATTTTCCAGACCATCGGACGACTATTAACAAAGTTACCGGCGATCATATCCGAAAAAATCAAAGACGAAAAAACGGACTTTCCGACATGCCATCCTATGGATTCGAAGTCGCTGATTACGATGCGCCTATTTTCGAGACGATCGGACGACTATTAACGAAGATACGGGCAATCATATCCGGAAAAATCATAGTCGAAAAAACGGACTTTCCGACATGCCATCCTATGGATTCGAGGTCGCTGATTACGATGCGCCTATTTTCAAGACGATCGGACGACTATTAACGAAGATACGGGCAATCATATCCGGAAAAATCTTAGTCGAAAAAACGGATTTTCCGACCTGCCATCCTATGGAATCGAGGTCGCTGATTACGATGCGCCTATTTTCGAGACGATCGGGCGACTATTAACGAAGATACGGGCGATCATATCCGAAAAAATCAAAGTCAAAAAACGGACTTGCCGACCTGACATCCTATGGATTCGAGGTCGCTGATTACGATGCGCCTATTTTCGAGACGATCGGACGACTATTAACGAAGATACGGGCCATCATATCCGGAAAAACGAAGTCGAAAAAACGGAGTTTCCGACCTGCCATCCTATGGATTCGAGGTCGCTGATTACGATGCGCCTATTTTCGAGACGATCGGACGACTATTAACGAAGATACGGGCGATCATATCCGAAAAAATCATAGTCGAAAAAACGGATTTTCCGACCTGCCATCCTATGGAATCGAGGTCGCTGATTACGATGCGCCTATTTTCGAGACGATCGGACGACCATTTACGAAGATACGGACGATCATATCCGAAAAAATCATAGTCGAAAAAACGGATTTTCCGACCTGCCATCCTATGGAATCGAGGTCGCTGATTACGATGCGCCTATTTTCGAGACGATCGGGCGACTATTAACGAAGATACGGGCGATCATATCCGAAAAAATCAAAGCCAAAAAACGGACTTGCCGACCTGACATCCTATGGATTCGAGGTCGCTGATTACGATGCGCCTATTTTCGAGACGATCGGGCGACTATTAACGAAGATACGGGCGATCATATCCGAAAAAATCAAAGCCAAAAAACGGACTTGCCGATCTGACATCCTATGGATTCGAGGTCGCTGATTACGATGCGCCTATTTTCGAGACGATCGGACGACTATTAACGAAGATACGGGCAATCATATCCGGAAAAATCATATTCGAAAAAACGGACTTTCCGACCTGCCATCCTATGGATTCGAGGTCGCTGATTACGATGCTCCTACTTTCGAGACGATCGGACGAATATTAACGAAGATACGGGCGATCATATCCGAAAAAATCATAGTCGAAGAAACGGGCTTTCCGACATGCTATCCTATGGATTCGAGGTCGCTGATTACGATGCGCCTATTTTCCAGACGATCGGACGACTATTAACGAAGATACGGGCCATCATATCCGGAAAAAACGAAGTCGAAAAAACGGACTTTCCGACCTGTAATCCTATGGATTCGAGGTCGCTGATTACGATGCGCCTATTTTCCAGACGATGGGACGACTATTAACGAAGTTACGGGCGATCATATCCGAAAAAATCAAAGACGAAAAAACGGACTTTCCGACCTGACATCCTATGGATTCGAAGTCGCTGATTACGATGCGCCTATTTTCGAGACGATCGGACGACTATTAACGAAGATACGGGCCATCATATCCGGAAAAAACGAAGTCGAAAAAACGGACTTTCCGACCTGTAATCCTATGGATTCGAGGTCGCTGATTACGATGCGCCTATTTTCCAGACGATCGGACGACTATTAACGAAGTTACGGGCGATCATATCCGAAAAAATCAAAGACGAAAAAACGGACTTTCCGACCTGACATCCTATGGATTCGAAGTCGCTGATTACGATGCGCCTATTTTCGAGACGATCGGACGACTATTAACGAAGATACGGGCCATCATATCCGGAAAAAACGAAGTCGAAAAAACGGACTTTCCGACCTGTAATCCTATGGATTCGAGGTCGCTGATTACGATGCGCCTATTTTCCAGACGATCGGACGACTATTAACGAAGTTACGGGCGATCAAATCCGAAAAAATCAAAGACGAAAAAACGGACTTTCCGAAGATACGGGCCATCATATCCGGAAAAAACGAAGTCGAAAAAACGGACTTTCCGACCTGCCATCCTATGGATTCGAGATCGCTGATTACGATGCGCCTATTTTCAAGACGATCGGACGACTATTAACGAAGATACGGGCAATCATATCCGGAAAAAACGAAGTCGAAAAACGGACTTTCCGACCTGTAATCCTATGGATTCGAGGTCGCTGATTACGATGCGCCTATTTTCCAGACGATCGGACGACTATTAACGAAGTTACGGACGATCATATCCGAAAAAATCAAAGACGAAAAAACGGACTTTCCGACCTGACATCCTATGGATTCGAAGTCGCTGATTACGATGCGCCTATTTTCGAGACGATCTGACGACTATTAACGAAGATACGGGCCATCATATCCGGAAAAAACGAAGTCGAAAAAACGGACTTTCCGACCTGTAATCCTATGGATTCGAGGTCGCTGATTACGATGCGCCTCTTTTCCAGACGATCGGACGACTATTAACGAAGTTACGGGCGATCATATCCGAAAAAATCAAAGACGAAAAAACGGACTTTCCGACCTGACATCCTATGGATTCGAAGTCGCTGATTACGATGCGCCTATTTTCGAGACGATCGGACGACTATTAACGAAGATACGGGCCATCATATCCGGAAAAAACGAAGTCGAAAAAACGGACTTTCCGACCTGTAATCCTATGGATTCGAGGTCGCTGATTACGATGCGCCTCTTTTCCAGACGATCGGACGACTATTAACGAAGTTACGGGCGATCATATCCGAAAAAATCAAAGACGAAAAAACGGACTTTCCGACCTGACATCCTATGGATTCGAAGTCGCTGATTACGATGCGCCTATTTTCGAGACGATCGGACGACTATTAACGAAGATACGGGCCATCATATCCGGAAAAAACGAAGTCGAAAAAACGGACTTTCCGACCTGTAATCCTATGGATTCGAGGTCGCTGATTACGATGCGCCTATTTTCCAGACGATCGGACGACTATTAACGAAGTTACGGGCGATCATATCCGAAAAAATCAAAGACGAAAAAACGGACTTTCCGAAGATACGGGCCATCATATCCGGAAAAAACGAAGTCGAAAAAACGGACTTTCCGACCTGCCATCCTATGGATTCGAGATCGCTGATTACGATGCGCCTATTTTCAAGACGATCGGACGACTATTAACGAAGATACGGGCAATCATATCCGGAAAAAACGAAGTCGAAAAACGGACTTTCCGACCTGTAATCCTATGGATTCGAGGTCGCTGATTACGATGCGCCTATTTTCCAGACGATCGGACGACTATTAACGAAGTTACGGGCGATCATATCCGAAAAAATCAAAGACGAAAAAACGGACTTTCCGACCTGACATCCTATGGATTCGAAGTCGCTGATTACGATGCGCCTATTTTCGAGACGATCGGACGACTATTAACGAAGATACGGGCCATCATATCCGGAAAAAACGAAGTCGAAAAAACGGACTTTCCGACCTGTAATCCTATGGATTCGAGGTCGCTGATTACGATGCGCCTATTTTCCAGACGATCGGACGACTATTAACGAAGTTACGGGCGATCACATCCGAAAAAATCAAAGACGAAAAAACGGACTTTCCGACCTGACATCCTATGGATTCGAAGTCGCTGATTACGATGCGCCTATTTTCGAGACGATCGGACGACTATTAACGAAGATACGGGCCATCATATCCGGAAAAAACGAAGTCGAAAAAACGGACTTTCCGACCTGTAATCCTATGGATTCGAGGTCGCTGATTACGATGCGCCTATTTTCCAGACAATCGGACGACTATTAACGAAGTTACGGGCGATCATATCCGAAAAAATCAAAGACGAAAAAACGGACTTTCCGACCTGACATCCTGTGGATTCGAAGTCGCTGATTACGATGCGCCTATTTTCGAGACGATCGGACGACTATTAACGAAGATACGGGCCATCATATCCGGAAAAAACGAAGTCGAAAAAACGGACTTTCCGACCTGTAATCCTATGGATTCGAGGTCGCTGATTACGATGCGCCTATTTTCAAGACGATCGGACGACTATTAACGAGGATACGGGCAATCATATCCGGAAAAATCATAGTCGAAAAAACTGACTTTCCGACCTGCCATCCTATGGATTCGAGATCGCTGATTACGATGCGCCTATTTTCAAGACGATCGGACGACTATTAACGAAGATACGGGCAATCATATCCGGAAAAATCATAGTCGAAAAAACGGATTTTCCGACCTGCCATCCTATGGATTCGAGGTCGCTGATTACGATGCGCCTATTTTCGAGACGATCGGGCGACTATTAATGAAGATACGGGCCATCATATCCGGAAAAAACGAAGTCGAAAAAACGGAGTTTCCGACCTGCCATCCTATGGATTCGAGGTCGCTGATTTGGATGCGCCTATTTTCGAGACGATCGGACGACTATTAACGAAGATACGGGCAATCATATCCGGAAAAATCATAGTCGAAAAAACGGATTTTCCGACCTGCCATCCTATGGATTCGAGGTCGCTGATTACGATGCGCCTATTTTCGAGACGATCGGGCGACTATTAACGAAGATACGGGCCATCATATCCGGAAAAAACGAAGTCGAAAAAACGGACTTTCCGACCTGTAATCCTATGGATTCGAGGTCGCTGATTACGATGCGCCTATTTTCCAGACGATCGGACGACTATTAACGAAGTTACGGGCGATCATATCCGAAAAAATCAAAGACGAAAAAACGGACTTTCCGACCTGACATCCTATGGATTCGAAGTCGCTGATTACGATGCGCCTATTTTCGAGACGATCGGACGACTATTAACGAAGATACGGGCCATCATATCCGGAAAAAACGAAGTCGAAAAAACGGACTTTCCGACCTGTAATCCTATGGATTCGAGGTCGCTGATTACGATGCGCCTATTTTCCAGACGATCGGACGACTATTAACGAAGTTACGGGCGATCATATCCGAAAAAATCAAAGACGAAAAAACGGACTTTCCGAAGATACGGGCCATCATATCCGGAAAAAACGAAGTCGAAAAAACGGACTTTCCGACCTGCCATCCTATGGATTCGAGATCGCTGATTACGATGCGCCTATTTTCAAGACGATCGGACGACTATTAACGAAGATACGGGCAATCATATCCGGAAAAAACGAAGTCGAAAAACGGACTTTCCGACCTGTAATCCTATGGATTCGAGGTCGCTGATTACGATGCGCCTATTTTCCAGACGATCGGACGACTATTAACGAAGTTACGGGCGATCATATCCGAAAAAATCAAAGACGAAAAAACGGACTTTCCGACCTGCCATCCTATGGATTCGAAGTCGCTGATTACGATGCGCCTATTTTCGAGACGATCGGACGACTATTAACGAAGATACGGGCCATCATATCCGGAAAAAACGAAGTCGAAAAAACGGACTTTCCGACCTGTAATCCTATGGATTCGAGGTCGCTGATTACGATGCGCCTATTTTCCAGACGATCGGACGACTATTAACGAAGTTACGGGCGATCATATCCGAAAAAATCAAAGACGAAAAAACGGACTTTCCGACCTGACATCCTATGGATTCGAAGTCGCTGATTACGATGCGCCTATTTTCGAGACGATCGGACGACTATTAACGAAGATACGGGCCATCATATCCGGAAAAAACGAAGTCGAAAAAACGGACTTTCCGACCTGTAATCCTATGGATTCGAGGTCGCTGATTACGATGCGCCTATTTTCCAGACAATCGGACGACTATTAACGAAGTTACGGGCGATCATATCCGAAAAAATCAAAGAAAAAAAAACGGACTTTCCGACCTGACATCCTATGGATACGAAGTCGCTGATTACGATGCGCCTATTTTCGAGACGATCGGACGACTATTAACGAAGATACGGGCCATCATATCCGGAAAAAACGAAGTCGAAAAAACGGACTTTCCGACCTGTAATCCTATGGATTCGAGGTCGCTGATTACGATGCGCCTATTTTCAAGACGATCGGACGACTATTAACGAGGATACGGGCAATCATATCCGGAAAAATCATAGTCGAAAAAACTGACTTTCCGACCTGCCATCCTATGGATTCGAGATCGCTGATTACGATGCGCCTATTTTCAAGACGATCGGACGACTATTAACGAAGATACGGGCAATCATATCCGGAAAAATCATAGTCGAAAAAACGGATTTTCCGACCTGCCATCCTATGGATTCGAGGTCGCTGATTACGATGCGCCTATTTTCGAGACGATCGGGCGACTATTAATGAAGATACGGGCCATCATATCCGGAAAAAACGAAGTCGAAAAAACGGAGTTTCCGACCTGCCATCCTATGGATTCGAGGTCGCTGATTTGGATGCGCCTATTTTCGAGACGATCGGACGACTATTAACGAAGATACGGGCAATCATATCCGGAAAAATCATAGTCGAAAAAACGGATTTTCCGACCTGCCATCCTATGGATTCGAGGTCGCTGATTACGATGCGCCTATTTTCGAGACGATCGGGCGACTATTAATGAAGATACGGGCCATCATATCCGGAAAAAACGAAGTCGAAAAAACGGAGTTTCCGACCTGCCATCCTATGGATTCGAGGTCGCTGATTTGGATGTGCCTATTTTCGAGACGATCGGACGACTATTAACGAAGTTACGGGCGATCATATCCGAAAAAATCAAAGACGAAAAAACGGACATTCCGACCTGCCATCCTATGGATTCGAGGTCGCTGATTACGATGCGCCTATTTTCGAGACGATCGGACGACCATTTACGAAGATACGGGCGATCATATCCGAAAAAATCATAGTCGAAAAAACGGACTTTCCGACCTGCCATCCTATGGATTCGAGGTCGCTGATTACGATGCGCCTATTTTCAACACGATAGGACAACTATTATCGAAGATACGGGCAATCATATCCGGAAAAATCATAGTCGAAAAAACGGACTTTCCGACCTGCCATCCTATGGATTCGAGGTCGCTGATTACGATGCGCCTATTTTCGAGACGATCGGACGACTATTAACGAACATACGGGCGATAATATCCGAAAAAATTATAGTCGAAAAAACGGACTTTCCGACATGCCATCCTATGGATTCGAGGTCGCTGATTACGATGCGCCTATTTTCGAGACGATCGGACGACTATTAACGAAGATACGGGCCATCATATCCGGAAAAAACGAAGTCGAAAAAACGGACTTTCCGACCTGTAATCCTATGGATTCGAGGTCGCTGATTACGATGCGCCTATTTTCAAGACGATCGGACGACTATTAACGAGGATACGGGCAATCATATCCGGAAAAATCATAGTCGAAAAAACTGACTTTCCGACCTGCCATCCTATGGATTCGAGGTCGCTGATTACGATGCGCCTATTTTCGAGACGATCGGACGACTATTAACGAACATACGGGCGATAATATCCGAAAAAATTATAGTCGAAAAAACGGACTTTCCGACATGCCATCCTATGGATTCGAGGTCGCTGATTACGATGCGCCTATTTTCGAGACGATCGGACGACTATTAACGAAGATACGGGCCATCATATCCGGAAAAAACGAAGTCGAAAAAACGGAGTTTCCGACCTGCCATCCTATGGATTCGAGGTCGCTGATTTGGATGCGCCTATTTTCGAGACGATCGGACGACTATTAACGAAGATACGGGCAATCATATCCGGAAAAATCATAGTCGAAAAAACGGATTTTCCGACCTGCCATCCTATGGATTCGAGGTCGCTGATTACGATGCGCCTATTTTCGAGACGATCGGGCGACTATTAACGAAGATACGGGCCATCATATCCGGAAAAAACGAAGTCGAAAAAACGGACTTTCCGACCTGTAATCCTATGGATTCGAGGTCGCTGATTACGATGCGCCTATTTTCCAGACGATCGGACGACTATTAACGAAGTTACGGGCGATCATATCCGAAAAAATCAAAGACGAAAAAACGGACTTTCCGACCTGACATCCTATGGATTCGAAGTCGCTGATTACGATGCGCCTATTTTCGAGACGATCGGACGACTATTAACGAAGATACGGGCCATCATATCCGGAAAAAACGAAGTCGAAAAAACGGACTTTCCGACCTGTAATCCTATGGATTCGAGGTCGCTGATTACGATGCGCCTATTTTCAAGACGATCGGACGACTATTAACGAGGATACGGGCAATCATATCCGGAAAAATCATAGTCGAAAAAACTGACTTTCCGACCTGCCATCCTATGGATTCGAGGTCGCTGATTACGATGCGCCTATTTTCGAGACGATCGGACGACTATTAACGAACATACGGGCGATAATATCCGAAAAAATTATAGTCGAAAAAACGGACTTTCCGACATGCCATCCTATGGATTCGAGGTCGCTGATTACGATGCGCCTATTTTCGAGACGATCGGACGACTATTAACGAAGATACGGGCCATCATATCCGGAAAAAACGAAGTCGAAAAAACGGAGTTTCCGACCTGCCATCCTATGGATTCGAGGTCGCTGATTTGGATGCGCCTATTTTCGAGACGATCGGACGACTATTAACGAAGATACGGGCAATCATATCCGGAAAAATCATAGTCGAAAAAACGGATTTTCCGACCTGCCATCCTATGGATTCGAGGTCGCTGATTACGATGCGCCTATTTTCGAGACGATCGGGCGACTATTAACGAAGATACGGGCCATCATATCCGGAAAAAACGAAGTCGAAAAAACGGACTTTCCGACCTGTAATCCTATGGATTCGAGGTCGCTGATTACGATGCGCCTATTTTCCAGACGATCGGACGACTATTAACGAAGTTACGGGCGATCATATCCGAAAAAATCAAAGACGAAAAAACGGACTTTCCGACCTGACATCCTATGGATTCGAAGTCGCTGATTACGATGCGCCTATTTTCGAGACGATCGGACGACTATTAACGAAGATACGGGCCATCATATCCGGAAAAAACGAAGTCGAAAAAACGGACTTTCCGACCTGTAATCCTATGGATTCGAGGTCGCTGATTACGATGCGCCTATTTTCCAGACGATCGGACGACTATTAACGAAGTTACGGGCGATCATATCCGAAAAAATCAAAGACGAAAAAACGGACTTTCCGACCTGACATCCTATGGATTCGAAGTCGCTGATTACGATGCGCCTATTTTCGAGACGATCGGACGACTATTAACGAAGATACGGGCCATCATATCCGGAAAAAACGAAGTCGAAAAAACGGACTTTCCGACCTGTAATCCTATGGATTCGAGGTCGCTGATTACGATGCGCCTATTTTCCAGACAATCGGACGACTATTAACGAAGTTACGGGCGATCATATCCGAAAAAATCAAAGAAAAAAAAACGGACTTTCCGACCTGACATCCTATGGATACGAAGTCGCTGATTACGATGCGCCTATTTTCGAGACGATCGGACGACTATTAACGAAGATACGGGCCATCATATCCGGAAAAAACGAAGTCGAAAAAACGGACTTTCCGACCTGTAATCCTATGGATTCGAGGTCGCTGATTACGATGCGCCTATTTTCAAGACGATCGGACGACTATTAACGAGGATACGGGCAATCATATCCGGAAAAATCATAGTCGAAAAAACTGACTTTCCGACCTGCCATCCTATGGATTCGAGATCGCTGATTACGATGCGCCTATTTTCAAGACGATCGGACGACTATTAACGAAGATACGGGCAATCATATCCGGAAAAATCATAGTCGAAAAAACGGATTTTCCGACCTGCCATCCTATGGATTCGAGGTCGCTGATTACGATGCGCCTATTTTCGAGACGATCGGGCGACTATTAATGAAGATACGGGCCATCATATCCGGAAAAAACGAAGTCGAAAAAACGGAGTTTCCGACCTGCCATCCTATGGATTCGAGGTCGCTGATTTGGATGCGCCTATTTTCGAGACGATCGGACGACTATTAACGAAGATACGGGCAATCATATCCGGAAAAATCATAGTCGAAAAAACGGATTTTCCGACCTGCCATCCTATGGATTCGAGGTCGCTGATTACGATGCGCCTATTTTCGAGACGATCGGGCGACTATTAATGAAGATACGGGCCATCATATCCGGAAAAAACGAAGTCGAAAAAACGGAGTTTCCGACCTGCCATCCTATGGATTCGAGGTCGCTGATTTGGATGTGCCTATTTTCGAGACGATCGGATGACTATTAACGAAGTTACGGGCGATCATATCCGAAAAAATCAAAGACGAAAAAACGGACATTCCGACCTGCCATCCTATGGATTCGAGGTCGCTGATTACGATGCGCCTATTTTCGAGACGATCGGACGACCATTTACGAAGATACGGGCGATCATATCCGAAAAAATCATAGTCGAAAAAACGGACTTTCCGACCTGCCATCCTATGGATTCGAGGTCGCTGATTACGATGCGCCTATTTTCAACACGATAGGACAACTATTATCGAAGATACGGGCAATCATATCCGGAAAAATCATAGTCGAAAAAACGGACTTTCCGACCTGCCATCCTATGGATTCGAGGTCGCTGATTACGATGCGCCTATTTTCGAGACGATCGGACGACTATTAACGAACATACGGGCGATAATATCCGAAAAAATTATAGTCGAAAAAACGGACTTTCCGACATGCCATCCTATGGATTCGAGGTCGCTGATTACGATGCGCCTATTTTCGAGACGATCGGACGACTATTAACGAAGATACGGGCAATCATATCCGGAAAAATCATAGTCGAAAAAACGGACTTTCCGACCTGCCATCCTATGGATTCGAGGTCGCTGATTACGATGCGCCTATTTTCGAGACGATCGGACGACTATTAACGAACATACGGGCGATCATATCCGAAAAAATTATAGTCGAAAAAACGGACTTTCCGACATGCCATCCTATGGATTCGAGGTCGATGATTACGATGCGCCTATCTTCGAGACGATCGGACGACTATTAACGAAGTTACGGGCGATCATACCCGAAAAAATCAAAGACGAAAACACGGACTTTCCCACCTGACATCCTATGGATTCGAGGTCGCTGATTACGATGCGCCTATTTTCGAGACGATCGGACGACTATTAACGAAGATACGGGCGATCATATCCGAAAAAATCAAAGTCAAAATAGGGACTTTCCGACCTGCCATCCTATGGATTCGAGGTCGTTGATTACGATGCGCCTATTTTCGAGACGATCGGACGACTATTAACGAAGATACGGGCAATCATATCCGGAAAAATCATAGTCGAAAAAACGGACTTTCCGACCTGCCATCCTATGGATTCGAGGTCGCTGATTACGATGCGCCTATTTTCGAGACGATCGGACGACTATTAACGAAGATACGGGCGATCATATCCGAAAAAATCATAGTCGACAAAACGGACTTTCCGACATGCCATCCTATGGATTCGAGGTCGCTGATTACGATGCGCCTATTTTCAAGACGATCGGACGACTATTAACGAGGATACGGGCAATCATATCCGGAAAAATCATAGTCGAAAAAACGGACTTTCCGACCTGCCATCCTATGGATTCGAGGTCGCTGATTACGATGCGCCTATTTTCGAGACGATCGGGCGACTATTAACGAAGATATGGGCCATCATATCCGGAAAAAACGAAGTCGAAAAAACGGAGTTTCCGACCTGCCATCCTATGGATTCGAGGTCGCTGTTTTGGATGCGCCTATTTTCGAGACGATCGGACGACTATTAACGAAGATACGGGCAATCATATCCGAAAAAATCGAAGACGAAAAAACGGACTTTCCGACCTGCCATCCTATGGATTCGAGGTCGCTGATTACGATGCGCCTATTTTCCAGACGATCGGACGACTATTAACGAAGTTACGGGCGATCATATCCGAAAAAATCAAAGACGAAAAAACGGACTTTCCGACCTGCCATCCTATGGATTCGAGGTCGCTGATTACGATGCGCCTATTTTCGAGACGATCGGACGACCATTTACGAAGATACGGGCGATCATATCCGAAAAAATCATAGTCGAAAAAACGGACTTTCCGACCTGCCATCCTATGGATTCGAGGTCGCTGATTACGATGCGCCTATTTTCAAGACGATAGGACAACTATTATCGAAGATACGGGCAATCATATCCGGAAAAATCATAGTCGAAAAAACGGACTTTCCGACCTGCCATCCTATGGATTCGAGGTCGCTGATTACGATGCGCCTATTTTCGAGACGATCGGACGACTATTAACGAACATACGGGCGATAATATCCGAAAAAATTATAGTCGAAAAAACGGACTTTCCGACATGCCATCCTATGGATTCGAGGTCGATGATTACGATGCGCCTATTTTCGAGACGATCGGACGACTATTAACGAAGATACGGGCCATCATATCCGGAAAAAACGAAGTCGAAAAAACGGACTTTCCGACCTGTAATCCTATGGATTCGAGGTCGCTGATTACGATGCGCCTATTTTCCAGACGATCGGACGACTATTAACGAAGTTACGGGCGATCATATCCGAAAAAATCAAAGACGAAAAAACGGACTTTCCGAAGATACGGGCCATCATATCCGGAAAAAACGAAGTCGAAAAAACGGACTTCCGACCTGCCATCCTATGGATTCGAGATCGCTGATTACGATGCGCCTATTTTCAAGACGATCGGACGACTATTAACGAAGATACGGGCAATCATATCCGGAAAAAACGAAGTCGAAAAACGGACTTTCCGACCTGTAATCCTATGGATTCGAGGTCGCTGATTACGATGCGCCTATTTTCCAGACGATCGGACGACTATTAACGAAGTTACGGGCGATCATATCCGAAAAAATCAAAGACGAAAAAACGGACTTTCCGACCTGACATCCTATGGATTCGAAGTCGCTGATTACGATGCGCCTATTTTCGAGACGATCGGACGACTATTAACGAAGATACGGGCCATCATATCCGGAAAAAACGAAGTCGAAAAAACGGACTTTCCGACCTGTAATCCTATGGATTCGAGGTCGCTGATTACGATGCGCCTATTTTCCAGACGATCGGACGACTATTAACGAAGTTACGGGCGATCATATCCGAAAAAATCAAAGACGAAAAAACGGACTTTCCGACCTGACATCCTATGGATTCGAAGTCGCTGATTACGATGCGCCTATTTTCGAGACGATCGGACGACTATTAACGAAGATACGGGCCATCATATCCGGAAAAAACGAAGTCGAAAAAACGGACTTTCCGACCTGTAATCCTATGGATTCGAGGTCGCTGATTACGATGCGCCTATTTTCCAGACAATCGGACGACTATTAACGAAGTTACGGGCGATCATATCCGAAAAAATCAAAGACGAAAAAACGGACTTTCCGACCTGACATCCTATGGATTCGAAGTCGCTGATTACGATGCGCCTATTTTCGAGACGATCGGACGACTATTAACGAAGATACGGGCCATCATATCCGGAAAAAACGAAGTCGAAAAAACGGACTTTCCGACCTGTAATCCTATGGATTCGAGGTCGCTGATTACGATGCGCCTATTTTCAAGACGGTCGGACGACTATTAACGAGGATACGGGCAATCATATCCGGAAAAATCATAGTCGAAAAAACGGACTTTCCGACCTGCCATCCTATGGATTCGAGATCGCTGATTACGATGCGCCTATTTTCAAGACGATCGGACGACTATTAACGAAGATACGGGCAATCATATCCGGAAAAATCATAGTCGAAAAAACGGATTTTCCGACCTGCCATCCTATGGATTCGAGGTCGCTGATTACGATGCGCCTATTTTCGAGACGATCGGGCGACTATTAATGAAGATACGGGCCATCATATCCGGAAAAAACGAAGTCGAAAAAACGGAGTTTCCGACCTGCCATCCTATGGATTCGAGGTCGCTGATTACGATGCGCCTATTTTCAAGACGGTCGGACGACTATTAACGAGGATACGGGCAATCATATCCGGAAAAATCATAGTCGAAAAAACGGACTTTCCGACCTGCCATCCTATGGATTCGAGATCGCTGATTACGATGCGCCTATTTTCAAGACGATCGGACGACTATTAACGAAGATACGGGCAATCATATCCGGAAAAATCATAGTCGAAAAAACGGATTTTCCGACCTGCCATCCTATGGATTCGAGGTCGCTGATTACGATGCGCCTATTTTCGAGACGATCCGACGACTATTAACGAAGATACGGGCAATCATATCCGAAAAAATCGAAGTCAAAAAACGGACTGTCCGACCTGACATCCTATGGATTCGAGGTCGCTGATTACGATGCGCCTATTTTCCAGACGATCGGACGACTATTAACGAAGTTACGGGCGATCATATCCGAAAAAATCAATGACGAAAAAACGGACTTTCCGACCTGCCATCCTATGGATTCGAGGTCGCTGATTACGATGCGCCTATTTTCGAGACGATCGGACGACCATTTACGAAGATACGGGCGATCATATCCGAAAAAATCATAGTCGAAAAAACGGACTTTCCGACCTGCCATCCTATGGATTCGAGGTCGCTGATTACGATGCGCCTATTTTCAACACGATAGGACAACTATTATCGAAGATACGGGCAATCATATCCGGAAAAATCATAGTCGAAAAAACGGACTTTCCGACCTGCCATCCTATGGATTCGAGGTCGCTGATTACGATGCGCCTATTTTCGAGACGATCGGACGACTATTAACGAACATACGGGCGACAATATCCGCAAGAATTAAAGTCGAAAAAACGGACTTTCCGACATGCCATCCTATGGATTCGAGGTCGCTGATTACGATGCGCCTATTTTCGAGACGATCGGACGACTATTAACGAAGATACGGGCAATCATATCCGGAAAAATCATAGTCGAAAAAACGGACTTTCCGACCTGCCATCCTATGGATTCGAGGTCGCTGATTACGATGCGCCTATTTTCGAGACGATCGGACGACTATTAACGAACATACGGGCGATCATATCCGAAAAAATTATAGTCGAAAAAACGGACTTTCCGACATGCCATCCTATGGATTCGAGGTCGATGATTACGATGCGCCTATCTTCGAGACGATCGGACGACTATTAACGAAGTTACGGGCGATCATACCCGAAAAAATCAAAGACGAAAAAACGGACTTTCCCACCTGACATCCTATGGATTCGAGGTCGATGATTACGATGCGCCTATCTTCGAGACGATCGGACGACTATTAACGAAGATACGGGCGATCATATCCGAAAAAATCATAGTCGAAAAAACGGGCTTTCCGACATGCTATCCTATGGATTCGAGGTCGCTGATTACGATGAGCCTATTTTCGAGACGATCGGACGACTATTAACGAAGATACGGGCGATCATATCCGAAAAAATCAAAGTCAAAATAGGGACTTTCCGACCTGCCATCCTATGGATTGGAGGTCGTTGATTACGATGCGCCTATTTTCGAGACGATCGGACGACTATTAACGAAGATACGGGCAATCATATCCGGAAAAATCATAGTCGAAAAAACGGACTTTCCGACCTGCCATCCTATGGATTCGAGGTCGCTGATTACGATGCGCCTATTTTCGAGACGATCGGACGACTATTAACGAAGATACGGGCGATCATATCCGAAAAAATCATAGTCGACAAAACGGACTTTCCGACATGCCATCCTATGGATTCGAGGTCGCTGATTACGATGCGCCTATTTTCGAGACGATCGGACGACTATTAACGAAGATACGGGCGATCATATCCGAAAAAATCATAGTCGAAAAAACGGGCTTTCCGACATGCTATCCTATGGATTCGAGGTCGCTGATTACGATGAGCCTATTTTCGAGACGATCGGACGACTATTAACGAAGATACGGGCGATCATATCCGAAAAAATCAAAGTCAAAATAGGGACTTTCCGACCTGCCATCCTATGGATTGGAGGTCGTTGATAACGATGCGCCTATTTTCGAGACGATCGGACGACTATTAACGAAGATACGGGCAATCATATCCGGAAAAATCATAGTCGAAAAAACGGACTTTCCGACCTGCCATCCTATGGATTCGAGGTCGCTGATTACGATGCGCCTATTTTCAAGACGATCGGACGACTATTAACGAGGATACGGGTAATCATATCCGGAAAAATCATAGTCGAAAAAACGGACTTTCCGACCTGCCATCCTATGGATTCGAGGTCGCTGATTACGATGCGCCTATTATCGAGACGATCGGGCGACTGTTAACGAAGATACGGGCCATCATATCCGGAAAAAACGAAGTCGAAAAACGGAGTTTCCGACCTGCCATCCTATGGATTCGAGGTCGCTGTTTTGGATGCGCCTATTTTCGAGACGATCGGACGACTATTAACGAAGATACGGGCAATCATATCCGAAAAAATCGAAGACGAAAAAACGGACTTTCCGACCTGCCATCCTATGGATTCGAGGTCGCTGATTACGATGCGCCTATTTTCCAGACGATCGGACGACTATTAACGAAGTTACGGACGATCATATCCGAAAAAATCAAAGACGAAAAAACGGACTTTCCGACCTGCCATCCTATGGATTCGAGGTCGCTGATTACGATGCGCCTATTTTCGAGACGATCGGACGACCATTTACGAAGATACGGGCGATCATATCCGAAAAAATCATAGTCGAAAAAACGGACTTTCCGACCTGCCATCCTATGGATTCGAGGTCGCTGATTACGATGCGCCTATTTTCAAGACGATAGGACAACTATTATCGAAGATACGGGCAATCATATCCGGAAAAATCATAGTCGAAAAAACGGACTTTCCGACCTGCCATCCTATGGATTCGAGGTCGCTGATTACGATGCGCCTATTTTCGAGACGATCGGACGACTATTAACGAACATACGGGCGATAATATCCGAAAAAATTATAGTCGAAAAAACGGACTTTCCGACATGCCATCCTATGGATTCGAGGTCGATGATTACGATGCGCCTATTTTCGAGACGATCGGACGACTATTAACGAAGATACGGGCGATCATATCCGAAAAAATCAAAGTCAAAATAGGGACTTTCCGACCTGACATCCTATGAATTCGAGGTCGCTGATTACGATGCGCCTATTTTCGAGATGATCGGACGACTATTAACGAAGATACGGGCCATCATATCCGGAAAAAACGAAGTCGATAAAACGGAGTTTCCGACCTGCCATCCTATGGATTCCAGGTCGCTGATTACGATGCGCCTATTTTCGAGACGATCGGACGACTATTAACGAAGATACGGGCAATCATATCCGGAAAAATCATAGTCGAAAAAACGGACTTTCCGACCTGCCATCCTATGGATTCGAGGTCGATGATTACGATGCGCCTATCTTCGAGACGATCGGACGACTATTAACGAAGTTACGGGCGATCATACCCGAAAAAATCAAAGACGAAAAAACGGACTTTCCCACCTGACATCCTATGGATTCGAGGTCGCTGATTACGATGCGCCTATTTTCGAGACGATCGGACGACTATTAACGAAGATACGGGCAATCATATCCGGAAAAATCATATTCGAAAAAACGGGCTTTCCGACATGCTATCCTATGGATTCGAGGTCGCTGATTACGATGAGCCTATTTTCGAGACGATCGGACGACTATTAACGAAGATACGGGCGATCATATCCGAAAAAAATCAAAGTCAAAAAACGGACTGTCCGACCTGACATCCTATGGATTCGAGGTCGCTGATTACGATGCGCCTATTTTCCAGACGATCGGACGACTATTAACAAAGTTACCGGCGATCATATCCGAAAAAATCAAAGACGAAAAAACGGACTTTCCGACCTGCCATCCTATGGATTCGAAGTCGCTGATTACGATGCGCCTATTTTCGAGACGATCGGACGACTATTAACGAAGATACGGGCAATCATATCCGGAAAAATCATAGTCGAAAAAACCGACTTTCCGACATGCCATCCTATGGATTCGAGGTCGCTGATTACGATGCGCCTATTTTCAAGACGATCGGACGACTATTAACGAAGATACGGGCAATCATATCCGGAAAAATCTTAGTCGAAAAAACGGATTTTCCGACCTGCCATCCTATGGAATCGAGGTCGCTGATTACGATGCGCCTATTTTCGAGACGAACGGGCGACTATTAACGAAGATACGGGCGATCATATCCGAAAAAATCAAAGTCAAAAAACGGACTTGCCGACCTGACATCCTATGGATTCGAGGTCGCTGATTACGATGCGCCTATTTTCGAGACGATCGGACGACTATTAACGAAGATACGGGCCATCATATCCGGAAAAACGAAGTCGAAAAAACGGAGTTTCCGACCTGCCATCCTATGGATTCGAGGTCGCTGATTACGATGCGCCTATTTTCGAGACGATCGGACGACTATTAACGAAGATACGGGCAATCATATCCGGAAAAATCATATTCGAAAAAACGGACTTTCCGACCTGCCATCCTATGGATTCGAGGTCGCTGATTACGATGCGCCTACTTTCGAGACGATCGGACGACTATTAACGAAGATACGGGCGATCATATCCGAAAAAATCATAGTCGAAAAAACGGGCTTTCCGACATGCTATCCTATGGATTCGAGGTCGCTGATTACGATGAGCCTATTTTCGAGACGATCGGACGACTATTAACGAAGATACGGGCCATCATATCCGGAAAAACGAAGTCGAAAAAACGGAGTTTCCGACCTGCCATCCTATGGATTCGAGGTCGCTGATTACGATGCGCCTACTTTCGAGACGATCGGACGACTATTAACGAAGATACGGGCGATCATATCCGAAAAAATCATAGTCGAAAAAACGGGCTTTCCGACATGCTATCCTATGGATTCGAGGTCGCAGATTACGATGAGCCTATTTTCGAGACGATCGGACGACTATTAACGAAGATACGGGCGATCATATCCGAAAAAAATCAAAGTCAAAAAACGGACTGTCCGACCTGACATCCTATGGATTCGAGGTCGCTGATTACGATGCGCCCATTTTCGAGACGATCGGACGACTATTAACGAACATACGGGCGATAATATCCGAAAAAATTATAGTCGAAAAAACGGACTTTCCGACATGCCATCCTATGGATTCGAGGTCGCTGATTACGATGCGCCTATTTTCGAGACGATCGGACGACTATTAACGAAGATACGGGCAATCATATCCGGAAAAATCATAGTCGAAAAAACGGACTTTCCGACCTGCCATCCTATGGATTCGAGGTCGCTGATTACGATGCGCCTATTTTCGAGACGATCGGACGACTATTAACGAACATACGGGCGATCATATCCGAAAAAATTATAGTCGAAAAAACGGACTTTCCGACATGCCATCCTATGGATTCGAGGTCGATGATTACGATGCGCCTATCTTCGAGACGATCGGACGACTATTAACGAAGTTACGGGCGATCATACCCGAAAAAATCAAAGACGAAAAAACGGACTTTCCCACCTGACATCCTATGGATTCGAGGTCGATGATTACGATGCGCCTATCTTCGAGACGATCGGACGACTATTAACGAAGATACGGGCGATCATATCCGAAAAAATCATAGTCGAAAAAACGGGCTTTCCGACATGCTATCCTATGGATTCGAGGTCGCTGATTACGATGAGCCTATTTTCGAGACGATCGGACGACTATTAACGAAGATACGGGCGATCATATCCGAAAAAATCAAAGTCAAAATAGGGACTTTCCGACCTGCCATCCTATGGATTGGAGGTCGTTGATTACGATGCGCCTATTTTCGAGACGATCGGACGACTATTAACGAAGATACGGGCAATCATATCCGGAAAAATCATAGTCGAAAAAACGGACTTTCCGACCTGCCATCCTATGGATTCGAGGTCGCTGATTACGATGCGCCTATTTTCGAGACGATCGGACGACTATTAACGAAGATACGGGCGATCATATCCGAAAAAATCATAGTCGACAAAACGGACTTTCCGACATGCCATCCTATGGATTCGAGGTCGCTGATTACGATGCGCCTATTTTCGAGACGATCGGACGACTATTAACGAAGATACGGGCGATCATATCCGAAAAAATCATAGTCGAAAAAACGGGCTTTCCGACATGCTATCCTATGGATTCGAGGTCGCTGATTACGATGAGCCTATTTTCGAGACGATCGGACGACTATTAACGAAGATACGGGCGATCATATCCGAAAAAATCAAAGTCAAAATAGGGACTTTCCGACCTGCCATCCTATGGATTGGAGGTCGTTGATTACGATGCGCCTATTTTCGAGACGATCGGACGACTATTAACGAAGATACGGGCGATCATATCCGAAAAAATCATAGTCGACAAAACGGACTTTCCGACATGCCATCCTATGGATTCGAGGTCGCTGATTACGATGCGCCTATTTTCAAGACGATCGGACGACTATTAACGAGGATACGGGTAATCATATCCGGAAAAATCATAGTCGAAAAAACGGACTTTCCGACCTGCCATCCTATGGATTCGAGGTCGCTGATTACGATGCGCCTATTTTCGAGACGATCGGACGACTATTAACGAAGATACGGGCGATCATATCCGAAAAAATCATAGTCGACAAAACGGACTTTCCGACATGCCATCCTATGGATTCGAGGTCGCTGATTACGATGCGCCTATTTTCAAGACGATCGGACGACTATTAACGAGGATACGGGTAATCATATCCGGAAAAATCATAGTCGAAAAAACGGACTTTCCGACCTGCCATCCTATGGATTCGAGGTCGCTGATTACGATGCGCCTATTATCGAGACGATCGGGCGACTGTTAACGAAGATACGGGCCATCATATCCGGAAAAAACGAAGTCGAAAAACGGAGTTTCCGACCTGCCATCCTATGGATTCGAGGTCGCTGTTTTGGATGCGCCTATTTTCGAGACGATCGGACGACTATTAACGAAGATACGGGCAATCATATCCGAAAAAATCGAAGACGAAAAAACGGACTTTCCGACCTGCCATCCTATGGATTCGAGGTCGCTGATTACGATGCGCCTATTTTCCAGACGATCGGACGACTATTAACGAAGTTACGGACGATCATATCCGAAAAAATCAAAGACGAAAAAACGGACTTTCCGACCTGCCATCCTATGGATTCGAGGTCGCTGATTACGATGCGCCTATTTTCGAGACGATCGGACGACCATTTACGAAGATACGGGCGATCATATCCGAAAAAATCATAGTCGAAAAAACGGACTTTCCGACCTGCCATCCTATGGATTCGAGGTCGCTGATTACGATGCGCCTATTTTCAAGACGATAGGACAACTATTATCGAAGATACGGGCAATCATATCCGGAAAAATCATAGTCGAAAAAACGGACTTTCCGACCTGCCATCCTATGGATTCGAGGTCGCTGATTACGATGCGCCTATTTTCGAGACGATCGGACGACTATTAACGAACATACGGGCGATAATATCCGAAAAAATTATAGTCGAAAAAACGGACTTTCCGACATGCCATCCTATGGATTCGAGGTCGATGATTACGATGCGCCTATTTTCGAGACGATCGGACGACTATTAACGAAGATACGGGCGATCATATCCGAAAAAATCAAAGTCTAAATAGGGACTTTCCGACCTGACATCCTATGAATTCGAGGTCGCTGATTACGATGCGCCTATTTTCGAGATGATCGGACGACTATTAACGAAGATACGGGCCATCATATCCGGAAAAAACGAAGTCGATAAAACGGAGTTTCCGACCTGCCATCCTATGGATTCCAGGTCGCTGATTACGATGCGCCTATTTTCGAGACGATCGGACGACTATTAACGAAGATACGGGCAATCATATCCGGAAAAATCATAGTCGAAAAAACGGACTTTCCGACCTGCCATCCTATGGATTCGAGGTCGATGATTACGATGCGCCTATCTTCGAGACGATCGGACGACTATTAACGAAGTTACGGGCGATCATACCCGAAAAAATCAAAGACGAAAAAACGGACTTTCCCACCTGACATCCTATGGATTCGAGGTCGCTGATTACGATGCGCCTATTTTCGAGACGATCGGACGACTATTAACGAAGATACGGGCAATCATATCCGGAAAAATCATATTCGAAAAAACGGGCTTTCCGACATGCTATCCTATGGATTCGAGGTCGCTGATTACGATGAGCCTATTTTCGAGACGATCGGACGACTATTAACGAAGATACGGGCGATCATATCCGAAAAAAATCAAAGTCAAAAAACGGACTGTCCGACCTGACATCCTATGGATTCGAGGTCGCTGATTACGATGCGCCTATTTTCCAGACGATCGGACGACTATTAACAAAGTTACCGGCGATCATATCCGAAAAAATCAAAGACGAAAAAACGGACTTTCCGACCTGCCATCCTATGGATTCGAAGTCGCTGATTACGATGCGCCTATTTTCGAGACGATCGGACGACTATTAACGAAGATACGGGCAATCATATCCGGAAAAATCATAGTCGAAAAAACCGACTTTCCGACATGCCATCCTATGGATTCGAGGTCGCTGATTACGATGCGCCTATTTTCAAGACGATCGGACGACTATTAACGAAGATACGGGCAATCATATCCGGAAAAATCTTAGTCGAAAAAACGGATTTTCCGACCTGCCATCCTATGGAATCGAGGTCGCTGATTACGATGCGCCTATTTTCGAGACGAACGGGCGACTATTAACGAAGATACGGGCGATCATATCCGAAAAAATCAAAGTCAAAAAACGGACTTGCCGACCTGACATCCTATGGATTCGAGGTCGCTGATTACGATGCGCCTATTTTCGAGACGATCGGACGACTATTAACGAAGATACGGGCCATCATATCCGGAAAAACGAAGTCGAAAAAACGGAGTTTCCGACCTGCCATCCTATGGATTCGAGGTCGCTGATTACGATGCGCCTATTTTCGAGACGATCGGACGACTATTAACGAAGATACGGGCAATCATATCCGGAAAAATCATATTCGAAAAAACGGACTTTCCGACCTGCCATCCTATGGATTCGAGGTCGCTGATTACGATGCGCCTACTTTCGAGACGATCGGACGACTATTAACGAAGATACGGGCGATCATATCCGAAAAAATCATAGTCGAAAAAACGGGCTTTCCGACATGCTATCCTATGGATTCGAGGTCGCTGATTACGATGAGCCTATTTTCGAGACGATCGGACGACTATTAACGAAGATACGGGCCATCATATCCGGAAAAACGAAGTCGAAAAAACGGAGTTTCCGACCTGCCATCCTATGGATTCGAGGTCGCTGATTACGATGCGCCTACTTTCGAGACGATCGGACGACTATTAACGAAGATACGGGCGATCATATCCGAAAAAATCATAGTCGAAAAAACGGGCTTTCCGACATGCTATCCTATGGATTCGAGGTCGCAGATTACGATGAGCCTATTTTCGAGACGATCGGACGACTATTAACGAAGATACGGGCGATCATATCCGAAAAAAATCAAAGTCAAAAAACGGACTGTCCGACCTGACATCCTATGGATTCGAGGTCGCTGATTACGATGCGCCCATTTTCCAGACGATCGGACGACTATTAACAAAGTTACCGGCGATCATATCCGAAAAAATCAAAGACGAAAAAACGGACTTTCCGACCTGACATCCTATGGATTCGAAGTCGCTGATTACGATGCGCCTATTTTCGAGACGATCGGACGACTATTAACGAAGATACGGGCCATCATATCCGAAAAAATCATAGTCGAAAAAACGGGCTTTCCGACATGCTATCCTATGGATTCGAGGTCGCTGATTACGATGAGCCTATTTTCGAGACGATCGGACGACTATTAACGAAGATACGGGCGATCATATCCGAAAAAAATCAAAGTCAAAAAACGGACTGTCCGACCTGACATCCTATGGATTCGAGGTCGCTGATTACGATGCGCCCATTTTCCAGACGATCGGACGACTATTAACAAAGTTACCGGCGATCATATCCGAAAAAATCAAAGACGAAAAAACGGACTTTCCGACCTGACATCCTATGGATTCGAAGTCGCTGATTACGATGCGCCTATTTTCGAGACGATCGGACGACTATTAACGAAGATACGGGCGATCATATCCGAAAAAATCATAGTCGAAAAAACGGGCTTTCCGACATGCTATCCTATGGATTCGAGGTCGCTGATTACGATGAGCCTATTTTCGAGACGATCGGACGACTATTAACGAAGATACGGGCGATCATATCCGAAAAAATCAAAGATGAAAAAACGGACTTTCCGACCTGACATCCTATGGATTCGAAGTCGCTGATTACGATGCGCCTATTTTCGAGACGATCGGACGACTATTAACGAAGATACGGGCGATCATATCCGAAAAAATCATAGTCGAAAAAACGGGCTTTCCGACATGCTATCCTATGGATTCGAGGTCGCTGATTACGATGAGCCTATTTTCGAGACGATCGGACGACTATTAACGAAGATACGGGCGATCATATCCGAAAAAAATCAAAGTCAAAAAACGGACTGTCCGACCTGACATCCTATGGATTCGAGGTCGCTGATTACGATGCGCCTATTTTCGAGACGATCGGACGACTATTAACGAAGATACGGGCGATCATATCCGAAAAAATCATAGTCGAAAAAACGGGCTTTCCGACATGCTATCCTATGGATTCGAGGTCGCTGATTACGATGAGCCTATTTTCGAGACGATCGGACGACTATTAACGAAGATACGGGCCATCATATCCGGAAAAAACGAAGTCGAAAAAACGGACTTTCCGACCTGTAATCCTATGGATTCGAGGTCGCTGATTACGATGCGCCTATTTTCCAGACGATCGGACGACTATTAACGAAGTTACGGGCGATCATATCCGAAAAAATCAAAGACGAAAAAACGGACTTTCCGACCTGACATCCTATGGATTCGAAGTCGCTGATTACGATGCGCCTATTTTCGAGACGATCGGACGACTATTAACGAAGATACGGGCGATCATATCCGAAAAAATCATAGTCGAAAAAACGGGCTTTCCGACATGCTATCCTATGGATTCGAGGTCGCTGATTACGATGAGCCTATTTTCGAGACGATCGGACGACTATTAACGAAGATACGGGCGATCATATCCGAAAAAAATCAAAGTCAAAAAACGGACTGTCCGACCTGACATCCTATGGATTCGAGGTCGCTGATTACGATGCGCCTATTTTCGAGACGATCGGACGACTATTAACGAAGATACGGGCGATCATATCCGAAAAAATCATAGTCGAAAAAACGGGCTTTCCGACATGCTATCCTATGGATTCGAGGTCGCTGATTACGATGAGCCTATTTTCGAGACGATCGGACGACTATTAACGAAGATACGGGCGATCATATCCGAAAAAAATCAAAGTCAAAAAACGGACTGTCCGACCTGACATCCTATGGATTCGAGGTCGCTGATTACGATGCGCCTATTTTCGAGACGATCGGACGACTATTAACGAAGTTACGGGCGATCATATCCGAAAAAATCAAAGACGAAAAAACGGACTTTCCGACCTGACATCCTATGGATTCGAAGTCGCTGATTACGATGCGCCTATTTTCGAGACGATCGGACGACTATTAACGAAGATACGGGCGATCATATCCGAAAAAATCATAGTCGACAAAACGGACTTTCCGACATGCCATCCTATGGATTCGAGGTCGCTGATTACGATGCGCCTATTTTCAAGACGATCGGACGACTATTAACGAGGATACGGGCAATCACATCCGGAAAAATCATAGTCGAAAAAACGGACTTTCCGACCTGCCATCCTATGGATTCGAGGTCGCTGATTACGATGCGCCTATTTTCGAGACGATCGGACGACTATTAACGAACATACGGGCGATAATATCCGAAAAAATTATAGTCGAAAAAACGGACTTTCCGACATGCCATCCTATGGATTCGAGGTCGCTGATTACGATGCGCCTATTTTCCAGACGATCGGACGACTATTAAAGAAGTTAAGGGCGATCATATCCGAAAAAATCAAAGACGAAAAAACGGACTTTCCGACATGCCATCCTATGGATTCGAGGTCGCTGATTACGATGCGCCTATTTTCAAGACGATAGGACAACTATTATCGAAGATACGGGCAATCATATCCGGAAAAATCATAGTCGAAAAAACGGACTTTCCGACCTGCCATCCTATGGATTCGAGATCGCTGATTACGATGCGCCTATTTTCAAGACGTTCGGACGACTATTAACGAAGATACGGGCGATCATATCCGAAAAAATCAAAGTCAAAAAAGGGGCTTTCCGACCTGACATCCTATGAATTCGAGGTCGCTGATTACGATGCGCCTATTTTCAAGACGATCGGACGACTATTAACGAACATACGGGCGATAATATCCGAAAAAATTATAGTCGAAAAAACGGACTTTCCGACATGCCATCCTATGGATTCGAGATCGCTGATTACGATGCGCCTATTTTCAAGACGTTCGGACGACTATTAACGAAGATACGGGCGATCATATCCGAAAAAATCAAAGTCAAAAAAGGGGCTTTCCGACCTGACATCCTATGAATTCGAGGTCGCTGATTACGATGCGCCTATTTTCCAGACGATCGGACGACTATTAACAAAGTTACCGGCGATCATATCCGAAAAAAACGAAGTCAAAAAAACGGACTTTCCGACCTGACATCCTATGGATTCGAAGTCGCTGATTACGATGCGCCTATTTTCGAGACGATCGGACGACTATTAACGAAGTTACGGGCGATCATATCCGAAAAAATCAAAGACGAAAAAACGGACTTTCCGACCTGACATCCTATGGATTCGAAGTCGCTGATTACGATGCGCCTATTTTCAAGACGTTCGGACGACTATTAACGAAGATACGGGCGATCATATCCGAAAAAATCAAAGTCAAAAAAGGGGCTTTCCGACCTGACATCCTATGAATTCGAGGTCGCTGATTACGATGCGCCTATTTTCAAGACGTTCGGACGACTATTAACGAAGATACGGGCGATCATATCCGAAAAAATCAAAGTCAAAAAAGGGGCTTTCCGACCTGACATCCTATGAATTCGAGGTCGCTGATTACGATGCGCCTATTTTCCAGACGATCGGACGACTATTAACAAAGTTACCGGCGATCATATCCGAAAAAAACGAAGTCGAAAAAACGGACTTTCCGACCTGACATCCTATGGATTCGAAGTCGCTGATTACGATGCGCCTATTTTCGAGACGATCGGACGACTATTAACGAAGATACGGGCGATCATATCCGAAAAAATCATAGTCGACAAAACGGACTTTCCGACATGCCATCCTATGGATTCGAGGTCGCTGATTACGATGCGCCTATTTTCAAGACGATCGGACGACTATTAACGAGGATACGGGCAATCATATCCGGAAAAATCATAGTCGAAAAAACGGACTTTCCGACCTGCCATCCTATGGATTCGAGATCGCTGATTACGATGCGCCTATTTTCAAGACGATAGGACAACTATTATCGAAGATACGGGCAATCATATCCGGAAAAATCATAGTCGAAAAAACGGACTTTCCGACCTGCCATCCTATGGATTCGAGGTCGCTGATTACGATGCGCCTATTTTCGAGACGATCGGACGACTATTAACGAACATACGGGCGATAATATCCGAAAAAATTATAGTCGAAAAAACGGACTTTCCGACATGCCATCCTATGGATTCGAGGTCGCAGATTACGATGCGCCTATTTTCCAGACGATCGGACGACTATTAACGAAGTTAAGGGCGATCATATCCGAAAAAATCAAAGACGAAAAAACGGACTTTCCGACCTGACATCCTATGGATTCGAAGTCGCTGATTACGATGCGCCTATTTTCAAGACGATAGGACAACTATTATCGAAGATACGGGCAATCATATCCGGAAAAATCATAGTCGAAAAAACGGACTTTCCGACCTGCCATCCTATGGATTCGAGATCGCTGATTACGATGCGCCTATTTTCAAGACGTTCGGACGACTATTAACGAAGATACGGGCGATCATATCCGAAAAAATCAAAGTAAAAAAAGGGGCTTTCCGACCTGACATCCTATGAATTCGAGGTCGCTGATTACGATGCGCCTATTTTCAAGACGATCGGACGACTATTAACGAGGATACGGGCAATCATATCCGGAAAAATCATAGTCGACAAAACGGACTTTCCGACATGCCATCCTATGGATTCGAGGTCGCTGATTACGATGCGCCTATTTTCAAGACGATCGGACGACTATTAACGAGGATACGGGCAATCATATCCGGAAAAATCATAGTCGACAAAACGGACTTTCCTACATGCCATCCTATGGATTCGAGGTCGCTGATTACGATGCGCCTATTTTCGAGACGATCGGACGACTATTAACGAAGATACGGGCGATCATATCCGAAAAAATCATAGTCGACAAAACGGACTTTCCGACATGCCATCCTATGGATTCGAGGTCGCTGATTACGATGCGCCTATTTTCAAGACGATCGGACGACTATTAACGAAGATACGGGCAATCATATCCGGAAAAATCATAGTCGACAAAACGGACTTTCCGACATGCCATCCTATGGATTCGAGGTCGCTGATTACGATGCGCCTATTTTCGAGACGATCGGACGACTATTAACGAAGATACGGGCGATCATATCCGAAAAAATCATAGTCGACAAAACGGACTTTCCGACATGCCATCCTATGGATTCGAGGTCGCTGATTACGATGCGCCTATTTTCGAGACGATCGGGCGACTATTAACGAAGATACGGGCCATCATATCCGGAAAAAACGAAGTCGAAAAAACGGAGTTTCCGACCTGCCATCCTATGGATTCGAGGTCGCTGATTTGGATGCGCCTATTTTCGAGACGATCGGACGACTATTAACGAAGATACGGGCAATCATATCCGAAAAAATCAAAGACGAAAAAACGGACTTTCCTACCTGCCATCCTATGGATTCGAGGTCGCTGATTATGATGCGCCTATTTTCGAGACGATCGGACGACCATTTACGAAGATACGGGCGATCATATCCGAAAAAATCATAGTCGAAAAAACGGACTTTCCGACATGCCATCCTATGGATTCGAGGTCGCTGATTACGATGCGCCTATTTTCAAGACGATCGGACGACTATTAACGAAGATACGGGCAATCATATCCGGAAAAATCATAGTCGAAAAAACGGATTTTCCGACCTGCCATCCTATGGAATCGAGGTCGCTGATTACGATGCGCCTATTTTCGAGACGATCGGGCGACTATTAACGAAGATACGTGCGATCATATCCGAAAAAATCAAAGCCAAAAAACGGACTTGCCGACCTGACATCCTATGGATTCGAGGTCGCTGATTACGATGCGCCTATTTTCGAGACGATCGGACGACTATTAACGAAGATACGGACAATCATATCCGGAAAAATCATATTCGAAAAAACGGACTTTCCGACCTGCCATCCTATGGATTCGAGGTCGCTGATTACGATGCGCCTACTTTCGAGACGATCGGACGACTATTAACGAAGATACGGGCGATCATATCCGAAATAATCATAGTCGAAAAAACGGGCTTTCCGACATGCTATCCTATGGATTCGAGGTCGCTGATTACGATGCGCCTATTTTCCAGACGATCGGACGACTATTAACGAAGATACGGGCCATCATATCCGGAAAAAACGAAGTCGAAAAAACGGACTTTCCGACCTGTAATCCTATGGATTCGAGGTCGCTGATTACGATGCGCCTATTTTCCAGACGATCGGACGACTATTAACGAAGTTACGGGCGATCATATCCGAAAAAATCAAAGACGAAAAAACGGACTTTCCGACCTGACATCCTATGGATTCGAAGTCGCTGATTACGATGCGCCTATTTTCGAGACGATCGGACGACTATTAACGAAGATACGGGCCATCATATCCGGAAAAAACGAAGTCGAAAAAACGGACTTTCCGACCTGCCATCCTATGGATTCGAGGTCGCTGATTACGATGCGCCTATTTTCAAGACGATCGGACGACTATTAACGAAGATACGGGCGATCATATCCGAAAAAATCAAAGTCAAAAAAGGGGCTTTCCGACCTGACATCCTATGAATTCGAGGTCGCTGATTACGATGCGCCTATTTTCAAGACGTTCGGACGACTATTAACGAAGATACGGGCAATCATATCCGGAAAAATCATAGTCGAAAAAACGGACTTTCCGACCTGCCATCCTATGGATTCGAGATCGCTGATTACGATGCGCCTATTTTCAAGACGTTCGGACGACTATTAACGAAGATACGGGCAATCATATCCGGAAAAATCATAGTCGAAAAAACGGACTTTCCGACCTGCCATCCTATGGATTCGAGATCGCTGATTACGATGCGCCTATTTTCAAGACGTTCGGACGACTATTAACGAAGATACGGGCGATCATATCCGAAAAAATCAAAGTCAAAAAAGGGGCTTTCCGACCTGCCATCCTATGGATTCGAGATCGCTGATTACGATGCGCCCATTTTCAAGACGTTCGGACGACTATTAACGAAGATACGGGCGATCATATCCGAAAAAATCATAGTCGACAAAACGGACTTTCCGACATGCCATCCTATGGATTCGAGGTCGCTGATTACGATGCGCCTATTTTCAAGACGATAGGACAACTATTATCGAAGATACGGGCAATCATATCCGGAAAAATCATAGTCGAAAAAACGGACTTTCCGACCTGCCATCCTATGGATTCGAAGTCGCTGATTACGATGCGCCTATTTTCAAGACGATAGGACAACTATTATCGAAGATACGGGCAATCATATCCGGAAAAATCATAGTCGAAAAAACGGACTTTCCGACCTGCCATCCTATGGATTCGAGATCGCTGATTACGATGCGCCTATTTTCAAGACGTTCGGACGACTATTAACGAAGATACGGGCGATCATATCCGAAAAAATCAAAGTAAAAAAAGGGGCTTTCCGACCTGACATCCTATGAATTCGAGGTCGCTGATTACGATGCGCCTATTTTCAAGACGATCGGACGACTATTAACGAAGATACGGGCAATCATATCCGAAAAAATCATAGTGGACAAAACGGACTTTCCGACATGCCATCCTATGGATTCGAGGTCGCTGATTACGATGCGCCTATTTTCAAGACGATCGGACGACTATTAACGAGGATACGGGCAATCATATCCGGAAAAATCATAGTCGACAAAACGGACTTTCCGACATGCCATCCTATGGATTCGAGGTCGCTGATTACGATGCGCCTATTTTCGAGACGATCGGACGACTATTAACGAAGATACGGGCGATCATATCCGAAAAAATCATAGTCGACAAAACGGACTTTCCGACATGCCATCCTATGGATTCGAGGTCGCTGATTACGATGCGCCTATTTTCAAGACGATCGGACGACTATTAACGAAGATACGGGCAATCATATCCGGAAAAATCATAGTCGACAAAACGGACTTTCCGACATGCCATCCTATGGATTCGAGGTCGCTGATTACGATGCGCCTATTTTCGAGACGATCGGACGACTATTAACGAAGATACGGGCGATCATATCCGAAAAAATCATAGTCGACAAAACGGACTTTCCGACATGCCATCCTATGGATTCGAGGTCGCTGATTACGATGCGCCTATTTTCGAGACGATCGGGCGACTATTAACGAAGATACGGGCCATCATATCCGGAAAAAACGAAGTCGAAAAAACGGAGTTTCCGACCTGCCATCCTATGGATTCGAGGTCGCTGATTTGGATGCGCCTATTTTCGAGACGATCGGACGACTATTAACGAAGATACGGGCAATCATATCCGAAAAAATCAAAGACGAAAAAACGGACTTTCCTACCTGCCATCCTATGGATTCGAGGTCGCTGATTATGATGCGCCTATTTTCGAGACGATCGGACGACCATTTACGAAGATACGGGCGATCATATCCGAAAAAATCATAGTCGAAAAAACGGACTTTCCGACATGCCATCCTATGGATTCGAGGTCGCTGATTACGATGCGCCTATTTTCAAGACGATCGGACGACTATTAACGAAGATACGGGCAATCATATCCGGAAAAATCATAGTCGAAAAAACGGATTTTCCGACCTGCCATCCTATGGAATCGAGGTCGCTGATTACGATGCGCCTATTTTCGAGACGATCGGGCGACTATTAACGAAGATACGGGCGATCATATCCGAAAAAATCAAAGCCAAAAAACGGACTTGCCGACCTGACATCCTATGGATTCGAGGTCGCTGATTACGATGCGCCTATTTTCGAGACGATCGGACGACTATTAACGAAGATACGGACAATCATATCCGGAAAAATCATATTCGAAAAAACGGACTTTCCGACCTGCCATCCTATGGATTCGAGGTCGCTGATTACGATGCGCCTACTTTCGAGACGATCGGACGACTATTAACGAAGATACGGGCGATCATATCCGAAATAATCATAGTCGAAAAAACGGGCTTTCCGACATGCTATCCTATGGATTCGAGGTCGCTGATTACGATGCGCCTATTTTCCAGACGATCGGACGACTATTAACGAAGATACGGGCCATCATATCCGGAAAAAACGAAGTCGAAAAAACGGACTTTCCGACCTGTAATCCTATGGATTCGAGGTCGCTGATTACGATGCGCCTATTTTCCAGACGATCGGACGACTATTAACGAAGTTACGGGCGATCATATCCGAAAAAATCAAAGACGAAAAAACGGACTTTCCGACCTGACATCCTATGGATTCGAAGTCGCTGATTACGATGCGCCTATTTTCGAGACGATCGGACGACTATTAACGAAGATACGGGCCATCATATCCGGAAAAAACGAAGTCGAAAAAACGGACTTTCCGACCTGCCATCCTATGGATTCGAGGTCGCTGATTACGATGCGCCTATTTTCAAGACGATCGGACGACTATTAACGAAGATACGGGCGATCATATCCGAAAAAATCAAAGTCAAAAAAGGGGCCTTCCGACCTGACATCCTATGAATTCGAGGTCGCTGATTACGATGCGCCTATTTTCAAGACGTTCGGACGACTATTAACGAAGATACGGGCAATCATATCCGGAAAAATCATAGTCGAAAAAACGGACTTTCCGACCTGCCATCCTATGGATTCGAGATCGCTGATTACGATGCGCCTATTTTCAAGACGTTCGGACGACTATTAACGAAGATACGGGCAATCATATCCGGAAAAATCATAGTCGAAAAAACGGACTTTCCGACCTGCCATCCTATGGATTCGAGATCGCTGATTACGATGCGCCTATTTTCAAGACGTTCGGACGACTATTAACGAAGATACGGGCGATCATATCCGAAAAAATCAAAGTCAAAAAAGGGGCTTTCCGACCTGCCATCCTATGGATTCGAGATCGCTGATTACGATGCGCCCATTTTCAAGACGTTCGGACGACTATTAACGAAGATACGGGCGATCATATCCGAAAAAATCATAGTCGACAAAACGGACTTTCCGACATGCCATCCTATGGATTCGAGGTCGCTGATTACGATGCGCCTATTTTCAAGACGATAGGACAACTATTATCGAAGATACGGGCAATCATATCCGGAAAAATCATAGTCGAAAAAACGGACTTTCCGACCTGCCATCCTATGGATTCGAGATCGCTGATTACGATGCGCCTATTTTCAAGACGTTCGGACGACTATTAACGAAGAAACGGGCGATCATATCCGAAAAAATCAAAGTCAAAAAAGGGGCTTTCCGACCTGACATCCTATGGATTCGAGATCGCTGATTACGATGCGCCTATTTTCAAGACGTTCGGACGACTATTAACGAAGATACGGGCAATCATATCCGGAAAAATCATAGTCGAAAAAACGGACTTTCCGACCTGCCATCCTATGGATTCGAGATCGCTGATTACGATGCGCCTATTTTCAAGACGTTCGGACGACTATTAACGAAGATACGGGCAATCATATCCGGAAAAATCATAGTCGAAAAAACGGACATTCCGACATGCCATCCTATGGATTCGAGGTCGCTGATTATGATGCGCCTATTTTCGAGACGATGGACGACTATTAACGAAGTTACGGGCGATCATATCCGAAAAAATCAAAGTCAAAAAACGGACTTTCCTACCTGCCGTCCTATGGATTTGAGGTCGCTGATTACGATGCGCCTATTTTCGAGACGATCGGACGACTATTAACGAAGATACGGGCGATCATATCCGAAAAAATCATAGTCGAAAAAACGGATTTTCCGGCATGCCATCCTATGGATTCGAGGTCGCTGATTACGATGCGCCTATTTTCCAGACGATCGGACGACTATTAATGATACGGGCCATCATATCCGGAAAAAACGAAGTCGAAAAAACGGACTTTCCTACCTGCCGTCCTATGGATTTGAGGTCGCTGATTACGATGCGCCTATTTTCGAGACGATCGGACGACTATTAACGAAGATACGGGCCATCATATCCGGAAAAAACGAAGTCGAAAAAACAGACTTTCCGACATGCCACCCTATGGATTCGGGGTCGCTGATTACGATGCGCCAATTTTCGAGACGATCGGACGACTATTAACGAAGATACGGGCGATCATATCCGAAAAAATCAAAGTCAAAAAACGAACTTTCCGACATGCCACCCTATGGATTCGGGGTCGCTGATTACGATGCGCCTATTTTCGAGACGATCGGACGACTATTAACGAAGATACGGGCCATCATATCCGGAAAAAACGAAGTCGAAAAAACGGACTTTCCTACCTGCCGTCCTATGGATTTGAGGTCGCTGATTACGATGCGCCTATTTTCCAGACTATCGGACGAATATTAACGAAGTTACGGGCGATCATATCCGAAAAAAACGAAGTCGAAAAAACGGAGTTTCCGACCTGCCATCCTATGGATTCGAGGTCGCTGATTTGGATGCGCCTATTTTCGAGACGATCGGACGACTATTAACGAAGATACGGGCAATCATATCCGAAAAAATCAAAGACGAAAAAACGGACTTTCCTACCTGCCATCCTATGGATTCGAGGTCGCTGATTATGATGCGCCTATTTTCGAGACGATCGGACGACCATTTACGAAGATACGGGCGATCATATCCGAAAAAATCATAGTCGAAAAAACGGACTTTCCGACATGCCATCCTATGGATTCGAGGTCGCTGATTACGATGCGCCTATTTTCAAGACGATCGGACGACTATTAACGAAGATACGGGCAATCATATCCGGAAAAATCATAGTCGAAAAAACGGATTTTCCGACCTGCCATCCTATGGAATCGAGGTCGCTGATTACGATGCGCCTATTTTCGAGACGATCGGGCGACTATTAACGAAGATACGGGCGATCATATCCGAAAAAATCAAAGCCAAAAAACGGACTTGCCGACCTGACATCCTATGGATTCGAGGTCGCTGATTACGATGCGCCTATTTTCGAGACGATCGGACGACTATTAACGAAGATACGGACAATCATATCCGGAAAAATCATATTCGAAAAAACGGACTTTCCGACCTGCCATCCTATGGATTCGAGGTCGCTGATTACGATGCGCCTACTTTCGAGACGATCGGACGACTATTAACGAAGATACGGGCGATCATATCCGAAATAATCATAGTCGAAAAAACGGGCTTTCCGACATGCTATCCTATGGATTCGAGGTCGCTGATTACGATGCGCCTATTTTCCAGACGATCGGACGACTATTAACGAAGATACGGGCCATCATATCCGGAAAAAACGAAGTCGAAAAAACGGACTTTCCGACCTGTAATCCTATGGATTCGAGGTCGCTGATTACGATGCGCCTATTTTCCAGACGATCGGACGACTATTAACGAAGTTACGGGCGATCATATCCGAAAAAATCAAAGACGAAAAAACGGACTTTCCGACCTGACATCCTATGGATTCGAAGTCGCTGATTACGATGCGCCTATTTTCGAGACGATCGGACGACTATTAACGAAGATACGGGCCATCATATCCGGAAAAAACGAAGTCGAAAAAACGGACTTTCCGACCTGCCATCCTATGGATTCGAGGTCGCTGATTACGATGCGCCTATTTTCAAGACGATCGGACGACTATTAACGAAGATACGGGCGATCATATCCGAAAAAATCAAAGTCAAAAAAGGGGCTTTCCGACCTGACATCCTATGAATTCGAGGTCGCTGATTACGATGCGCCTATTTTCAAGACGTTCGGACGACTATTAACGAAGATACGGGCAATCATATCCGGAAAAATCATAGTCGAAAAAACGGACTTTCCGACCTGCCATCCTATGGATTCGAGATCGCTGATTACGATGCGCCTATTTTCAAGACGTTCGGACGACTATTAACGAAGATACGGGCAATCATATCCGGAAAAATCATAGTCGAAAAAACGGACTTTCCGACCTGCCATCCTATGGATTCGAGATCGCTGATTACGATGCGCCTATTTTCAAGACGTTCGGACGACTATTAACGAAGATACGGGCGATCATATCCGAAAAAATCAAAGTCAAAAAAGGGGCTTTCCGACCTGCCATCCTATGGATTCGAGATCGCTGATTACGATGCGCCCATTTTCAAGACGTTCGGACGACTATTAACGAAGATACGGGCGATCATATCCGAAAAAATCATAGTCGACAAAACGGACTTTCCGACATGCCATCCTATGGATTCGAGGTCGCTGATTACGATGCGCCTATTTTCAAGACGATAGGACAACTATTATCGAAGATACGGGCAATCATATCCGGAAAAATCATAGTCGAAAAAACGGACTTTCCGACCTGCCATCCTATGGATTCGAGATCGCTGATTACGATGCGCCTATTTTCAAGACGTTCGGACGACTATTAACGAAGAAACGGGCGATCATATCCGAAAAAATCAAAGTCAAAAAAGGGGCTTTCCGACCTGACATCCTATGGATTCGAGATCGCTGATTACGATGCGCCTATTTTCAAGACGTTCGGACGACTATTAACGAAGATACGGGCAATCATATCCGGAAAAATCATAGTCGAAAAAACGGACTTTCCGACCTGCCATCCTATGGATTCGAGATCGCTGATTACGATGCGCCTATTTTCAAGACGTTCGGACGACTATTAACGAAGATACGGGCAATCATATCCGGAAAAATCATAGTCGAAAAAACGGACATTCCGACATGCCATCCTATGGATTCGAGGTCGCTGATTATGATGCGCCTATTTTCGAGACGATGGACGACTATTAACGAAGTTACGGGCGATCATATCCGAAAAAATCAAAGTCAAAAAACGGACTTTCCTACCTGCCGTCCTATGGATTTGAGGTCGCTGATTACGATGCGCCTATTTTCGAGACGATCGGACGACTATTAACGAAGATACGGGCGATCATATCCGAAAAAATCATAGTCGAAAAAACGGATTTTCCGGCATGCCATCCTATGGATTCGAGGTCGCTGATTACGACGCGCCTATTTTCGAGACGATCGGACGACTATTAACGAAGATACGGGCCATAATATCCGGAAAAAACGAAGTCGAAAAAACAGACTTTCCGACATGCCACCCTATGGATTCGGGGTCGCTGATTACGATGCGCCAATTTTCGAGACGATCGGACGACTATTAACGAAGATACGGGCGATCATATCCGAAAAAATCAAAGTCAAAAAACGAACTTTCCGACATGCCACCCTATGGATTCGGGGTCGCTGATTACGATGCGCCTATTTTCGAGACGATCGGACGACTATTAACGAAGATACGGGCCATCATATCCGGAAAAAACGAAGTCGAAAAAACGGACTTTCCTACCTGCCGTCCTATGGATTTGAGGTCGCTGATTACGATGCGCCTATTTTCCAGACTATCGGACGAATATTAACGAAGTTACGGGCGATCATATCCGAAAAAATCAAAGACGAAAAAACGGACTTTCCGACCTGCCATCCTATGGATTCGAGGTCGCTGATTACGACGCGCCTATTTTCCAGACGATCGGACGACTATTAACGAAGTTACGGGCGATCATATCCGAAAAAATCAAATTCAAAAAACGGACTTTCCGACATGCCACCCTATGGATTCGGGGTCGCTGATTACGATGCGCCTATTTTCGAGACGATCGGACGACTATTAACGAAGATACGGGCCATCATATCCGGAAAAAACGAAGTCGAAAAAACGGACTTTCCTACCTGCCGTCCTATGGATTTGAGGTCGCTGATTACGATGCGCCTATTTTCCAGACGATCGGACGACTATTAACGAAGATACGGGCGATCATATCCGAAAAAATCAATGTCAAAAAACGGACTGTCCGACCTGACGTCCTATGGATTCGAGGTCGTTGATTACGATGCGCCTATTTTCAAGACGATCGGACGACTATTAACGAAGATACGGGCCATCATATCCGGAAAAAACTAAGTCGAAAAAACGGACTTTCCGACATGCCACCCTATGGATTCGGGGTCGCTGATTACGATGCGCCAATTTTCGAGACGATCGGACGACTATTAACGAAGATACGGGCGATCATATCCGAAAAAATCAAATTCAAAAAACGGACTTTCCGACATGCCACCCTATGGATTCGGGGTCGCTGATTACGATGCGCCTATTTTCGAGACGATCGGACGACTATTAACGAAGATACGGGCCATCATATCCGGAAAAAACGAAGTCGAAAAAACGGACTTTCCTACCTGCCGTCCTATGGATTTGAGGTCGCTGATTACGATGCGCCTATTTTCCAGACGATCGGACGACTATTAACGAAGATACGGGCGATCATATCCGAAAAAATCAAAGTCAAAAAACGGACTGTCCGACCTGACGTCCTATGGATTCGAGGTCGTTGATTACGATGCGCCTATTTTCAAGACGATCGGACGACTATTAACGAAGATACGGGCCATCATATCCGGAAAAAACCCAGTCGAAAAAACGGACTTTCCGACATGCCACCCTATGGATTCGGGGTCGCTGATTACGATGCGCCAATTTTCGAGACGATCGGACGACTATTAACGAAGATACGGGCGATCATATCCGAAAAAATCAAATTCAAAAAACGGACTTTCCGACATGCCACCCTATGGATTCGGGGTCGCTGATTACGATGCGCCTATTTTCGAGACGATCGGACGACTATTAACGAAGATACGGGCCATCATATCCGGAAAAAACGAAGTCGAAAAAACGGACTTTCCTACCTGCCGTCCTATGGATTTGAGGTCGCTGATTACGATGCGCCTATTTTCCAGACGATCGGACGACTATTAACGAAGATACGGGCGATCATATCCGAAAAAATCAAAGACGAAAAAACGGACTTTCCGACCTGCCATCCTATAGATTCGAGGTCGCTGATTACGATGCGCCTATTTTACAGACGATCGGACGACTATTAATGAGACGGGCCATCATATCCGGAAAAATCGAAGTCGAAAAACGGACTTTCCTACCTGCCGTCCTATGGATTCGAGGTCGCTGATTACGATGCGCCTATTTTCGAGACGATCGGACAACTATTAACGAAGTTACGGGCGATCATATCCGAAAAAATCAAAGACGAAAAAACGGACTTTCCGACCTGCGATCCTATGGATTCGAGGTCGCTGATTACGATGCGCCTATTTTCCAGACGATCGGACGACTATTAACGAAGATACGGGCGATCATATCCGAAAAAATCAAAGTCAAAAAACGGACTTTCCGACCTGACATCCTATGGATTCGAGGTCGCTGATTACGATGCGCCTATTTTACAGACGATCGGACGACTATTAATGAGACGGGCCATCATATCCGAAAAAATCAAAGACGAAAAAACGGACTTTCCGACCTGCCATCCTATGGATTCGAGGTCGCTGATTACGATGCGCCTATTTTACAGACGATCGGACGACTATTAATGAGACGGGCCATCATATCCGGAAAAATCGAAGTCGAAAAACGGACTTTCCTACCTGCCGTCCTATGGATTCGAGGTCGCTGATTACGATGCGCCTATTTTCGAGACGATCGGACAACTATTAACGAAGTTACGGGCGATCATATCCGAAAAAATCAAAGACGAAAAAACGGACTTTCCGACCTGCCATCCTATGGATTCGAGGTCGCTGATTACGATGCGCCTATTTTCCAGACGATCGGACGACTATTAACGAAGATACGGGCGATCATATCCGAAAAAATCAAAGTCAAAAAACGGACTGTCCGACCTGACGTCCTATGGATTCGAGGTCGTTGATTACGATGCGCCTATTTTCAAGACGATCGGACGACTATTAACGAAGATACGGGCCATCATATCCGGAAAAAACTAAGTCGAAAAAACGGACTTTCCGACATGCCACCCTATGGATTCGGGGTCGCTGATTACGATGCGCCAATTTTCGAGACGATCGGACGACTATTAACGAAGATACGGGCGATCATATCCGAAAAAATCAAATTCAAAAAACGGACTTTCCGACATGCCACCCTATGGATTCGGGGTCGCTGATTACGATGCGCCTATTTTCGAGACGATCGGACGACTATTAACGAAGATACGGGCCATCATATCCGGAAAAAACGAAGTCGAAAAAACGGACTTTCCTACCTGCCGTCCTATGGATTTGAGGTCGCTGATTACGATGCGCCTATTTTCCAGACGATCGGACGACTATTAACGAAGATACGGGCGATCATATCCGAAAAAATCAAAGTCAAAAAACGGACTGTCCGACCTGACGTCCTATGGATTCGAGGTCGTTGATTACGATGCGCCTATTTTCAAGACGATCGGACGACTATTAACGAAGATACGGGCCATCATATCCGGAAAAAACTAAGTCGAAAAAACGGACTTTCCGACATGCCACCCTATGGATTCGGGGTCGCTGATTACGATGCGCCAATTTTCGAGACGATCGGACGACTATTAACGAAGATACGGGCGATCATATCCGAAAAAATCAAATTCAAAAAACGGACTTTCCGACATGCCACCCTATGGATTCGGGGTCGCTGATTACGATGCGCCTATTTTCGAGACGATCGGACGACTATTAACGAAGATACGGGCCATCATATCCGGAAAAAACGAAGTCGAAAAAACGGACTTTCCTACCTGCCGTCCTATGGATTTGAGGTCGCTGATTACGATGCGCCTATTTTCCAGACGATCGGACGACTATTAACGAAGATACGGGCGATCATATCCGAAAAAATCAAAGACGAAAAAACGGACTTTCCGACCTGCCATCCTATAGATTCGAGGTCGCTGATTACGATGCGCCTATTTTACAGACGATCGGACGACTATTAATGAGACGGGCCATCATATCCGGAAAAATCGAAGTCGAAAAACGGACTTTCCTACCTGCCGTCCTATGGATTCGAGGTCGCTGATTACGATGCGCCTATTTTCGAGACGATCGGACAACTATTAACGAAGTTACGGGCGATCATATCCGAAAAAATCAAAGACGAAAAAACGGACTTTCCGACCTGCGATCCTATGGATTCGAGGTCGCTGATTACGATGCGCCTATTTTCCAGACGATCGGACGACTATTAACGAAGATACGGGCGATCATATCCGAAAAAATCAAAGTCAAAAAACGGACTTTCCGACCTGACATCCTATGGATTCGAGGTCGCTGATTACGATGCGCCTATTTTACAGATGATCGGACGACTATTAATGAGACGGGCCATCATATCCGAAAAAATCAAAGACGAAAAAACGGACTTTCCGACCTGCCATCCTATGGATTCGAGGTCGCTGATTACGATGCGCCTATTTTACAGACGATCGGACGACTATTAATGAGACGGGCCATCATATCCGGAAAAATCGAAGTCGAAAAACGGACTTTCCTACCTGCCGTCCTATGGATTCGAGGTCGCTGATTACGATGCGCCTATTTTCGAGACGATCGGACGACTATTAACGAAGTTACGGGCGATCATATCCGAAAAAATCAAAGACGAAAAAACGGACTTTCCGACCTGCGATCCTATGGATTCGAGGTCGCTGATTACGATGCGCCTATTTTCCAGACGATCGGACTACTATTAACGAAGATACGGGCGATCATATCCGAAAAAATCAAAGTCAAAAAACGGACTTTCCGACCTGACATCCTATGGATTCGAGGTCGCTGATTACGATGCGCCTATTTTCGAGACGATCGGACGACTATTAACGAAGTTACTTGGGATCATATCCGAAAAAATCAAAGACGAAAAAACGGACTTTCCGACCTGCCATCCTATGGATTCGAGGTCGCTGACTACGATGCGCCTATTTTACAGACCATCGGACGACTATTAATGATACGGGCGATCATATCCGAAAAAATCATAGTCGAAAAAACGGACTTTCCGACATGCCATCCTATGGATTCGAGGTCGCTGATTACGATGCGCCTATTTTCGAGACGATCGGACGACTATTAACGAAGATACGGGCGATCATATCCGAAAAAATCAATGTCAAAAAACGGACTTTCCGACCTGACACCCTATGGATTCGAGGACGCTGATTACGATGCGCCTATTTTCGAGACGATCGGACGACTATTAACGAAGATACGGGCCATCATATCCGGAAAAAACGAAGTCGAAAAAACGGACTTTCCGACTTGCCATCCTATTGTAGCGAATGCCCCGTATAGGTCGTTGTTATGTAAAAAACAAGTAGTTGTTTATGTAATTGTAAATTGTGAAATGTAATACTGACGTCAGTGTAGTACAAAATCTCTGTGTGTAAAGACGGCTATAGTTTTAGAAGAGTAAATCCTGCTTGTACGTAGAAACGCTACACTATGGATTCGAGGTCGCTGATTACGATGCGCCTATTTTCGAGACGATCGGACGAATATTAACGACGATACGGGCGATCATATCCGAAACAATCAAAGTCAAAAAACGGGCTTTCCGACCTGCCATCCTATGGATTCGAGGTCGCTGATTACGACGCGCCTATTTTCCAGACGATCGGACGACTATTAACGAAGATACGGGCGATCATATCCGAAACAATCAAAGTCAAAAAACGGGCTTTCCGACCTGACACCCTATGGATTCGAGGACGCTGATTACGATGCGCCTATTTTCGAGACGATCGGACGACTATTAACGAAGATACGGGCCATCATATCCGGAAAAAACGAAGTCGAAAAAACGGACTTTCCGACTTGCCATCCTATGGATTCGAGGTCGCTGATTACGATGCGCCTATTTTCCAGACGATCGGACGACTATTAATGATACGGGCCATCATATCCGGAAAAAACGAAGTCGAAAAAACGGACTTTCCGACATGCCATCCTATGGATTTGAGGTCGCTGATTACGATGAGACTATTTTCCAGACGATCGGACGACTATTAATGATACGGGCCATCATATCCGGAAAAAACGAAGTCGAAAAAACGGACTTTCCGACATGCCATCCTATGAATTTGAGGTCGCTGATTACGATGAGCCTATTTTCCAGACGATCGGACGACTATTAATGATACGGGCAATCATATCCGGAAAAAACGAAGTCGAAAAAACGGACTTTCCGACATGCCACCCTATGGATTCGGGGTCGCTGATTACGATGCGCCAATTTTCGAGACGATCGGACGACTATTAACGAAGATACGGGCGATCATATCCGAAAAAATCAAAGTCAAAAAACGGACTTTCCGACCTGACATCCTATGGATTCGAGGTCGCTGATTACGATGCGCCTTTTTTCCAGACGATCGGACGACTATTAATGATACGGGCCATCATATCCGGAAAAATCGAAGTCGAAAAAACGGACTTTCCGACATGCCATCCTATGGATTCGAGGTCGCTGGTTACGATGCGCCTATTTTCGAGACGATCGGACGACTATTAACGAAGATACGGGCGATCATATCCGAAAAAATCAAAGTCAAAAAACGGACTTTCCGTCCTGACATCCTATGGATTCGAGGTCGCTGATTACGATGCGCCAATTTTCGAGACGATCGGACGACTATTAACGAAGATACGGGCGATCATATCCGAAAAAATCAAAGTCAAAAAACGGACTTTCCGTCCTGACATCCTATGGATTCGAGGTCGCTGGTTACGATGCGCCTATTTTCGAGACGATCGGACGACTATTAACGAAGATACGGGCGATCATATCCGAAAAAATCAAAGTCAAAAAACGGACTTTCCGTCCTGACATCCTATGGATTCGAGGTCGCTGATTACGATGCGCCAATTTTCGAGACGATCGGACGACTATTAACGAAGATACGGGCGATCATATCCGAAAAAATCAAAGTCAAAAAACGGACTTTCCGTCCTGAAATCCTATGGATTCGAGGTCGCTGGTTACGATGCGCCTATTTTCGAGACGATCGGACGACTATTAACGAAGATACGGGCCATCATATCCGGAAAAAACGGAGTAGAAAAAACTGACTTTCCGACCTGCCATCCTATGGATTCGAGGTCGCCGATTACGATGCGCCTATTTTCCAGACGATAGGACGACTATTAATGATACGGGCCATCATATCCGGAAAAATCGAAGTCGAAAAAACGGACTTTCCGACCTGACATCCTATGGATTCGAGGTCGCTGATTACGATGCGCCTATTTTCCAGGCGATCGGACGACTATTAATGATACGGGCCATCATATCCGGAAAAATCGAAGTCGAAAAAACGGACTTTCCTACCTGCCGTCCTATGGAGTTGAGGTCGCTGATTACGATGCGCCTATTTTCCAGACGATCGGACGACTATTAACGAAGATACGGGCCATCATATCCGGAAAAAACGAAGTCGAAAAAACGGACTTTCCTACCTGCCGTCCTATGGATTCGAGGTCGATGATTACGATGCGCCTATTTTCGAGACGATCGGACGACTATTAACGAAGATACGGGCCATCATATCCGGAAAAAACGGAGTAGAAAAAACTGACTTTCCGACCTGCCATCCTATGGATTCGAGGTCGCTGATTACGATGCGCCTATTTTCCAGACGATCGGACGACTATTAATGATACGGGCCATCATATCCGGAAAAATCGAAGTCGAAAAAACGGACTTTCCTACCTGCCGTCATATGGATTTAAGGTCGCTGATTACGATGCGCCTATTTTCCAGACGATCGGACGACTATTAGCGAAGTTACGGGCGATCATATCCGAAAAAATCAAAGACGAATAAACGGACTTTCCGACCTGACATCCTATGGATTCGAGGTCGCTGATTACGATGCGCCTTTTTTCCAGACGATCGGACGACTATTAACGATACGGGCCATCATATCCGGAAAAATCGAAGTCGAAAAAACGGACTTTCCTACCTGCCGTCATATGGATTTAAGGTCGCTGATTACGATGCGCCTATTTTCCAGACGATCGGACGACTATTAGCGAAGTTACGGGCGATCATATCCGAAAAAATCAAAGACGAATAAACGGACTTTCCGACCTGACATCCTATGGATTCGAGGTCGCTGATTACGATGCGCCTATTTTCCAGACGATCGGACGACTATTAATGATACGGGCCATCATATCCGGAAAAATCGAAGTCGAAAAAACGGACTTTCCGACATGCCATCCTATGGATTCGAGGTCGCTGATTACGATGCGCCTTTTTTCCAGACGATCGGACGACTATTAACGATACGGGCCATCATATCCGGAAAAATCGAAGTCGAAAAAACGGACTTTCCGACATGCCATCCTATGGATTCGAGGTCGCTGATTACGATGCGCCAATTTTCGAGACGATCGGACGACTATTAACGAAGATACGGGCGATCATATCCGAAAAAATCAAAGTCAAAAAACGGACTTTCCGACCTGACATCCTATGGATTCGAGGTCGCTGATTACGATGCGCCTTTTTTCCAGACGATCGGACGACTATTAATGATACGGGCCATCATATCCGGAAATATCGAAGTCGAAAAAACGGACTTTCCGACCTGACATCCTATGGATTCGAGGTCGCTGATTACGATGCGCCTATTTTCAAGACGATCGGACGACTATTAACGAAGATACGGGCCATCATATCCGGAAAAAACGAAGTCGAAAAAACGGACTTTCCGACCTGACATCCTATGGATTCGAGGTCGCTGATTACGATGCGCCTATTTTCAAGACGATCGGACGACTATTAACGAAGATACGGGCCATCATATCCGGAAAAAACGAAGTCGAAAAAACGGACTTTCCGACATGCCATCCTATGGATTCGAGGTCGCTGATTACGATGCGCCTATTTTCAAGACGATCGGACGACTATTAACGAAGATACGGGCCATCATATCCGGAAATATCGAAGTCGAAAAAACGGACTTTCCGACCTGACATCCTATGGATTCGAGGTCGCTGATTACGATGCGCCTATTTTCAAGACGATCGGACGACTATTAACGAAGATACGGGCCATCATATCCGGAAAAAACGAAGTCGAAAAAACGGACTTTCCGACCTGACATCCTATGGATTCGAGGTCGCTGATTACGATGCGCCTATTTTCAAGACGATCGGACGACTATTAACGAAGATACGGGCCATCATATCCGGAAAAAACGAAGTCGAAAAAACGGACTTTCCGACCTGACATCCTATGGATTCGAGGTCGCTGATTACGATGCGCCTATTTTCAAGACGATCGGACGACTATTAACGAAGATACGGGCCATCATATCCGGAAAAAACGAAGTCGAAAAAACGGACTTTCCGACCTGACATCCTATGGATTCGAGGTCGCTGATTACGATGCGCCTATTTTCAAGACGATCGGACGACTATTAACGAAGATACGGGCCATCATATCCGGAAATATCGAAGTCGAAAAAACGGACTTTCCGACCTGACATCCTATGGATTCGAGGTCGCTGATTACGATGCGCCTATTTTCAAGACGATCGGACGACTATTAACGAAGATACGGGCCATCATATCCGGAAAAAACGAAGTCGAAAAAACGGACTTTCCGACATGCCATCCTATGGATTCGAGGTCGCTGATTACGATGCGCCTATTTTCAAGACGATCGGACGACTATTAACAAAGATACGGGCCATCATATCCGGAAAAAACGAAGTCGAAAAAACGGACTTTCCGACATGCCATCCTATGGATTCGAGGTCGCTGATTACGATGCGCCTATTTTCAAGACGATCGGACGACTATTAACGAAGATACGGGCCATCATATCCGGAAAAAACGAAGTCGAAAAAACGGACTTTCCGACATGCCATCCTATGGATTCGAGGTCGCTGATTACGAGGCGCCTATTTTCCAGACGATCGGACGACTATTAATGATACGGGCCATCATATCCGGAAAAATCGAAGTCGAAAAAACGGACTTTCCGACCTGACATCCTATGGATTCGAGGTCGCTGATTACGACGCGCCTATTTTCCAGACGATCGGACGACTATTAATGATACGGGCCATCATATCCGGAAAAATCGAAGTCGAAAAAACGGACTTTCCTACCTGCCGTCATATGGATCTAAGGTCGCTGATTACGATGCGCCAATTTTCGAGACGATCGGACGACTATTAACGAAGATACGGGCGATCATATCCGAAAAAATCAAAGTCAAAAAACGGACTTTCCGACCTGACATCCTATGGATTCGAGGTCGCTGATTACGATGCGCCTTTTTTCCAGACGATCGGACGACTATTAATGATACGGGCCATCATATCCGGAAAAATCGAAGTCGAAAAAACGGACTTTCCGACATGCCATCCTATGGATTCGAGGTCGCTGGTTACGATGCGCCTATTTTCGAGACGATCGGACGACTATTAACGAAGATACGGGCGATCATATCCGAAAAAATCAAAGTCAAAAAACGGACTTTCCGTCCTGACATCCTATGGATTCGAGGTCGCTGATTACGATGCGCCAATTTTCGAGACGATCGGACGACTATTAACGAAGATACGGGCGATCATATCCGAAAAAATCAAAGTCAAAAAACGGACTTTCCGTCCTGACATCCTATGGATTCGAGGTCGCTGGTTACGATGCGCCTATTTTCGAGACGATCGGACGACTATTAACGAAGATACGGGCGATCATATCCGAAAAAATCAAAGTCAAAAAACGGACTTTCCGTCCTGACATCCTATGGATTCGAGGTCGCTGATTACGATGCGCCAATTTTCGAGACGATCGGACGACTATTAACGAAGATACGGGCGATCATATCCGAAAAAATCAAAGTCAAAAAACGGACTTTCCGTCCTGAAATCCTATGGATTCGAGGTCGCTGGTTACGATGCGCCTATTTTCGAGACGATCGGACGACTATTAACGAAGATACGGGCCATCATATCCGGAAAAAACGGAGTAGAAAAAACTGACTTTCCGACCTGCCATCCTATGGATTCGAGGTCGCCGATTACGATGCGCCTATTTTCCAGACGATAGGACGACTATTAATGATACGGGCCATCATATCCGGAAAAATCGAAGTCGAAAAAACGGACTTTCCGACCTGACATCCTATGGATTCGAGGTCGCTGATTACGATGCGCCTATTTTCCAGGCGATCAGACGACTATTAATGATACGGGCCATCATATCCGGAAAAATCGAAGTCGAAAAAACGGACTTTCCTACCTGCCGTCCTATGGAGTTGAGGTCGCTGATTACGATGCGCCTATTTTCCAGACGATCGGACGACTATTAACGAAGATACGGGCCATCATATCCGGAAAAAACGAAGTCGAAAAAACGGACTTTCCTACCTGCCGTCCTATGGATTCGAGGTCGATGATTACGATGCGCCTATTTTCGAGACGATCGGACGACTATTAACGAAGATACGGGCCATCATATCCGGAAAAAACGGAGTAGAAAAAACTGACTTTCCGACCTGCCATCCTATGGATTCGAGGTCGCTGATTACGATGCGCCTATTTTCCAGACGATCGGACGACTATTAATGATACGGGCCATCATATCCGGAAAAATCGAAGTCGAAAAAACGGACTTTCCTACCTGCCGTCATATGGATTTAAGGTCGCTGATTACGATGCGCCTATTTTCCAGACGATCGGACGACTATTAGCGAAGTTACGGGCGATCATATCCGAAAAAATCAAAGACGAATAAACGGACTTTCCGACCTGACATCCTATGGATTCGAGGTCGCTGATTACGATGCGCCTTTTTTCCAGACGATCGGACGACTATTAACGATACGGGCCATCATATCCGGAAAAATCGAAGTCGAAAAAACGGACTTTCCTACCTGCCGTCATATGGATTTAAGGTCGCTGATTACGATGCGCCTATTTTCCAGACGATCGGACGACTATTAGCGAAGTTACGGGCGATCATATCCGAAAAAATCAAAGACGAATAAACGGACTTTCCGACCTGACATCCTATGGATTCGAGGTCGCTGATTACGATGCGCCTATTTTCCAGACGATCGGACGACTATTAATGATACGGGCCATCATATCCGGAAAAATCGAAGTCGAAAAAACGGACTTTCCGACATGCCATCCTATGGATTCGAGGTCGCTGATTACGATGCGCCTTTTTTCCAGACGATCGGACGACTATTAACGATACGGGCCATCATATCCGGAAAAATCGAAGTCGAAAAAACGGACTTTCCGACATGCCATCCTATGGATTCGAGGTCGCTGATTACGATGCGCCAATTTTCGAGACGATCGGACGACTATTAACGAAGATACGGGCGATCATATCCGAAAAAATCAAAGTCAAAAAACGGACTTTCCGACCTGACATCCTATGGATTCGAGGTCGCTGATTACGATGCGCCTTTTTTCCAGACGATCGGACGACTATTAATGATACGGGCCATCATATCCGGAAATATCGAAGTCGAAAAAACGGACTTTCCGACCTGACATCCTATGGATTCGAGGTCGCTGATTACGATGCGCCTATTTTCAAGACGATCGGACGACTATTAACGAAGATACGGGCCATCATATCCGGAAAAAACGAAGTCGAAAAAACGGACTTTCCGACCTGACATCCTATGGATTCGAGGTCGCTGATTACGATGCGCCTATTTTCAAGACGATCGGACGACTATTAACGAAGATACGGGCCATCATATCCGGAAAAAACGAAGTCGAAAAAACGGACTTTCCGACATGCCATCCTATGGATTCGAGGTCGCTGATTACGATGCGCCTATTTTCAAGACGATCGGACGACTATTAACGAAGATACGGGCCATCATATCCGGAAATATCGAAGTCGAAAAAACGGACTTTCCGACCTGACATCCTATGGATTCGAGGTCGCTGATTACGATGCGCCTATTTTCAAGACGATCGGACGACTATTAACGAAGATACGGGCCATCATATCCGGAAAAAACGAAGTCGAAAAAACGGACTTTCCGACCTGACATCCTATGGATTCGAGGTCGCTGATTACGATGCGCCTATTTTCAAGACGATCGGACGACTATTAACGAAGATACGGGCCATCATATCCGGAAAAAACGAAGTCGAAAAAACGGACTTTCCGACATGCCATCCTATGGATTCGAGGTCGCTGATTACGATGCGCCTATTTTCAAGACGATCGGACGACTATTAACAAAGATACGGGCCATCATATCCGGAAAAAACGAAGTCGAAAAAACGGACTTTCCGACATGCCATCCTATGGATTCGAGGTCGCTGATTACGATGCGCCTATTTTCAAGACGATCGGACGACTATTAACGAAGATACGGGCCATCATATCCGGAAAAAACGAAGTCGAAAAAACGGACTTTCCGACATGCCATCCTATGGATTCGAGGTCGCTGATTACGAGGCGCCTATTTTCCAGACGATCGGACGACTATTAATGATACGGGCCATCATATCCGGAAAAATCGAAGTCGAAAAAACGGACTTTCCGACCTGACATCCTATGGATTCGAGGTCGCTGATTACGATGCGCCTATTTTCAAGACGATCGGGCGACTATTAACGAAGATACGGGCCATCATATCCGGAAAAAACGAAGTCGAAAAAACGGACTTTCCGACATGCCATCCTATGGATTCGAGGTCGCTGATTACGACGCGCCTATTTTCCAGACGATCGGACGACTATTAATGATACGGGCCATCATATCCGGAAAAATCGAAGTCGAAAAAACGGACTTTCCTACCTGCCGTCATATGGATCTAAGGTCGCTGATTACGATGCGCCTATTATCCAGACGATCGGACGACTATTAGCGAAGTTACGGGCGATCATATCCGAAAAAATCAAAGACGAATAAACGGACTTTCCGACCTGACATCCTATGGATTCGAGGTCGCTGATTACGATGCGCCTATTTTCGAGACGATCGGACGACTATTAACGAAGATATGGGCCATCATATCCGGAAAAAACGAAGTCGAAAAAACGGACTTTCCGACATGCCATCCTATGAATTTGAGGTCGCTGATTACGATGAGCCTATTTTCCAGACGATCGGACGACTATTAACGAAGATACGGGCGATCATATCCGAAAAAATCAAAGTCAAAAAACGGACTTTCCGTCCTGACATCCTATGGATTCGAGGTCGCTGATTACGATGCGCCAATTTTCGAGACGATCGGACGACTATTAACGAAGATACGGGCGATCATATCCGAAAAAATCAAAGTCAAAAAACGGACTTTCCGTCCTGACATCCTATGGATTCGAGGTCGCTGGTTACGATGCGCCTATTTTCGAGACGATCGGACGACTATTAACGAAGATACGGGCGATCATATCCGAAAAAATCAAAGTCAAAAAACGGACTTTCCGTCCTGACATCCTATGGATTCGAGGTCGCTGATTACGATGCGCCAATTTTCGAGACGATCGGACGACTATTAACGAAGATACGGGCGATCATATCCGAAAAAATCAAAGTCAAAAAACGGACTTTCCGTCCTGAAATCCTATGGATTCGAGGTCGCTGGTTACGATGCGCCTATTTTCGAGACGATCGGACGACTATTAACGAAGATACGGGCCATCATATCCGGAAAAAACGGAGTAGAAAAAACTGACTTTCCGACCTGCCATCCTATGGATTCGAGGTCGCCGATTACGATGCGCCTATTTTCCAGACGATAGGACGACTATTAATGATACGGGCCATCATATCCGGAAAAATCGAAGTCGAAAAAACGGACTTTCCGACCTGACATCCTATGGATTCGAGGTCGCTGATTACGATGCGCCTATTTTCCAGGCGATCGGACGACTATTAATGATACGGGCCATCATATCCGGAAAAATCGAAGTCGAAAAAACGGACTTTCCTACCTGCCGTCCTATGGAGTTGAGGTCGCTGATTACGATGCGCCTATTTTCCAGACGATCGGACGACTATTAACGAAGATACGGGCCATCATATCCGGAAAAAACGAAGTCGAAAAAACGGACTTTCCTACCTGCCGTCCTATGGATTCGAGGTCGATGATTACGATGCGCCTATTTTCGAGACGATCGGACGACTATTAACGAAGATACGGGCCATCATATCCGGAAAAAACGGAGTAGAAAAAACTGACTTTCCGACCTGCCATCCTATGGATTCGAGGTCGCTGATTACGATGCGCCTATTTTCCAGACGATCGGACGACTATTAATGATACGGGCCATCATATCCGGAAAAATCGAAGTCGAAAAAACGGACTTTCCTACCTGCCGTCATATGGATTCGAGGTCGCTGATTACGATGCGCCTTTTTTCCAGACGATCGGACGACTATTAACGATACGGGCCATCATATCCGGAAAAATCGAAGTCGAAAAAACGGACTTTCCTACCTGCCGTCATATGGATTTAAGGTCGCTGATTACGATGCGCCTATTTTCCAGACGATCGGACGACTATTAGCGAAGTTACGGGCGATCATATCCGAAAAAATCAAAGACGAATAAACGGACTTTCCGACCTGACATCCTATGGATTCGAGGTCGCTGATTACGATGCGCCTATTTTCCAGACGATCGGACGACTATTAATGATACGGGCCATCATATCCGGAAAAATCGAAGTCGAAAAAACGGACTTTCCGACATGCCATCCTATGGATTCGAGGTCGCTGATTACGAAGCGCCTTTTTTCCAGACGATCGGACGACTATTAACGATACGGGCCATCATATCCGGAAAAATCGAAGTCGAAAAAACGGACTTTCCGACATGCCATCCTATGGATTCGAGGTCGCTGATTACGATGCGCCAATTTTCGAGACGATCGGACGACTATTAACGAAGATACGGGCGATCATATCCGAAAAAATCAAAGTCAAAAAACGGACTTTCCGACCTGACATCCTATGGATTCGAGGTCGCTGATTACGATGCGCCTTTTTTCCAGACGATCGGACGACTATTAATGATACGGGCCATCATATCCGGAAATATCGAAGTCGAAAAAACGGACTTTCCGACCTGACATCCTATGGATTCGAGGTCGCTGATTACGATGCGCCTATTTTCAAGACGATCGGACGACTATTAACGAAGATACGGGCCATCATATCCGGAAAAAACGAAGTCGAAAAAACGGACTTTCCGACCTGACATCCTATGGATTCGAGGTCGCTGATTACGATGCGCCTATTTTCAAGACGATCGGACGACTATTAACGAAGATACGGGCCATCATATCCGGAAAAAACGAAGTCGAAAAAACGGACTTTCCGACATGCCATCCTATGGATTCGAGGTCGCTGATTACGATGCGCCTATTTTCAAGACGATCGGACGACTATTAACGAAGATACGGGCCATCATATCCGGAAAAAACGAAGTCGAAAAAACGGACTTTCCGACCTGACATCCTATGGATTCGAGGTCGCTGATTACGATGCGCCTATTTTCAAGACGATCGGACGACTATTAACGAAGATACGGGCCATCATATCCGGAAAAAACGAAGTCGAAAAAACGGACTTTCCGACATGCCATCCTATGGATTCGAGGTCGCTGATTACGAGGCGCCTATTTTCCAGACGATCGGACGACTATTAATGATACGGGCCATCATATCCGGAAAAATCGAAGTCGAAAAAACGGACTTTCCGACCTGACATCCTATGGATTCGAGGTCGCTGATTACGATGCGCCTATTTTCAAGACGATCGGACGACTATTAACGAAGATACGGGCCATCATATCCGGAAAAAACGAAGTCGAAAAAACGGACTTTCCGACATGCCATCCTATGGATTCGAGGTCGCTGATTACGACGCGCCTATTTTCCAGACGATCGGACGACTATTAATGATACGGGCCATCATATCCGGAAAAATCGAAGTCGAAAAAACGGACTTTCCTACCTGCCGTCATATGGATCTAAGGTCGCTGATTACGATGCGCCTATTATCCAGACGATCGGACGACTATTAGCGAAGTTACGGGCGATCATATCCGAAAAAATCAAAGACGAATAAACGGACTTTCCGACCTGACATCCTATGGATTCGAGGTCGCTGATTACGATGCGCCTATTTTCGAGACGATCGGACGACTATTAACGAAGATATGGGCCATCATATCCGGAAAAAACGAAGTCGAAAAAACGGACTTTCCGACATGCCATCCTATGAATTTGAGATCGCTGATTACGATGAGCCTATTTTCCAGACGATCGGACGACTATTAATGATACGGGCAATCATATCCGGAAAAAACGAAGTCGAAAAAACGGACTTTCCGACATGCCACCCTATGGATTCGGGGTCGCTGATTACGATGCGCCAATTTTCGAGACGATCGGACGACTATTAACGAAGATACGGGCGATCATATCCGAAAAAATCAAAGTCAAAAAACGGACTTTCCGTCCTGACATCCTATGGATTCGAGGTCGCTGATTACGATGCGCCAATTTTCGAGACGATCGGACGACTATTAACGAAGATACGGGCGATCATATCCGAAAAAATCAAAGTCAAAAAACGGACTTTCCGTCCTGAAATCCTATGGATTCGAGGTCGCTGGTTACGATGCGCCTATTTTCGAGACGATCGGACGACTATTAACGAAGATACGGGCCATCATATCCGGAAAAAACGGAGTAGAAAAAACTGACTTTCCGACCTGCCATCCTATGGATTCGAGGTCGCTGATTACGATGCGCCTATTTTCCAGGCGATCGGACGACTATTAATGATACGGGCCATCATATCCGGAAAAATCGAAGTCGAAAAAACGGACTTTCCTACCTGCCGTCCTATGGAGTTGAGGTCGCTGATTACGATGCGCCTATTTTCCAGACGATCGGACGACTATTAACGAAGATACGGGCCATGATATCCGGAAAAAACGAAGTCGAAAAAACGGACTTTCCTACCTGCCGTCCTATGGATTCGAGGTCGATGATTACGATGCGCCTATTTTCGAGACGATCGGACGACTATTAACGAAGATACGGGCCATCATATCCGGAAAAAACGGAGTAGAAAAAACTGACTTTCCGACCTGCCATCCTATGGATTCGAGGTCGCTGATTACGATGCGCCTATTTTCCAGACGATCGGACGACTATTAATGATACGGGCCATCATATCCGGAAAAATCGAAGTCGAAAAAACGGACTTTCCTACCTGCCGTCATATGGATTTAAGGTCGCTGATTACGATGCGCCTATTTTCCAGACGATCGGACGACTATTAGCGAAGTTACGGGCGATCATATCCGAAAAAATCAAAGACGAATAAACGGACTTTCCGACCTGACATCCTATGGATTCGAGGTCGCTGATTACGATGCGCCTTTTTTCCAGACGATCGGACGACTATTAACGATACGGGCCATCATATCCGGAAAAATCGAAGTCGAAAAAACGGACTTTCCTACCTGCCGTCATATGGATTTAAGGTCGCTGATTACGATGCGCCTATTTTCCAGACGATCGGACGACTATTAGCGAAGTTACGGGCGATCATATCCGAAAAAATCAAAGACGAATAAACGGACTTTCCGACCTGACATCCTATGGATTCGAGGTCGCTGATTACGATGCGCCTATTTTCCAGACGATCGGACGACTATTAATGATACGGGCCATCATATCCGGAAAAATCGAAGTCGAAAAAACGGACTTTCCGACATGCCATCCTATGGATTCGAGGTCGCTGATTACGATGCGCCTTTTTTCCAGACGATCGGACGACTATTAACGATACGGGCCATCATATCCGGAAAAATCGAAGTCGAAAAAACGGACTTTCCGACATGCCATCCTATGGATTCGAGGTCGCTGATTACGATGCGCCAATTTTCGAGACGATCGGACGACTATTAACGAAGATACGGGCCATCATATCCGGAAAAAACGAAGTCGAAAAAACGGACTTTCCGACCTGACATCCTATGGATTCGAGGTCGCTGATTACGATGCGCCTATTTTCAAGACGATCGGACGACTATTAACGAAGATACGGGCCATCATATCCGGAAAAAACGAAGTCGAAAAAACGGACTTTCCGACATGCCATCCTATGGATTCGAGGTCGCTGATTACGATGCGCCTATTTTCAAGACGATCGGACGACTATTAACGAAGATACGGGCCATCATATCCGGAAAAAACGAAGTCGAAAAAACGGACTTTCCGACCTGACATCCTATGGATTCGAGGTCGCTGATTACGATGCGCCTATTTTCAAGACGATCGGACGACTATTAACGAAGATACGGGCCATCATATCCGGAAAAAACGAAGTCGAAAAAACGGACTTTCCGACATGCCATCCTATGGATTCGAGGTCGCTGATTACGAGGCGCCTATTTTCCAGACGATCGGACGACTATTAATGATACGGGCCATCATATCCGGAAAAATCGAAGTCGAAAAAACGGACTTTCCTACCTGCCGTCATATGGATCTAAGGTCGCTGATTACGATGCGCCTATTATCCAGACGATCGGACGACTATTAGCGAAGTTACGGGCGATCATATCCGAAAAAATCAAAGACGAATAAACGGACTTTCCGACCTGACATCCTATGGATTCGAGGTCGCTGATTACGATGCGCCTATTTTCGAGACGATCGGACGACTATTAACGAAGATATGGGCCATCATATCCGGAAAAAACGAAGTCGAAAAAACGGACTTTCCGACCTGCCATCCTATGGATTCGAGGTCGCTGATTACGATGCGCCTATTTTCCAGACGATAGGACGACTATTAATGATACGGGCCATCAATATCCGGAAAAATCGAAGTCGAAAAAACGGACTTTCCGACCTGCCATCCTATGGATTCGAGGTCGCTGATTACGATGCGCCTATTTTCCAGATGATCGGACGACTATTAATGATACGGGCCATCATATCCGGAAAAAACGAAGTCGAAAAAACGGACTTTCCGACCTGCCACCCTATGGATTCGAGGTCGCTGATTACGATGCGCCTATTTTCGAGACGATCGGACGACTATTAACGAAGATACGGGCCATCATATCCGGAAAAAACGAAGTCGAAAAAACGGACTTTCCGTCCTGACATCCTATGGATTCGAGGTCGCTGGTTACGATGCGCCTATTTTCGAGACGATCGGACGACTATTAACGAAGATACGGGCCATCATATCCGGAAAAAACGAAGTCGAAAAAACGGACTTTCCGACATGCCATCCTATGGATTCGAGGTCGCTGATTACGACGCGCCTATTTTCCAGACGATCGGACGACTATTAATGATACGGGCCATCATATCCGGAAAAATCGAAGTCGAAAAAACGGACTTTCCTACCTGCCGTCATATGGATCTAAGGTCGCTGATTACGATGCGCCTATTATCCAGACGATCGGACGACTATTAGCGAAGTTACGGGCGATCATATCCGAAAAAATCAAAGACGAATAAACGGACTTTCCGACCTGACATCCTATGGATTCGAGGTCGCTGATTACGATGCGCCTATTTTCGAGACGATCGGACGACTATTAACGAAGATATGGGCCATCATATCCGGAAAAAACGAAGTCGAAAAAACGGACTTTCCGACCTGCCATCCTATGGATTCGAGGTCGCTGATTACGATGCGCCTATTTTCCAGACGATAGGACGACTATTAATGATACGGGCCATCAATATCCGGAAAAATCGAAGTCGAAAAAACGGACTTTCCGACCTGCCATCCTATGGATTCGAGGTCGCTGATTACGATGCGCCTATTTTCCAGATGATCGGACGACTATTAATGATACGGGCCATCATATCCGGAAAAAACGAAGTCGAAAAAACGGACTTTCCGACCTGCCATCCTATGGATTCGAGGTCGCTGATTACGATGCGCCTATTTTCGAGACGATCGGACGACTATTAACGAAGATACGGGCGATCATATCCGAAAAAATCAAAGTCAAAAAACGGACTTTCCGTCCTGACATCCTATGGATTCGAGGTCGCTGATTACGATGCGCCTATTTTCGAGACGATCGGACGACTATTAACGAAGATACGGGCGATCATATCCGAAAAAATCAAAGTCAAAAAACGGACTTTCCGTCCTGACATCCTATGGATTCGAGGTCGCTGATTACGATGCGCCAATTTTCGAGACGATCGGACGACTATTAACGAAGATACGGGCGATCATATCCGAAAAAATCAAAGTCAAAAAACGGACTTTCCGTCCTGACATCCTATGGATTCGAGGTCGCTGATTACGATGCGCCTATTTTCCAGACGATCGGACGAGTATTAATGATACGGGCCATCATATCCGGAAAAATCGAAGTCGAAAAAACGGACTTTCCGACCTGACATCCTATGGATTCGAGGTCGCTGATTACGATGCGCCTATTTTCAAGACGATCGGACGACTATTAACGAAGATACGGGCCATCATATCCGGAAAAAACGAAGTCGAAAAAACGGACTTTCCGACATGCCATCCTATGGATTCGAGGTCGCTGATTACGAGGCGCCTATTTTCCAGACGATCGGACGACTATTAATGATACGGGCCATCATATCCGGAAAAATCGAAGTCGAAAAAACGGACTTTCCGACCTGACATCCTATGGATTCGAGGTCGCTGATTACGATGCGCCTATTTTCAAGACGATCGGACGACTATTAACGAAGATACGGGCCATCATATCCGGAAAAAACGAAGTCGAAAAAACGGACTTTCCGACATGCCATCCTATGGATTCGAGGTCGCTGATTACGACGCGCCTATTTTCCAGACGATCGGACGACTATTAATGATACGGGCCATCATATCCGGAAAAATCGAAGTCGAAAAAACGGACTTTCCTACCTGCCGTCATATGGATCTAAGGTCGCTGATTACGATGCGCCTATTATCCAGACGATCGGACGACTATTAGCGAAGTTACGGGCGATCATATCCGAAAAAATCAAAGACGAATAAACGGACTTTCCGACCTGACATCCTATGGATTCGAGGTCGCTGATTACGATGCGCCTATTTTCGAGACGATCGGACGACTATTAACGAAGATATGGGCCATCATATCCGGAAAAAACGAAGTCGAAAAAACGGACTTTCCGACCTGCCATCCTATGGATTCGAGGTCGCTGATTACGATGCGCCTATTTTCCAGACGATAGGACGACTATTAATGATACGGGCCATCAATATCCGGAAAAATCGAAGTCGAAAAAACGGACTTTCCGACCTGCCATCCTATGGATTCGAGGTCGCTGATTACGATGCGCCTATTTTCCAGATGATCGGACGACTATTAATGATACGGGCCATCATATCCGGAAAAAACGAAGTCGAAAAAACGGACTTTCCGACCTGCCATCCTATGGATTCGAGGTCGCTGATTACGATGCGCCTATTTTCGAGACGATCGGACGACTATTAACGAAGATACGGGCGATCATATCCGAAAAAATCAAAGTCAAAAAACGGACTTTCCGTCCTGACATCCTATGGATTCGAGGTCGCTGGTTACGATGCGCCTATTTTCGAGACGATCGGACGACTATTAACGAAGATACGGGCGATCATATCCGAAAAAATCAAAGTCAAAAAACGGACTTTCCGTCCTGACATCCTATGGATTCGAGGTCGCTGATTACGATGCGCCAATTTTCGAGACGATCGGACGACTATTAACGAAGATACGGGCGATCATATCCGAAAAAATCAAAGACGAATAAACGGACTTTCCGACCTGACATCCTATGGATTCGAGGTCGCTGATTACGATGCGCCTATTTTCAAGACGATCGGACGACTATTAACGAAGATACGGGCCATCATATCCGGAAAAAACGAAGTCGAACAAACGGACTTTCCGACATGCCATCCTATGGATTCGAGATCGCTGGTTACGATGCGCCTATTTTCGAGACGATCGGACGACTATTAACGAAGATACGGGCCATCATATCCGGAAAAAACGGAGTAGAAAAAACTGACTTTCCGACCTGCCATCCTATGGATTCGAGGTCGCTGATTACGATGCGCCTATTTTCCAGGCGATCGGACGACTATTAACGAAGATACGGGCCATCATATCCGGAAAAATCGAAGTCGAAAAAACGGACTTTCCTACCTGCCGTCCTATGGAGTTGAGGTCGCTGATTACGATGCGCCTATTTTCCAGACGATCGGACGACTATTAACGAAGATACGGGCCATCATATCCGGAAAAAACGAAGTCGAAAAAACGGACTTTCCTACCTGCCGTCATATGGATTTAAGGTCGCTGATTACGATGCGCCTATTTTCCAGACGATCGGACGACTATTAGCGAAGTTACGGGCGATCATATCCGAAAAAATCAAAGACGAATAAACGGACTTTCCGACCTGACATCCTATGGATTCGAGGTCGCTGATTACGATGCGCCTATTTTCCAGACGATCGGACGACTATTAATGATACGGGCCATCATATCCGGAAAAATCGAAGTCGAAAAAACGGACTTTCCTACCTGCCATCCTATGGATTCGAGGTCGATGATTACGATGCGCCTATTTTCGAGACGATCGGACGACTATTAACGAAGATACGGGCCATCATATCCGGAAAAAACGGAGTAGAAAAAACGGACTTTCCTACCTGCCGTCATATGGATTTAAGGTCGCTGATTACGATGCGCCTATTTTCCAGACGATCGGACGACTATTAGCGAAGTTACGGGCGATCATATCCGAAAAAATCAAAGACGAATAAACGGACTTTCCGACCTGACATCCTATGGATTCGAGGTCGCTGATTACGATGCGCCTATTTTCCAGACGATCGGACGACTATTAATGATACGGGCCATCATATCCGGAAAAATCGAAGTCGAAAAAACGGACTTTCCTACCTGCCATCCTATGGATTCGAGGTCGCTGATTACGATGCGCCTATTTTCCAGACGATCGGACGACTATTAATGATACGGGCCATCATATCCGGAAAAATCGAAGTCGAAAAAACGGACTTTCCTACCTGCCGTCATATGGATTTAAGGTCGCTGATTACGATGCGCCTATTTTCCAGACGATCGGACGACTATTAGCGAAGTTACGGGCGATCATATCCGAAAAAATCAAAGACGAATAAACGGACTTTCCGACCTGACATCCTATGGATTCGAGGTCGCTGATTACGATGCGCCTATTTTCCAGACGATCGGACGACTATTAACGAAGATACGGGCCATCATATCCGGAAAAAACGAAGTCGAAAAAACGGACTTTCCGACATGCCACCCTATGGATTCGGGGTCGCTGATTACGATGCGCCAATTTTCGAGACGATCGGACGACTATTAACGAAGATACGGGCGATCATATCCGAAAAAATCAAAGTCAAAAAACGGACTTTCCGACCTGACATCCTATGGATTCGAGGTCGCTGATTACGATGCGCCTATTTTCAAGACGATCGGACGACTATTAACGAAGATACGGGCCATCATATCCGGAAAAAACGAAGTCGAAAAAACGGACTTTCCGACCTGACATCCTATGGATTCGAGGTCGCTGATTACGATGCGCCTATTTTCAAGACGATCGGACGACTATTAACGAAGATACGGGCCATCATATCCGGAAAAAACGAAGTCGAAAAAACGGACTTTCCGACATGCCATCCTATGGATTCGAGGTCGCTGATTACGATGCGCCTATTTTCAAGACGATCGGACGACTATTAACGAAGATACGGGCCATCATATCCGGAAAAAACGAAGTCGAAAAAACGGACTTTCCGACCTGACATCCTATGGATTCGAGGTCGCTGATTACGATGCGCCTATTTTCAAGACGATCGGACGACTATTAACGAAGATACGGGCCATCATATCCGGAAAAAACGAAGTCGAAAAAACGGACTTTCCGACATGCCATCCTATGGATTCGAGGTCGCTGATTACGAGGCGCCTATTTTCCAGACGATCGGACGACTATTAATGATACGGGCCATCATATCCGGAAAAATCGAAGTCGAAAAAACGGACTTTCCTACCTGCCGTCATATGGATCTAAGGTCGCTGATTACGATGCGCCTATTATCCAGACGATCGGACGACTATTAGCGAAGTTACGGGCGATCATATCCGAAAAAATCAAAGACGAATAAACGGACTTTCCGACCTGACATCCTATGGATTCGAGGTCGCTGATTACGATGCGCCTATTTTCAAGACGATCGGACGACTATTAACGAAGATACGGGCCATCATATCCGGAAAAAACGAAGTCGAACAAACGGACTTTCCGACATGCCATCCTATGGATTCGAGGTCGCTGATTACGATGCGCCTATTTTCCAGACGATAGGACGACTATTAATGATACGGGCCATCATATCCGGAAAAAACGAAGTCGAAAAAACGGACTTTCCGACCTGCCATCCTATGGATTCGAGGTCGCTGATTACGATGCGCCTATTTTCGAGACGATCGGACGACTATTAACGAAGATACGGGCGATCATATCCGAAAAAATCAAAGTCAAAAAACGGACTTTCCGTCCTGACATCCTATGGATTCGAGGTCGCTGGTTACGATGCGCCTATTTTCGAGACGATCGGACGACTATTAACGAAGATACGGGCGATCATATCCGAAAAAATCAAAGTCAAAAAACGGACTTTCCGTCCTGACATCCTATGGATTCGAGGTCGCTGGTTACGATGCGCCTATTTTCCAGACGATCGGACGACTATTAACGAAGATACGGGCCATCATATCCGGAAAAAACGGAGTAGAAAAAACTGACTTTCCGACCTGCCATCCTATGGATTCGAGGTCGCTGATTACGATGCGCCTATTTTCCAGACGATCGGACGACTATTAGCGAAGTTACGGGCGATCATATCCGAAAAAATCAAAGACGAATAAACGGACTTTCCGACCTGACATCCTATGGATTCGAGGTCGCTGATTACGATGCGCCTATTTTCCAGACGATAGGACGACTATTAATGATACGGGCCATCATATCCGGAAAAAACGGAGTAGAAAAAACTGACTTTCCGACCTGCCATCCTATGGATTCGAGGTCGCTGATTACGATGCGCCTATTTTCCAGGCGATCGGACGACTATTAATGATACGGGCCATCATATCCGGAAAAATCGAAGTCGAAAAAACGGACTTTCCGACCTGACATCCTATGGATTCGAGGTCGCTGATTACGATGCGCCTATTTTCCAGACGATCGGACGACTATTAACGAAGATACGGGCCATCATATCCGGAAAAAACGGAGTAGAAAAAACTGACTTTCCGACCTGCCATCCTATGGATTCGAGGTCGCTGATTACGATGCGCCTATTTTCCAGACGATCGGACGACTATTAGCGAAGTTACGGGCGATCATATCCGAAAAAATCAAAGACGAATAAACGGACTTTCCGACCTGACATCCTATGGATTCGAGGTCGCTGATTACGATGCGCCTATTTTCCAGACGATAGGACGACTATTAATGATACGGGCCATCATATCCGGAAAAAACGGAGTAGAAAAAACTGACTTTCCGACCTGCCATCCTATGGATTCGAGGTCGCTGATTACGATGCGCCTATTTTCCAGGCGATCGGACGACTATTAATGATACGGGCCATCATATCCGGAAAAATCGAAGTCGAAAAAACGGACTTTCCTACCTGCCGTCCTATGGAGTTGAGGTCGCTGATTACGATGCGCCTATTTTCCAGACGATCGGACGACTATTAACGAAGATACGGGCCATCATATCCGGAAAAAACGAAGTCGAAAAAACGGACTTTCCTACCTGCCGTCCTATGGATTCGAGGTCGATGATTACGATGCGCCTATTTTCGAGACGATCGGACGACTATTAACGAAGATACGGGCCATCATATCAGGAAAAAACGGAGTAGAAAAAACTGACTTTCCGACCTGACATCCTATGGATTCGAGGTCGCTGATTACGATGCGCCTTTTTTCCAGACGATCGGACGACTATTAATGATACGGGCCATCATATCCGGAAAAAACGAAGTCGAAAAAACGGACTTTCCGACATGCCATCCTATGGATTCGAGGTCGCTGATTACGATGCGCCTATTTTCAAGGCGATCGGACGACTATTAACGAAGATACGGGCCATCATATCCGGAAAAAACGAAGTCGAAAAAACGGACTTTCCGACATGCCACCCTATGGATTCGGGGTCGCTGATTACGATGCGCCAATTTTCGAGATGATCGGACGACTATTAACGAAGATACGGGCGATCATATCCGAAAAAATCAAAGTCAAAAAACGGACTTTCCGACCTGACATCCTATGGATTCGAGGTCGCTGATTACGATGCGCCTTTTTTCCAGACGATCGGACGACTATTAATGATACGGGCCATCATATCCGGAAAAATCGAAGTCGAAAAAACGGACTTTCCGACCTGACATCCTATGGATTCGAGGTCGCTGATTACGATGCGCCTATTTTCAAGACGATCGGACGACTATTAACTGAGATACGGGCCATCATATCCGGAAAAAACGAAGTCGAAAAAACGGACTTTCCGACCTGACATCCTATGGATTCGAGGTCGCTGATTACGATGCGCCTATTTTCAAGACGATCGGACGACTATTAACGAAGATACGGGCCATCATATCCGGAAAAAACGAAGTCGAAAAAACGGACTTTCCGACATGCCATCCTATGGATTCGAGGTCGCTGATTACGATGCGCCTATTTTCAAGACGATCGGACGACTATTAACGAAGATACGGGCCATCATATCCGGAAAAAACGAAGTCGAAAAAACGGACTTTCCGACCTGACATCCTATGGATTCGAGGTCGCTGATTACGATGCGCCTATTTTCAAGACGATCGGACGACTATTAACGAAGATACGGGCCATCATATCCGGAAAAAACGAAGTCGAAAAAACGGACTTTCCGACATGCCATCCTATGGATTCGAGGTCGCTGATTACGAGGCGCCTATTTTCCAGACGATCGGACGACTATTAATGATACGGGCCATCATATCCGGAAAAATCGAAGTCGAAAAAACGGATTTTCCTACCTGCCGTCATATGGATCTAAGGTCGCTGATTACGATGCGCCTATTATCCAGACGATCGGACGACTATTAGCGAAGTTACTGGCGATCATATCCGAAAAAATCAAAGACGAATAAACGGACTTTCCGACCTGACATCCTATGGATTCGAGGTCGCTGATTACGATGCGCCTATTTTCGAGACGATCGGACGACTATTAACGAAGATATGGGCCATCATATCCGGAAAAAACGAAGTCGAAAAAACGGACTTTCCGACCTGCCATCCTATGGATTCGAGGTCGCTGATTACGATGCGCCTATTTTCCAGACGATAGGACGACTATTAATGATACGGGCCATCATATCCGGAAAAATCGAAGTCGAAAAAACGGACTTTCCGACCTGCCATCCTATGGATTCGAGGTCGCTGATTACGATGCGCCTATTTTCCAGATGATCGGACGACTATTAATGATACGGGCCATCATATCCGGAAAAAACGAAGTCGAAAAAACGGACTTTCCGACCTGCCATCCTATGGATTCGAGGTCGCTGATTACGATGCGCCTATTTTCGAGACGATCGGACGACTATTAACGAAGATACGGGCGATCATATCCGAAAAAATCAAAGTCAAAAAACGGACTTTCCGTCCTGACATCCTATGGATTCGAGGTCGCTGGTTACGATGCGCCTATTTTCGAGACGATCGGACGACTATTAACGAAGATACGGGCGATCATATCCGAAAAAATCAAAGTCAAAAAACGGACTTTCCGTCCTGACATCCTATGGATTCGAGGTCGCTGATTACGATGCGCCAATTTTCGAGACGATCGGACGACTATTAACGAAGATACGGGCGATCATATCCGAAAAAATCAAAGTCAAAAAACGGACTTTCCGTCCTGACATCCTATGGATTCGAGGTCGCTGATTACGATGCGCCTATTTTCCAGACGATCGGACGAGTATTAATGATACGGGCCATCATATCCGGAAAAATCGAAGTCGAAAAAACGGACTTTCCGACCTGACATCCTATGGATTCGAGGTCGCTGATTACGATGCGCCTATTTTCCAGACGATAGGACGACTATTAATGATACGGGCCATCATATCCGGAAAAATCGAAGTCGAAAAAACGGACTTTCCGACCTGACATCCTATGGATTCGAGGTCGCTGATTACGATGCGCCTATTTTCGAGACGATCGGACGACTATTAACGAAGATACGGGCCATCATATCCGGAAAAAACGGAGTAGAAAAAACTGACTTTCCGACCTGCCATCCTATGGATTCGAGGTCGCTGATTACGATGCGCCTATTTTCCAGGCGATCGGACGACTATTAATGATACGGGCCATCATATCCGGAAAAATCGAAGTCGAAAAAACGGACTTTCCGACCTGCCATCCTATGGATTCTTGGTCGCTGATTACGATGCGCCTATTTTCGAGACGATCGGACGACTATTAACGAAGATACGGGCCATCATATCCGGAAAAAACGAAGTCGAAAAAACGGACTTTCCTACCTGCCGTCCTATGGATTCGAGGTCGATGATTACGATGCGCCTATTTTCGAGACGATCGGACGACTATTAACGAAGATACGGGCCATCATATCCGGAAAAAACGGAGTAGAAAAAACTGACTTTCCGACCTGCCATCCTATGGATTCAAGGTCGCTGATTACGATGCGCCTATTTTCCAGACGATCGGACGACTATTAGCGAAGTTACGGGCGATCATATCCGAAAAAATCAAAGACGAATAAACGGACTTTCCGACCTGACATCCTATGGATTCGAGGTCGCTGATTACGATGCGCCTATTTTCCAGACGATAGGACGACTATTAATGATACGGGCCATCATATCCGGAAAAATCGAAGTCGAAAAAACGGACTTTCCGACCTGACATCCTATGGATTCGAGGTCGCTGATTACGATGCGCCTATTTTCCAGACGATCGGACGACTATTAATGATACGGGCCATCATATCCGGAAAAATCGAAGTCGAAAAAACGGACTTTCCTACCTGCCATCCTATGGATTTAAGGTCGCTGATTACGATGCGCCTATTTTCGAGACGATCGGACGACTATTAACGAAGATACGGGCCATCATATCCGGAAAAAACGGAGTAGAAAAAACTGACTTTCCGACCTGCCATCCTATGGATTCGAGGTCGCTGATTACGATGCGCCTATTTTCCAGACGATCGGACGAGTATTAATGATACGGGCCATCATATCCGGAAAAATCGAAGTCGAAAAAACGGACTTTCCTACCTGCCGTCATATGGATTTAAGGTCGCTGATTACGATGCGCCTATTTTCCAGACGATCGGACGACTATTAGCGAAGTTACGGGCGATCATATCCGAAAAAATCAAAGACGAATAAACGGACTTTCCGACCTGACATCCTATGGATTCGAGGTCGCTGATTACGATGCGCCTATTTTCCAGACGATAGGACGACTATTAATGATACGGGCCATCATATCCGGAAAAATCGAAGTCGAAAAAACGGACTTTCCGACCTGACATCCTATGGATTCGAGGTCGCTGATTACGATGCGCCTATTTTCGAGACGATCGGACGACTATTAACGAAGATACGGGCCATCATATCCGGAAAAAACGGAGTAGAAAAAACTGACTTTCCGACCTGCCATCCTATGGATTCGAGGTCGCTGATTACGATGCGCCTATTTTCCAGGCGATCGGACGACTATTAATGATACGGGCCATCATATCCGGAAAAATCGAAGTCGAAAAAACGGACTTTCCGACCTGCCATCCTATGGATTCTTGGTCGCTGATTACGATGCGCCTATTTTCGAGACGATCGGACGACTATTAACGAAGATACGGGCCATCATATCCGGAAAAAACGAAGTCGAAAAAACGGACTTTCCTACCTGCCGTCCTATGGATTTAAGGTCGCTGATTACGATGCGCCTATTTTCGAGACGATCGGACGACTATTAGCGAAGTTACGGGCGATCATATCCGAAAAAATCAAAGACGAATAAACGGACTTTCCGACCTGACATCCTATGGATTCGAGGTCGCTGATTACGATGCGCCTATTTTCCAGACGATAGGACGACTATTAATGATACGGGCCATCATATCCGGAAAAATCGAAGTCGAAAAAACGGACTTTCCGACCTGCCATCCTATGGATTCAAGGTCGCTGATTACGATGCGCCTATTTTCCAGACGATCGGACGACTATTAGCGAAGTTACGGGCGATCATATCCGAAAAAATCAAAGACGAATAAACGGACTTTCCGACCTGACATCCTATGGATTCGAGGTCGCTGATTACGATGCGCCTATTTTCCAGACGATAGGACGACTATTAATGATACGGGCCATCATATCCGGAAAAATCGAAGTCGAAAAAACGGACTTTCCGACCTGACATCCTATGGATTCGAGGTCGCTGATTACGATGCGCCTATTTTCCAGACGATCGGACGACTATTAATGATACGGGCCATCATATCCGGAAAAATCGAAGTCGAAAAAACGGACTTTCCTACCTGCCATCCTATGGATTTAAGGTCGCTGATTACGATGCGCCTATTTTCGAGACGATCGGACGACTATTAACGAAGATACGGGCCATCATATCCGGAAAAAACGGAGTAGAAAAAACTGACTTTCCGACCTGCCATCCTATGGATTCGAGGTCGCTGATTACGATGCGCCTATTTTCCAGACGATCGGACGAGTATTAATGATACGGGCCATCATATCCGGAAAAATCGAAGTCGAAAAAACGGACTTTCCTACCTGCCATCCTATGGATTTAAGGTCGCTGATTACGATGCGCCTATTTTCGAGACGATCGGACGACTATTAACGAAGATACGGGCCATCATATCCGGAAAAAACGGAGTAGAAAAAACTGACTTTCCGACCTGCCATCCTATGGATTCGAGGTCGCTGATTACGATGCGCCTATTTTCCAGACGATCGGACGAGTATTAATGATACGGGCCATCATATCCGGAAAAATCGAAGTCGAAAAAACGGACTTTCCTACCTGCCGTCATATGGATTTAAGGTCGCTGATTACGATGCGCCTATTTTCCAGACGATCGGACGACTATTAGCGAAGTTACGGGCGATCATATCCGAAAAAATCAAAGACGAATAAACGGACTTTCCGACCTGACATCCTATGGATTCGAGGTCGCTGATTACAATGCGCCTATTTTCCAGACGATAGGACGACTATTAATGATACGGGCCATCATATCCGGAAAAATCGAAGTCGAAAAAACGGACTTTCCTACCTGCCATCCTATGGATTTAAGGTCGCTGATTACGATGCGCCTATTTTCGAGACGATCGGACGACTATTAACGAAGATACGGGCCATCATATCCGGAAAAAACGGAGTAGAAAAAACTGACTTTCCGACCTGCCATCCTATGGATTCGAGGTCGCTGATTACGATGCGCCTATTTTCCAGACGATCGGACGACTATTAATGATACGGGCCATCATATCCGGAAAAATCGAAGTCGAAAAAACGGACTTTCCTACCTGCCGTCCTATGGAGTTGAGGTCGCTGATTACGATGCGCCTATTTTCCAGACGATCGGACGACTATTAACGAAGATACGTGTTATCATATCCGGAAAAATCGAAGTCGAAAAAACGGACTTTCCTACCTGCCGTCCTATGGATTTGAGGTCGCTGATTACGATGCGCCTATTTTCGAGACGATCGGACAACTATTAACGAAGATACGGGCCATGGGTTTAGGACGTTTCAGCGCCGCCGATTCATCGCCGCCGTTTCATCGCTGGCCGTTTCATCGCCGGTCAGTTCACCGTCGGCCTGTTCATCGCCGGCCAGCATTTGTAAAATAATATTTTTAATTATTTCTTATAACCAATTTTTAAAGTTTGTTGTAAAATGCAGGTGCGTCCCCAAGTAAAACCCATGATAATCGTGTAATTATGATTTACCTGGAAAATAAACACCTATAATAATTCTTTAATTGCGATTTACCTGGAAGTATTAAGAATTTGAGGTAAGTAGGTAATTTAGAAACAGGTAGAAATACACCCTGGAATAGTTAGTTAACTAGTAAGTTTTGTGAGTGTTAGTACTGTTAGTCGCATCTCCCCTAGTTGAAGATATGGATCAAATTTTGAGCAAAAGAGGAAAAGCAAAGTTTTCTCATGGTGGTAATCTGTACATCTTTGAAAAGCAGAGTAAGCGTGACATGGACGTAAAGTTTTGGCGTTGTGAACAGATGGGACGCTGCAAAGCTAGACTGCATACTAAGAATGGAGAAGTGACAAAACAAATAAATGCACATTCTCATGATTCTTCAGCAACAAACGTGGAAGTGTCGAGAGTCATTACTGCAATGAAACGTCGTGCGGAAGTTACAGTAGAAAACACTAGCAAAATAATAAATGAATGTATAAAAAGTTTATCCCAAGCAGGTCAAGGTGCAATTCCTAACAATTCCGCACTAAGAAAGGTTATTCGTCGGAAACGAAATGAAGTGGGTGTAGCGCGTGCAGATCCCAATTCATTGGCAGACTTTATGGTGCCAGATGCATACAAATTCTACAGAACGCAAGATGGCGTGGAAGAAAACTTTCTACTACATGACAGCGGCAAGAGGACAATGAAAGGATCATCATTTTTGGGAGGGGAACGTGGCTCCGACATCTGCAAACATCTTCAATTTGGTATGCTGACGGAACTTTTTCGATTTCGCCACGTTTATTTTCCCAGGTATACGTGGTCATGGCAAAGAAACATGGTGGAGTTCATCCTGTATTTTATGCTCTTTTGCCCAATAAAATGAAAAGGACGTACTTAAAAATGTTCGAAGTCATTAAGAATTTAGTGCCCAATTTAAATCCGGAATCCATCAACTGCGATTTTGAGAATGCAGCTATTTCTGCAATGATAGAATGTTTTCCCGGTGTTAATATAAAAGGTTGTTTCTTCCACTTGGCCAAGAACATGAAGAAGCATTTGGCTGAAATGGGATTTACAGTACAATACAACAGTGATCCAGATTTTGCATTAAAGGCTAAAATGGTGGTTGCTTTGACATTTGTTCGTCTTGACAATATTGACGAATATGTGGATGCTTTAGCAGACGAGTTGCCGCTAGAATTGCAACCGTTAATGAATTGGTTCGAAGATAATTATATTGGACGTCAAAATAGACGTGGAAATGGAAGACGGCCTGGTTTATTTGCACCCGGTGTCTGGAAACTATATGATCGAGTACTGCGCGACGAAGATCGCACTAACAACCACGCGGAAGCGGCACATCGACGACTTCAGACTGAATTAGGGGTCCATCATCCGACTATTTGGAAGTTTGTTGATGGATTGCGAAAGGTACAGAAGGGGCGGGATGCATATTATGAACAGCTTGTTGCTGAGAACGAACCACCGGCAAAACTTCGTAAATACCGACAGGCTGACGAAAGAATAAAAAGGATAGTGTCTCAATTCAACAATAGAGATGCTGTCGAATATCTGCGCGGCTTAGCTCATAATTATCAATTTTAAATATTTGTTATCATTTAATTCATTTAATGTGACTGTTTGCTTTGGAATGTACCTGGTTTTAAAATGTAATAAATAACTATAAATTGTAAATTCCGACTGTATTGTTGTGAACCAACGTAATTATATATTCCTAATTTCCAGTGCTATTTCACAATTGTTTCTGTTTATTTCATTCTTTCCATTTGTTCTTTTATTATTTATGTCCTGTGTTTATTTTCATATGCAACTATCGCCGACATTCATACTTCATACACAAGTATTACTTTATAATTAAATATTAAATAAATAAAAAAGTTTAGGACTACAAAACTAGTGTTTAAGTGCTTCCAACCCCAAACATTAAATTGATAGCATAGTTGGTCATTTACAACATTTTGGCAGCAGCAGAAACTTCGGTTGCAACAGTATGCTAAGCGATGAATCGGCTGGCGATGAAACGGCGACGATGAAACGGCGGCGCTAAAAAGGCGGCGATGAATCGTCCCTATCCGACGGGCCATCATATCCGGAAAAAACGAAGTCGAAAAAACTGACTTTCCTACCGGCCGTCCTATGGATTTGAGGTCGCTGATTACGATGCGCCTATTTTCCAGACGATCGGACGACTATTAATGATACGGGCCATCATATCCGGAAAAATCGAAGTCGAAATAACGGACTTTCCTACCTGCCGTCCTATGGATTTGAGGTCGCTGATTACGACGCGCCTATTTTCCAGACGATCGGACGACTATTAATGATACGGGCCATCATATCCGGAAAAATCGAAGTCGAAAAAACGGACTTTCCTACCTGCCATCCGATGGATTCGAGGTCGCTGATTAAGATGCGCCTATTTTCCAGACGATCGGACGACTATTAATGATACGGGCCATCATATCCGGAAAAATCGAAGTCGAAAAAACGGACTTTCCGACCTGCCATCCTATGGATTCGAGGTCGCTGATTACGATGCGCCTATTTTCCAGACGATCGGACGACTATTGATGATACGGGCCATCATATCCGGAAAAATCGAAGTCGAAAAACGCACTTTCCTACCTGCCGTCCTATGGATTTGAGGTCGCTGATTACGACGCGCCTATTTTCCAGACGATCGGACGACTATTAATGATACGGGCCATCATATCCGGAAAAATCGAAGTCGAAAAAACGGACTTTCCGACCTGCCATCCTATGGATTCGAGGTCGCTGATTACGATGCGCCTATTTTCCAGACGATCGGACGACTATTAACGAAGATACGGGCCATCATATCCGGAAAAATCGAAGTCGAAAAAACGGACTTTCCTACCTGCCGTCCTATGGATTTGAGGTCGCTGATTACGATGCGCCTATTTTCGAGACGATCGGACGACTATTAACGAAGATACGGGCGATCATATCCGGAAAAATCGAAGTCGAAAAAACGGACTTTCCTACCGGCCGTCCTATGGATTTGAGGTCGCTGATTACGATGCGCCTATTTTCCAGACGATCGGACGACTATTAATGATACGGGCCATCATATCCGGAAAAATCGAAGTCGAAAAAACGGACTTTCCTACCTGCCGTCCTATGGATTTGAGGTCGCTGATTACGATGCGCCTATTTTCGAGACGATCGGACGACTATTAAGGAAGATACGGGCCATCATATCCGGAAAAATCGAAGTCGAAAAAACGGACTTTCCTACCGGCCGTCCTATGGATTTGAGGTCGCTGATTACGATGCGCCTATTTTCCAGACGATCGGACGACTATTAATGATACGGGCCATCATATCCGGAAAAATCGAAGTCGAAAAAACGGACTTTCCTACCTGCCGTCCTATGGATTTGAGGTCGCTGATTACGATGCGCCTATTTTCGAGACGATCGGACGACTATTAACGAAGATACGGGCCATCATATCCGGAAAAAACGGAGTAGAAAAAACTGACTTTCCGACCTGCCATCCTATGGATTCGAGGTCGCTGATTACGATGCGCCTATTTTCCAGACGATCGGACGACTATTAATGATACGGGCCATCATATCCGGAAAAATCGAAGTCGAAAAAACGGACTTTCCTACCTGCCGTCCTATGGAGTTGAGGTCGCTGATTACGATGCGCCTATTTTCCAGACGATCGGACGACTATTAACGAAGATACGTGTTATCATATCCGGAAAAATCGAAGTCGAAAAAACGGACTTTCCTACCTGCCGTCCTATGGATTTGAGGTCGCTGATTACGATGCGCCTATTTTCGAGACGATCGGACAACTATTAACGAAGATACGGGCCATGGGTTTAGGACGTTTCAGCGCCGCCGATTCATCGCCGCCGTTTCATCGCTGGCCGTTTCATCGCCGGTCAGTTCACCGTCGGCCTGTTCATCGCCGGCCAGCATTTGTAAAATAATATTTTTAATTATTTCTTATAACCAATTTTTAAAGTTTGTTGTAAAATGCAGGTGCGTCCCCAAGTAAAACCCATGATAATCGTGTAATTATGATTTACCTGGAAAATAAACACCTATAATAATTCTTTAATTGCGATTTACCTGGAAGTATTAAGAATTTGAGGTAAGTAGGTAATTTAGAAACAGGTAGAAATACACCCTGGAATAGTTAGTTAACTAGTAAGTTTTGTGAGTGTTAGTACTGTTAGTCGCATCTCCCCTAGTTGAAGATATGGATCAAATTTTGAGCAAAAGAGGAAAAGCAAAGTTTTCTCATGGTGGTAATCTGTACATCTTTGAAAAGCAGAGTAAGCGTGACATGGACGTAAAGTTTTGGCGTTGTGAACAGATGGGACGCTGCAAAGCTAGACTGCATACTAAGAATGGAGAAGTGACAAAACAAATAAATGCACATTCTCATGATTCTTCAGCAACAAACGTGGAAGTGTCGAGAGTCATTACTGCAATGAAACGTCGTGCGGAAGTTACAGTAGAAAACACTAGCAAAATAATAAATGAATGTATAAAAAGTTTATCCCAAGCAGGTCAAGGTGCAATTCCTAACAATTCCGCACTAAGAAAGGTTATTCGTCGGAAACGAAATGAAGTGGGTGTAGCGCGTGCAGATCCCAATTCATTGGCAGACTTTATGGTGCCAGATGCATACAAATTCTACAGAACGCAAGATGGCGTGGAAGAAAACTTTCTACTACATGACAGCGGCAAGAGGACAATGAAAGGATCATCATTTTTGGGAGGGGAACGTGGCTCCGACATCTGCAAACATCTTCAATTTGGTATGCTGACGGAACTTTTTCGATTTCGCCACGTTTATTTTCCCAGGTATACGTGGTCATGGCAAAGAAACATGGTGGAGTTCATCCTGTATTTTATGCTCTTTTGCCCAATAAAATGAAAAGGACGTACTTAAAAATGTTCGAAGTCATTAAGAATTTAGTGCCCAATTTAAATCCGGAATCCATCAACTGCGATTTTGAGAATGCAGCTATTTCTGCAATGATAGAATGTTTTCCCGGTGTTAATATAAAAGGTTGTTTCTTCCACTTGGCCAAGAACATGAAGAAGCATTTGGCTGAAATGGGATTTACAGTACAATACAACAGTGATCCAGATTTTGCATTAAAGGCTAAAATGGTGGTTGCTTTGACATTTGTTCGTCTTGACAATATTGACGAATATGTGGATGCTTTAGCAGACGAGTTGCCGCTAGAATTGCAACCGTTAATGAATTGGTTCGAAGATAATTATATTGGACGTCAAAATAGACGTGGAAATGGAAGACGGCCTGGTTTATTTGCACCCGGTGTCTGGAAACTATATGATCGAGTACTGCGCGACGAAGATCGCACTAACAACCACGCGGAAGCGGCACATCGACGACTTCAGACTGAATTAGGGGTCCATCATCCGACTATTTGGAAGTTTGTTGATGGATTGCGAAAGGTACAGAAGGGGCGGGATGCATATTATGAACAGCTTGTTGCTGAGAACGAACCACCGGCAAAACTTCGTAAATACCGACAGGCTGACGAAAGAATAAAAAGGATAGTGTCTCAATTCAACAATAGAGATGCTGTCGAATATCTGCGCGGCTTAGCTCATAATTATCAATTTTAAATATTTGTTATCATTTAATTCATTTAATGTGACTGTTTGCTTTGGAATGTACCTGGTTTTAAAATGTAATAAATAACTATAAATTGTAAATTCCGACTGTATTGTTGTGAACCAACGTAATTATATATTCCTAATTTCCAGTGCTATTTCACAATTGTTTCTGTTTATTTCATTCTTTCCATTTGTTCTTTTATTATTTATGTCCTGTGTTTATTTTCATATGCAACTATCGCCGACATTCATACTTCATACACAAGTATTACTTTATAATTAAATATTAAATAAATAAAAAAGTTTAGGACTACAAAACTAGTGTTTAAGTGCTTCCAACCCCAAACATTAAATTGATAGCATAGTTGGTCATTTACAACATTTTGGCAGCAGCAGAAACTTCGGTTGCAACAGTATGCTAAGCGATGAATCGGCTGGCGATGAAACGGCGACGATGAAACGGCGGCGCTAAAAAGGCGGCGATGAATCGTCCCTATCCGACGGGCCATCATATCCGGAAAAAACGAAGTCGAAAAAACTGACTTTCCTACCGGCCGTCCTATGGATTTGAGGTCGCTGATTACGATGCGCCTATTTTCCAGACGATCGGACGACTATTAATGATACGGGCCATCATATCCGGAAAAATCGAAGTCGAAATAACGGACTTTCCTACCTGCCGTCCTATGGATTTGAGGTCGCTGATTACGACGCGCCTATTTTCCAGACGATCGGACGACTATTAATGATACGGGCCATCATATCCGGAAAAATCGAAGTCGAAAAAACGGACTTTCCTACCTGCCATCCGATGGATTCGAGGTCGCTGATTAAGATGCGCCTATTTTCCAGACGATCGGACGACTATTAATGATACGGGCCATCATATCCGGAAAAATCGAAGTCGAAAAAACGGACTTTCCGACCTGCCATCCTATGGATTCGAGGTCGCTGATTACGATGCGCCTATTTTCCAGACGATCGGACGACTATTGATGATACGGGCCATCATATCCGGAAAAATCGAAGTCGAAAAACGCACTTTCCTACCTGCCGTCCTATGGATTTGAGGTCGCTGATTACGACGCGCCTATTTTCCAGACGATCGGACGACTATTAATGATACGGGCCATCATATCCGGAAAAATCGAAGTCGAAAAAACGGACTTTCCGACCTGCCATCCTATGGATTCGAGGTCGCTGATTACGATGCGCCTATTTTCCAGACGATCGGACGACTATTAACGAAGATACGGGCCATCATATCCGGAAAAATCGAAGTCGAAAAAACGGACTTTCCTACCTGCCGTCCTATGGATTTGAGGTCGCTGATTACGATGCGCCTATTTTCGAGACGATCGGACGACTATTAACGAAGATACGGGCGATCATATCCGGAAAAATCGAAGTCGAAAAAACGGACTTTCCTACCGGCCGTCCTATGGATTTGAGGTCGCTGATTACGATGCGCCTATTTTCCAGACGATCGGACGACTATTAATGATACGGGCCATCATATCCGGAAAAATCGAAGTCGAAAAAACGGACTTTCCTACCTGCCGTCCTATGGATTTGAGGTCGCTGATTACGATGCGCCTATTTTCGAGACGATCGGACGACTATTAAGGAAGATACGGGCCATCATATCCGGAAAAATCGAAGTCGAAAAAACGGACTTTCCTACCGGCCGTCCTATGGATTTGAGGTCGCTGATTACGATGCGCCTATTTTCCAGACGATCGGACGACTATTAATGATACGGGCCATCATATCCGGAAAAATCGAAGTCGAAAAAACGGACTTTCCTACCTGCCGTCCTATGGATTTGAGGTCGCTGATTACGATGCGCCTATTTTCGAGACGATCGGACGACTATTAAGGAAGATACGGGCCATCATATCCGGAAAAATCGAAGTCGAAAAAACGGACTTTCCTACCTGCCGTCCTATGGATTTGAGGTCGCTGATTACGATGCGCCTATTTTCGAGACGATCGGACGACTATTAATGATACTTGCCATCATATCCGGAAAAATCGAAGTCGAAATAACGGACTTTCCTACCTGCCGTCCTATGGATTTGAGGTCGATGATTACGATGCGCCTATTTTCGAGACGATCGGACGACTATTAATGATACGGGCCATCATATCCGGAAAAATCGAAGTCGAAATAACGGACTTTCCTACCTGCCGTCCTATGGATTTGAGGTCGCTGATTACGATGCGCCTATTTTCGAGACGATCGGACGACTATTAATGATACGGGCCATCATATCCGGAAAAATCGAAGTCGAAATAACGGACTTTCCTACCTGCCGTCCTATGGATTTGAGGTCGCTGATTACGATGCGCCTATTTTCCAGACGATCGGACGACTATTAATGATACGGGCCATCATATCCGGAAAAATCGAAGTCGAAATAACGGACTTTCCTACCTGCCGTCCTATGGATTTGAGGTCGCTGATTACGATGCGCCTATTTTCCAGACGATCGGACGACTATTAATGATACGGGCCATCGTATCCGGAAAAATCGAAGTCGAAAAAACGGACTTTCCTACCTGCCGTCCTGTGGATTTGAGGTCGCTGATTACGATGCGCCTATTTTCCAGACGATCGGACGACTATTAATGATACGGGCCATCATATCCGGAAAAATCGAAGTCGAAATAACGGACTTTCCTACCTGCCGTCCTATGGATTTGAGGTCGCTGATTACGATGCGCCTATTTTCCAGACGATCGGACGACTATTAATGATACGGGCCATCGTATCCGGAAAAATCGAAGTCGAAAAAACGGACTTTCCTACCTGCCGTCCTGTGGATTTGAGGTCGCTGATTACGATGCGCCTATTTTCGAGACGATCGGACGACTATTAAGGAAGATACGGGCCATCATATCCGGAAAAATCGAAGTCGAAAAAACGGACTTTCCTACCTGCCGTCCTATGGATTTGAGGTCGCTGATTACGATGCGCTTATTTTCCAGGCGATCGGACGACTATTAATGATACGGGCCATCATATCCGGAAAAATCGAAGTCGAAATAACGGACTTTCCTACCTGCCGTCCTATGGATTTGAGGTCGCTGATTACGATGCGCCTATTTTCCAGACGATCGGACGACTATTAATGATACGGGCCATCATATCCGGAAAAATCGAAGTCGAAAAAACGGACTTTCCTACCAGCCGTCCTATGGATTTGAGGTCGCTGATTACGATGCGCCTATTTTCGAGACGATCGGACGACTATTAAGGAAGATACGGGCCATCATATCCGGAAAAATCGAAGTCGAAATAACGGACTTTCCTACCTGCCGTCCTATGGATTTGAGGTCGCTGATTACGATGCGCCTATTTTCCAGGCGATCGGACGACTATTAATGATACGGGCCATCATATCCGGAAAAGTCGAAGTCGAAATAACGGACTTTCCTACCTGTCGTCCTATGGATTTGAGGTCGCTGATTACGATGCGCCTATTTTCCAGGCGATCGGACGACTATTAATGATACGGGCCATCATATCCGGAAAAATCGAAGTCGAAATAACGGACTTTCCTACCTGCCGTCCTATGGATTTGAGGTCGCTGATTACGATGCGCCTATTTTCCAGACGATCGGACGACTATTAATGATACGGGCCATCATATCCGGAAAAATCGAAGTCGAAATAACGGACTTTCCTACCTGCCGTCCTATGGATTTGAGGTCGCTGATTACGATGCGCCTATTTTCCAGGCGATCGGACGACTATTAATGATACGGGCCATCATATCCGGAAAAATCGAAGTCGAAATAACGGACTTTCCTACCTGCCGTCCTATGGATTTGAGGTCGCTGATTACGATGCGCCTATTTTCCAGACGATCGGACGACTATTAATGATACGGGCCATCATATCCGGAAAAATCGAAGTCGAAAAAACGGACTTTCCTACCAGCCGTCCTATGGATTTGAGGTCGCTGATTACGATGCGCCTATTTTCGAGACGATCGGACGACTATTAAGGAAGATACGGGCCATCATATCCGGAAAAATCGAAGTCGAAAAAACGGACTTTCCTACCTGCCGTCCTATGGATTTGAGGTCGCTGATTACGATGCGCCTATTTTCCAGACGATCGGACGACTATTAATGATACGGGCCATCATATCCGGAAAAATCGAAGTCGAAAAAACGGACTTTCCTACCAGCCGTCCTATGGATTTGAGGTCGCTGATTACGATGCGCCTATTTTCGAGACGATCGGACGACTATTAAGGAAGATACGGGCCATCATATCCGGAAAAATCGAAGTCGAAAAAACGGACTTTCCTACCTGCCGTCCTATGGATTTGAGGTCGCTGATTACGATGCGCCTATTTTCGAGACGATCGGACGACTATTAAGGAAGATACGGGCCATCATATCCGGAAAAATCGAAGTCGAAATAACGGACTTTCCTACCTGCCGTCCTATGGATTTGAGGTCGCTGATTACGATGCGCCTATTTTCCAGGCGATCGAACGACTATTAATGATACGGGCCATCATATCCGGAAAAATCGAAGTCGAAATAACGGACTTTCCTACCTGCCGTCCTATGGATTTGAGGTCGCTGATTACGATGCGCCTATTTTCCAGACGATCGGACGACTATTAATGATACGGGCCATCATATCCGGAAAAATCGAAGTCGAAAAAACGGACTTTCCTACCAGCCGTCCTATGGATTTGAGGTCGCTGATTACGATGCGCCTATTTTCGAGACGATCGGACGACTATTAAGGAAGATACGGGCCATCATATCCGGAAAAATCGAAGTCGAAAAAACGGACTTTCCTACCTGCCGTCCTATGGATTTGAGGTCGCTGATTACGATGCGCCTATTTTCGAGACGATCGGACGACTATTAAGGAAGATACGGGCCATCATATCCGGAAAAATCGAAGTCGAAAAAACGGACTTTCCTACCTGCCATCCTATGGATTTGAGGTCGCTGATTACGATGCGCCTATTTTCGAGACGATCGGACGACTATTAAGGAAGATACGGGCCATCATATCCGGAAAAATCGAAGTCGAAAAAACGGACTTTCCTACCAGCCGTCCTATGGATTTGAGGTCGCTGATTACGATGCGCCTATTTTCGAGACGATCGGACGACTATTAAGGAAGATACGGGCCATCATATCCGGAAAAATCGAAGTCGAAAAAACGGACTTTCCTACCTGCCGTCCTATGGATTTGAGGTCGCTGATTACGATGCGCCTATTTTCGAGACGATCGGACGACTATTAAGGAAGATACGGGCCATCATATCCGGAAAAATCGAAGTCGAAAAAACGGACTTTCCTACCTGCCATCCTATGGATTTGAGGTCGCTGATTACGATGCGCCTATTTTCGAGACGATCGGACGACTATTAAGGAAGATACGGGCCATCATATCCGGAAAAATCGAAGTCGAAAAAACGGACTTTCCTACCAGCCGTCCTATGGATTTGAGGTCGCTGATTACGATGCGCCTATTTTCGAGACGATCGGACGACTATTAAGGAAGATACGGGCCATCATATCCGGAAAAATCGAAGTCGAAAAAACGGACTTTCCTACCTGCCATCCTATGGATTTGAGGTCGCTGATTACGATGCGCCTATTTTCGAGACGATCGGACGACTATTAAGGAAGATACGGGCCATCATATCCGGATAAATCGAAGTCGAAAAAACGGACTTTCCTACCTGCCGTCCTATGGATTTGAGGCCGCTGATTACGATGCGCCTATTTTCGAGACGATCGGACGACTATTAAGGAAGATACGGGCCATCATATCCGGAAAAATCGAAGTCGAAAAAACGGACTTTCCTACCGGCCGTCCTATGGATTTGAGGTCGCTGATTACGATGCGCCTATTTTCCAGACGATCGGACGACTATTAATGATACGGGCCATCATATCCGGAAAAATCGAAGTCGAAAAAACGGACTTTCCTACCTGCCGTCCTATGGATTTGAGGTCGCTGATTACGATGCGCCTATTTTCCAGACGATCGGACGACTATTAATGATACGGGCCATCATATCCGGAAAAATCGAAGTCGAAAAAACGGACTTTCCTACCTGCCGTCCTATGGATTTGAGGTCGCTGATTACGATGCGCCTATTTTCCAGACGATCGGACGACTATTAATGATACGGGCCATCATATCCGGAAAAATCGAAGTCGAAAAAACGGACTTTCCTACCTGCCGTCCTATGGATTTGAGGTCGCTGATTACGATGCGCCTATTTTCCAGACGATCGGACGACTATTAATGATACGGGCCATCATATCCGGAAAAATCGAAGTCGAAAAAACGGACTTTCCTACCTGCCGTCCTATGGATTTGAGGTCGCTGATTACGATGCGCCTATTTTCCAGACGATCGGACGACTATTAATGATACGGGCCATCATATCCGGAAAAATCGAAGTCGAAAAAACGGACTTTCCTACCTGCCGTCCTATGGATTTGAGGTCGCTGATTACGATGCGCCTATTTTCCAGACGATCGGACGACTATTAATGATACGGGCCATCATATCCGGAAAAATCGAAGTCGAAAAAACGGACTTTCCTACCTGCCGTCCTATGGATTTGAGGTCGCTGATTACGATGCGCCTATTTTCCAGACGATCGGACGACTATTAATGATACGGGCCATCATATCCGGAAAAATCGAAGTCGAAATAACGGACTTTCCTACCTGCCGTCCTATGGATTTGAGGTCGCTGATTACGATGCGCCTATTTTCGAGACGATCGGACGACTATTAATGATACGGGCCATCATATCCGGAAAAATCGAAGTCGAAAAAACGGACTTTCCTACCTGCCGTCCTATGGATTTGAGGTCGCTGATTACGATGCGCCTATTTTCCAGACGATCGGACGACTATTAATGATACGGGCCATCATATCCGGAAAAATCGAAGTCGAAATAACGGACTTTCCTACCTGCCGTCCTATGGATTTGAGGTCGCTGATTACGATGCGCCTATTTTCGAGACGATCGGACGACTATTAATGATACGGGCCATCATATCCGGAAAAATCGAAGTCGAAAAAACGGACTTTCCTACCTGCCGTCCTATGGATTTGAGGTCGCTGATTACGATGCGCCTATTTTCCAGACGATCGGACGACTATTAATGATACGGGCCATCATATCCGGAAAAATCGAAGTAGAAATAACGGACTTTCCTACCTGCCGTCCTATGGATTTGAGGTCGCTGATTACGATGCGCCTATTTTCCAGACGATCGGACGACTATTAATGATACGGGACATCATATCCGGAAAAATCGAAGTCGAAATAACGGACTTTCCTACCTGCCGTCCTATGGATTTGAGGTCGCTGATTACGATGCGCCTATTTTCGAGACGATCGGACGACTATTAAGGAAGATACGGGCCATCATATCCGGAAAAATCGAAGTCGAAAAAACGGACTTTCCTACCTGCCATCCTATGGATTTGAGGTCGCTGATTACGATGCGCCTATTTTCGAGACGATCGGATGACTATTAAGGAAGATACGGGCCATCATATCCGGAAAAATCGAAGTCGAAAAAACGGACATTCCTACCTGCCATCCTATGGATTTGAGGTCGCTGATTACGATGCGCCTATTTTCGAGACGATCGGACGACTATTAAGGAAGATACGGGCCATCATATCCGGAAAAATCGAAGTCGAAAAAACGGACTTTCCTACCTGCCGTCCTATGGATTTGAGGTCGCTGATTACGATGCGCCTATTTTCGAGACGTTCGGACGACTATTAACGAAGATACGGGCGATCATATCCGAAAAAATCAAAGACGAAAAAACGGACTTTCCTACCTGCCATCCTATGGATTTGAGGTCGCTGATTACGATGCGCCTATTTTCGAGACGATCGGACGACTATTAATGATACGGGCCATCATATCCGGAAAAATCGAAGTCGAAAAAACGGACTTTCCTACCTGCCGTCCTATGGATTTGAGGTCGCTGATTACGATGCGCCTATTTTCCAGACGATCGGACGACTATTAATGATACGGGACATCATATCCGGAAAAATCGAAGTCGAAATAACGGACTTTCCTACCTGCCGTCCTATGGATTTGAGGTCGCTGATTACGATGCGCCTATTTTCGAGACGATCGGACGACTATTAAGGAAGATACGGGCCATCATATCCGGAAAAATCGAAGACGAAAAAACGGACTTTCCTACCTGCCATCCTATGGATTTGAGGTCGCTGATTACGATGCGCCTATTTTCGAGACGATCGGACGACTATTAATGATACGGGCCATCATATCCGGAAAAATCGAAGTCGAAATAACGGACTTTCCTACCTGCCGTCCTATGGATTTGAGGTCGCTGATTACGATGCGCCTATTTTCGAGACGATCGGACGACTATTAATGATACGGGCCATCATATCCGGAAAAATCGATGTCGAAAAAACGGACTTTCCTACCTGCCGTCCTATGGATTTGAGGTCGCTGATTACGATGCGCCTATTTTCCAGACGATCGGACGACTATTAATGATACGGGACATCATATCCGGAAAAATCGAAGTCGAAATAACGGACTTTCCTACCTGCCGTCCTATGGATTTGAGGTCGCTGATTACGATGCGCCTATTTTCGAGACGATCGGACGACTATTAAGGAAGATACGGGCCATCATATCCGGAAAAATCGAAGTCGAAAAAACGGACTTTCCTACCTGCCATCCTATGGATTTGAGGTCGCTGATTACGATGCGCCTATTTTCGAGACGATCGGACGACTATTAACGAAGATACGGGCCATCATATCCGGAAAAATCGAAGTCGAAAAAACGGACTTTCCTACCTGCCGTCCTATGGATTCGAGGTCGCTGATTACGATGCGCCTATTTTCCAGACGATCGGACGACTATTAATGATACGGGCCATCATATCCGGAAAAATCGAAGTCGAAAAAACGGACTTTCCTACCAGCCGTCCTATGGATTTGAGGTCGCTGATTACGATGCGCCTATTTTCGAGACGATCGGACGACTATTAACGAAGATACGGGCCATCATATCCGGAAAAATCGAAGTCGAAAAAACGGACTTTCCTACCTGCCGTCCTATGGATTCGAGGTCGCTGATTACGATGCGCCTATTTTCCAGACGATCGGACGACTATTAATGATACGGGACATCATATCCGGAAAAATCGAAGTCGAAATAACGGACTTTCCTACCTGCCGTCCTATGGATTTGAGGTCGCTGATTACGATGCGCCTATTTTCGAGACGATCGGACGACTATTAAGGAAGATACGGGCCATCATATCCGGAAAAATCGAAGTCGAAAAAACGGACTTTCCTACCTGCCATCCTATGGATTTGAGGTCGCTGATTACGATGCGCCTATTTTCGAGACGATCGGACGACTATTAACGAAGATACGGGCCATCATATCCGGAAAAATCGAAGTCGAAAAAACGGACTTTCCTACCTGCCGTCCTATGGATTCGAGGTCGCTGATTACGATGCGCCTATTTTCCAGACGATCGGACGACTATTAATGATACGGGCCATCATATCCGGAAAAATCGAAGTCGAAAAAACGGACTTTCCTACCTGCCGTCCTATGGATTTGAGGTCGCTGATTACGATGCGCCTATTTTCGAGACGATCGGACGACTATTAACGAAGATACGGGCCATCATATCCGGAAAAATCGAAGTCGAAAAAACGGACTTTCCTACCTGCCGTCCTATGGATTCGAGGTCGCTGATTACGATGCGCCTATTTTCCAGACGATCGGACGACTATTAATGATACGGGCCATCATATCCGGAAAAATCGAAGTCGAAAAAACGGACTTTCCTACCAGCCGTCCTATGGATTTGAGGTCGCTGATTACGATGCGCCTATTTTCGAGACGATCGGACGACTATTAAGGAAGATACGGGCCATCATATCCGGAAAAATCGAAGTCGAAAAAACGGACTTTCCTACCTGCCGTCCTATGGATTTGAGGTCGCTGATTACGATGCGCCTATTTTCGAGACGATCGGATGACTATTAAGGAAGATACGGGCCATCATATCCGGAAAAATCGAAGTCGAAAAAACGGACTTTCCTACCTGCCATCCTATGGATTTGAGGTCGCTGATTACGATGCGCCTATTTTCGAGACGATCGGACGACTATTAAGGAAGATACGGGCCATCATATCCGGAAGAATCGAAGTCGAAAAAACGGACTTTCCTACCTGCCGTCCTATGGATTTGAGGTCGCTGATTACGATGCGCCTATTTTCCAGACGATCGGACGACTATTAATGATACGGGCCATCATATCCGGAAAAATCGAAGTCGAAAAAACGGACATTCCTACCGGCCGTCCTATGGATTTGAGGTCGCTGATTACGATGCGCCTATTTTCCAGACGATCGGACGACTATTAATGATACGGGCCATCATATCCGGAAAAATCGAAGTCGAAAAAACGGACTTTCCTACCTGCCGTCCTATGGATTTGAGGTCGCTGATTACGATGCGCCTATTTTCGAGACGATCGGACGACTATTAACGAAGATACGGGCCATCATATCCGGAAAAATCGAAGTCGAAAAAACGGACTTTCCTACCTGCCGTCCTATGGATTTGAGGTCGCTGATTACGATGCGCCTATTTTCCAGACGATCGGACGACTATTAATGATACGGGCCATCATATCCGGAAAAATCGAAGTCGAAAAAACGGACATTCCTACCGGCCGTCCTATGGATTTGAGGTCGCTGATTACGATGCGCCTATTTTCCAGACGATCGGACGACTATTAATGATACGGGCCATCATATCCGGAAAAATCGAAGTCGAAAAAACGGACATTCCTACCGGCCGTCCTATGGATTTGAGGTCGCTGATTACGATGCGCCTATTTTCGAGACGATCGGACGACTATTAATGATACGGGCCATCATATCCGGAAAAATCGAAGTCGAAAAAACGGACTTTCCTACCTGCCGTCCTATGGATTTGAGGTCGCTGATTACGATGCGCCTATTTTCCAGACGATCGGACGACTATTAATGATACGGGCCATCATATCCGGAAAAATCGAAGTCGAAAAAACGGACATTCCTACCGGCCGTCCTATGGATTTGAGGTCGCTGATTACGATGCGCCTATTTTCCAGACGATCGGACGACTATTAATGATACGGGCCATCATATCCGGAAAAATCGAAGTCGAAAAAACGGACTTTCCTACCTGCCGTCCTATGGATTTGAGGTCGCTGACTACGATGCGCCTATTTTCGAGACGATCGGACGACTATTAACGAAGATACGGGCCATCATATCCGGAAAAATCGAAGTCGAAAAAACGGACTTTCCTACCTGCCGTCCTATGGATTTGAGGTCGCTGATTACGATGCGCCTATTTTCGAGACGATCGGACGACTATTAACGAAGATACGGGCCATCATATCCGGAAAAATCGAAGTCGAAAAAACGGACTTTCCTACCTGCCGTCCTATGGATTTGAGGTCGCTGATTACGATGCGCCTATTTTCCAGACGATCGGACGACTATTAATGATACGGGCCATCATATCCGGAAAAATCGAAGTCGAAAAAACGGACATTCCTACCGGCCGTCCTATGGATTTGAGGTCGCTGATTACGATGCGCCTATTTTCCAGACGATCGGACGACTATTAATGATACGGGCCATCATATCCGGAAAAATCGAAGTCGAAAAAACGGACTTTCCTACCTGCCGTCCTATGGATTTGAGGTCGCTGATTACGATGCGCCTATTTTCGAGACGATCGGACGACTATTAACGAAGATACGGGCCATCATATCCGGAAAAATCGAAGTCGAAAAAACGGACTTTCCTACCTGCCGTCCTATGGATTTGAGGTCGCTGATTACGATGCGCCTATTTTCCAGACGATCGGACGACTATTAATGATACGGGCCATCATATCCGGAAAAATCGAAGTCGAAAAAACGGACTTTCCTACCTGCCGTCCTATGGATTTGAGGTCGCTGATTACGATGCGCCTATTTTCCAGACGATCGGACGACTATTAATGATACGGGCCATCATATCCGGAAAAATCGAAGTCGAAAAAACGGACTTTCCTACCTGCCGTCCTATGGATTTGAGGTCGCCGATTACGATGCGCCTATTTTCCAGACGATCGGACGACTATTAATGATACGGGCCATCAAATCCGGAAAAATCGAAGTCGAAAAAACGGACTTTCCTACCTGCCGTCCTATGGATTTGAGGTCGCTGATTACGATGCGCCTATTTTCCAGACGATCGGACGACTATTAATGATACGGGCCATCATATCCGGAAAAATCGAAGTCGAAAAAACGGACATTCCTACCGGCCGTCCTATGGATTTGAGGTCGCTGATTACGATGCGCCTATTTTCCAGACGATCGGACGACCATTAATGATACGGGCCATCATATCCGGAAAAATCGAAGTCGAAAAAACGGACATTCCTACCGGCCGTCCTATGGATTTGAGGTCGCTGATTACGATGCGCCTATTTTCGAGACGATCGGACGACTATTAATGATACGGGCCATCATATCCGGAAAAATCGAAGTCGAAAAAACGGACTTTCCTACCTGCCGTCCTATGGATTTGAGGTCGCTGATTACGATGCGCCTATTTTCCAGACGATCGGACGACTATTAATGATACGGGCCATCATATCCGGAAAAATCGAAGTCGAAAAAACGGACATTCCTACCGGCCGTCCTATGGATTTGAGGTCGCTGATTACGATGCGCCTATTTTCCAGACGATCGGACGACTATTAATGATACGGGCCATCATATCCGGAAAAATCGAAGTCGAAAAAACGGACTTTCCTACCTGCCGTCCTATGGATTTGAGGTCGCTGACTACGATGCGCCTATTTTCGAGACGATCGGACGACTATTAATGATACGGGCCATCATATCCGGAAAAATCGAAGTCGAAAAAACGGACATTCCTACCGGCCGTCCTATGGATTTGAGGTCGCTGATTACGATGCGCCTATTTTCCAGACGATCGGACGACTATTAATGATACGGGCCATCATATCCGGAAAAATCGAAGTCGAAAAAACGGACTTTCCTACCTGCCGTCCTATGGATTTGAGGTCGCTGACTACGATGCGCCTATTTTCGAGACGATCGGACGACTATTAACGAAGATACGGGCCATCATATCCGGAAAAATCGAAGTCGAAAAAACGGACTTTCCTACCTGCCGTCCTATGGATTTGAGGTCGCTGATTACGATGCGCCTATTTTCGAGACGATCGGACGACTATTAACGAAGATACGGGCCATCATATCCGGAAAAATCGAAGTCGAAAAAACGGACTTTCCTACCTGCCGTCCTATGGATTTGAGGTCGCTGATTACGATGCGCCTATTTTCCAGACGATCGGACGACTATTAATGATACGGGCCATCATATCCGGAAAAATCGAAGTCGAAAAAACGGACATTCCTACCGGCCGTCCTATGGATTTGAGGTCGCTGATTACGATGCGCCTATTTTCCAGACGATCGGACGACTATTAATGATACGGGCCATCATATCCGGAAAAATCGAAGTCGAAAAAACGGACTTTCCTACCTGCCGTCCTATGGATTTGAGGTCGCTGATTACGATGCGCCTATTTTCGAGACGATCGGACGACTATTAACGAAGATACGGGCCATCATATCCGGAAAAATCGAAGTCGAAAAAACGGACTTTCCTACCTGCCGTCCTATGGATTTGAGGTCGCTGATTACGATGCGCCTATTTTCCAGACGATCGGACGACTATTAATGATACGGGCCATCATATCCGGAAAAATCGAAGTCGAAAAAACGGACTTTCCTACCTGCCGTCCTATGGATTTGAGGTCGCTGATTACGATGCGCCTATTTTCGAGACGATCGGACGACTATTAATGATACGGGCCATCATATCCGGAAAAATCGATGTCGAAAAAACGGACTTTCCTACCTGCCGTCCTATGGATTTGAGGTCGCTGATTACGATGCGCCTATTTTCCAGACGATCGGACGACTATTAATGATACGGGACATCATATCCGGAAAAATCGAAGTCGAAATAACGGACTTTCCTACCTGCCGTCCTATGGATTTGAGGTCGCTGATTACGATGCGCCTATTTTCGAGACGATCGGACGACTATTAAGGAAGATACGGGCCATCATATCCGGAAAAATCGAAGTCGAAAAAACGGACTTTCCTACCTGCCATCCTATGGATTTGAGGTCGCTGATTACGATGCGCCTATTTTCGAGACGATCGGACGACTATTAACGAAGATACGGGCCATCATATCCGGAAAAATCGAAGTCGAAAAAACGGACTTTCCTACCTGCCGTCCTATGGATTCGAGGTCGCTGATTACGATGCGCCTATTTTCCAGACGATCGGACGACTATTAATGATACGGGCCATCATATCCGGAAAAATCGAAGTCGAAAAAACGGACTTTCCTACCAGCCGTCCTATGGATTTGAGGTCGCTGATTACGATGCGCCTATTTTCGAGACGATCGGACGACTATTAACGAAGATACGGGCCATCATATCCGGAAAAATCGAAGTCGAAAAAACGGACTTTCCTACCTGCCGTCCTATGGATTCGAGGTCGCTGATTACGATGCGCCTATTTTCCAGACGATCGGACGACTATTAATGATACGGGACATCATATCCGGAAAAATCGAAGTCGAAATAACGGACTTTCCTACCTGCCGTCCTATGGATTTGAGGTCGCTGATTACGATGCGCCTATTTTCGAGACGATCGGACGACTATTAAGGAAGATACGGGCCATCATATCCGGAAAAATCGAAGTCGAAAAAACGGACTTTCCTACCTGCCATCCTATGGATTTGAGGTCGCTGATTACGATGCGCCTATTTTCGAGACGATCGGACGACTATTAACGAAGATACGGGCCATCATATCCGGAAAAATCGAAGTCGAAAAAACGGACTTTCCTACCTGCCGTCCTATGGATTCGAGGTCGCTGATTACGATGCGCCTATTTTCCAGACGATCGGACGACTATTAATGATACGGGCCATCATATCCGGAAAAATCGAAGTCGAAAAAACGGACTTTCCTACCTGCCGTCCTATGGATTTGAGGTCGCTGATTACGATGCGCCTATTTTCGAGACGATCGGACGACTATTAACGAAGATACGGGCCATCATATCCGGAAAAATCGAAGTCGAAAAAACGGACTTTCCTACCTGCCGTCCTATGGATTCGAGGTCGCTGATTACGATGCGCCTATTTTCCAGACGATCGGACGACTATTAATGATACGGGCCATCATATCCGGAAAAATCGAAGTCGAAAAAACGGACTTTCCTACCAGCCGTCCTATGGATTTGAGGTCGCTGATTACGATGCGCCTATTTTCGAGACGATCGGACGACTATTAAGGAAGATACGGGCCATCATATCCGGAAAAATCGAAGTCGAAAAAACGGACTTTCCTACCTGCCGTCCTATGGATTTGAGGTCGCTGATTACGATGCGCCTATTTTCGAGACGATCGGATGACTATTAAGGAAGATACGGGCCATCATATCCGGAAAAATCGAAGTCGAAAAAACGGACTTTCCTACCTGCCATCCTATGGATTTGAGGTCGCTGATTACGATGCGCCTATTTTCGAGACGATCGGACGACTATTAAGGAAGATACGGGCCATCATATCCGGAAGAATCGAAGTCGAAAAAACGGACTTTCCTACCTGCCGTCCTATGGATTTGAGGTCGCTGATTACGATGCGCCTATTTTCCAGACGATCGGACGACTATTAATGATACGGGCCATCATATCCGGAAAAATCGAAGTCGAAAAAACGGACATTCCTACCGGCCGTCCTATGGATTTGAGGTCGCTGATTACGATGCGCCTATTTTCCAGACGATCGGACGACTATTAATGATACGGGCCATCATATCCGGAAAAATCGAAGTCGAAAAAACGGACTTTCCTACCTGCCGTCCTATGGATTTGAGGTCGCTGATTACGATGCGCCTATTTTCGAGACGATCGGACGACTATTAACGAAGATACGGGCCATCATATCCGGAAAAATCGAAGTCGAAAAAACGGACTTTCCTACCTGCCGTCCTATGGATTTGAGGTCGCTGATTACGATGCGCCTATTTTCCAGACGATCGGACGACTATTAATGATACGGGCCATCATATCCGGAAAAATCGAAGTCGAAAAAACGGACATTCCTACCGGCCGTCCTATGGATTTGAGGTCGCTGATTACGATGCGCCTATTTTCCAGACGATCGGACGACTATTAATGATACGGGCCATCATATCCGGAAAAATCGAAGTCGAAAAAACGGACATTCCTACCGGCCGTCCTATGGATTTGAGGTCGCTGATTACGATGCGCCTATTTTCGAGACGATCGGACGACTATTAATGATACGGGCCATCATATCCGGAAAAATCGAAGTCGAAAAAACGGACTTTCCTACCTGCCGTCCTATGGATTTGAGGTCGCTGATTACGATGCGCCTATTTTCCAGACGATCGGACGACTATTAATGATACGGGCCATCATATCCGGAAAAATCGAAGTCGAAAAAACGGACATTCCTACCGGCCGTCCTATGGATTTGAGGTCGCTGATTACGATGCGCCTATTTTCCAGACGATCGGACGACTATTAATGATACGGGCCATCATATCCGGAAAAATCGAAGTCGAAAAAACGGACTTTCCTACCTGCCGTCCTATGGATTTGAGGTCGCTGACTACGATGCGCCTATTTTCGAGACGATCGGACGACTATTAACGAAGATACGGGCCATCATATCCGGAAAAATCGAAGTCGAAAAAACGGACTTTCCTACCTGCCGTCCTATGGATTTGAGGTCGCTGATTACGATGCGCCTATTTTCGAGACGATCGGACGACTATTAACGAAGATACGGGCCATCATATCCGGAAAAATCGAAGTCGAAAAAACGGACTTTCCTACCTGCCGTCCTATGGATTTGAGGTCGCTGATTACGATGCGCCTATTTTCCAGACGATCGGACGACTATTAATGATACGGGCCATCATATCCGGAAAAATCGAAGTCGAAAAAACGGACATTCCTACCGGCCGTCCTATGGATTTGAGGTCGCTGATTACGATGCGCCTATTTTCCAGACGATCGGACGACTATTAATGATACGGGCCATCATATCCGGAAAAATCGAAGTCGAAAAAACGGACTTTCCTACCTGCCGTCCTATGGATTTGAGGTCGCTGATTACGATGCGCCTATTTTCGAGACGATCGGACGACTATTAACGAAGATACGGGCCATCATATCCGGAAAAATCGAAGTCGAAAAAACGGACTTTCCTACCTGCCGTCCTATGGATTTGAGGTCGCTGATTACGATGCGCCTATTTTCCAGACGATCGGACGACTATTAATGATACGGGCCATCATATCCGGAAAAATCGAAGTCGAAAAAACGGACTTTCCTACCTGCCGTCCTATGGATTTGAGGTCGCTGATTACGATGCGCCTATTTTCCAGACGATCGGACGACTATTAATGATACGGGCCATCATATCCGGAAAAATCGAAGTCGAAAAAACGGACTTTCCTACCTGCCGTCCTATGGATTTGAGGTCGCCGATTACGATGCGCCTATTTTCCAGACGATCGGACGACTATTAATGATACGGGCCATCAAATCCGGAAAAATCGAAGTCGAAAAAACGGACTTTCCTACCTGCCGTCCTATGGATTTGAGGTCGCTGATTACGATGCGCCTATTTTCCAGACGATCGGACGACTATTAATGATACGGGCCATCATATCCGGAAAAATCGAAGTCGAAAAAACGGACATTCCTACCGGCCGTCCTATGGATTTGAGGTCGCTGATTACGATGCGCCTATTTTCCAGACGATCGGACGACCATTAATGATACGGGCCATCATATCCGGAAAAATCGAAGTCGAAAAAACGGACATTCCTACCGGCCGTCCTATGGATTTGAGGTCGCTGATTACGATGCGCCTATTTTCGAGACGATCGGACGACTATTAATGATACGGGCCATCATATCCGGAAAAATCGAAGTCGAAAAAACGGACTTTCCTACCTGCCGTCCTATGGATTTGAGGTCGCTGATTACGATGCGCCTATTTTCCAGACGATCGGACGACTATTAATGATACGGGCCATCATATCCGGAAAAATCGAAGTCGAAAAAACGGACATTCCTACCGGCCGTCCTATGGATTTGAGGTCGCTGATTACGATGCGCCTATTTTCCAGACGATCGGACGACTATTAATGATACGGGCCATCATATCCGGAAAAATCGAAGTCGAAAAAACGGACTTTCCTACCTGCCGTCCTATGGATTTGAGGTCGCTGACTACGATGCGCCTATTTTCGAGACGATCGGACGACTATTAACGAAGATACGGGCCATCATATCCGGAAAAATCGAAGTCGAAAAAACGGACTTTCCTACCTGCCGTC